>SAYR01076450.1:2215364-2648076 GCA_004382745.1 Argopecten irradians irradians
TAACTGTAATGACCTTACACCTTCCAAACAAAGGTTTCTATCCCCAGTAAGCTGATTACTTAAATCTATCTCTACAGGAACAATAGTTAAGTCGTCCTAAGCTCTGTATAAAAGTATTACTTAAAATAGTAATATGCCCCGTGTATCATGAGCATGGCGAAATAAAGTTATTCTGGACCTTAGCTGACACAAACAACCCTTCTCTTATTCCGCCCTTGAACTCCTTACAGAAATCTGTTTTCTACTCCCTAACAATGCTGGATTGGTGCTATAACTCTTTTTGACATTTAATTCACCCTTTTTGATACTAAGATCCCTTGAGGGCCCATTCTACTAGTCGAAGCTGTGGCCCCCAACTACGACTGGAACTGGTTTCCCTGATATTATTTCCTTTATTCCACCCCTTTGGAGTTACCCCATTGGCTGCTGGTTGGACCAGTTCTATTGTTCCCAGAAATTTCCAACCCCCTTGGTTGTGTATTTTGAGTGTCTCTGCTGATTTGGCTTATTATTCTCCCCTTTTATTCGGATCTGAATTATTCTACTCTCAGATTGTCTCGGGATTTCACTAACGTTTATCTCCCCCTTAGGAGTGAACTAAGCTTCATCATTTTGACTCTTTAAAAGGGAAGTCTGTTTTTGTTAGTTCTCAGCAGGTTTTGGTTATATTTTCTGAATATAGCCGCTACAGACAGTATGTGGTAGTCTACACTTGTTGTCTGCAAGCGATGTGTCTCGATTCTTAACAGCTTGAATTTGCATCATTTATGCTGCAGGTCTCGACTCTTTTAGTCGCATTCTAAGTCTGCATCTGGATAGCCTCAATGAAGTTTTCTAATGCTAATGTCCCTTTACTACGCCTGAGTCGGCTGTCGTAAGCACGTCGTGTCAGTCTTCTTATTGATGAGCCAACTCTGAATTGATTCATTTAGAACGGACACGGTTTGCAAGTTGAAAGCTCTAAATAGCTCTGCTTTCTCTGCAGAAAACCAAAAATCTAAATTTTAATGCTTCTACTAGAGATCTAAAAATCCCCTCTTGCGGCTATGCATCTAATTCACTTAGAACTGCACGGGCATTTCCAGAACAACAACTAGCTAAGTACAATGATTTTGAAGAATATGACCAGGTTGTTAAGGCCCCAAAATTCAAAACTCGAGATATATTCGTCGAAAAGTCATCACCTCATCATATGGTGTGGTTTCATTAGAACTTATTTACCCCTGTATGTTTTAATTGTTAGCGTTTCAACAGGAAGTTGTTGTCCGGTTATCATTCCTGTTATTGGTTGTATCTAGTAACGTGGCTAGCCTATTACCCCTATGTGTCACCACAATCATCAGCCTGCTCATTTTCTACTTTTTGTTTCAAGATTTATTAAGATTCTCTCAAGATTATTTGGCTCGCCTTTAATCATTCTTATTTGATCTGCTGTCCTGAATATTGTTTATATTTCTACTTGCAGATAATGATCTGGCTGGTACAAACCAACTTCAGCTACCTCAAACCGGATGTTGGACTGATGTACGTGTGGCCTCCATACCATCCACCTTCAGTACCATCATTATCCACGTCAAAATCAACCAAATACGGCCAAATACTACTCAGAGTCAGCCATATTTTCTTGCTGTGAATTTGACAAAAATAAAGATTTCAGGACTGCTCTGTATTCGTGGATATTTAACAGCAAAATTTCCCCACAAATGATATAAAACTCTTAAAAGGTTCCTGTTCTTTAAGCCTCATTTGCTGCCCAGGTGGAATATGGATCAGATATAAGTCTGAACTGAGTGTTTGCTAAGGACAAGATTAAAGATCCCACTTCTGACACCAATGTGGCCTCGCTACGGCCTCTTGCTCGAGACAAACAAACTTTTGTGATCTCTTGAACCCCAGCTGATTAAACAACTCAGAACAGACAAATAAAGAGAAATTATAAAAATTTCACAACATTTATTCACAAACAAGCAGCCAAACCAAAATGGACAAATGAGGGAAATTACCCCTACTGCCTCATTTAATAGGCTTACCCGAAATCTACATATAGTAGTAAGGCACAGTCATTAGTGAAGGTGCAAGGCCAAAGCCTTTAGAAGGTGCACGTGAAGGTGCTACCAGACCTAAGTGCTACTTTAAAACTGAAGGTGCACAGTGAAGTGCACCAAGCACGAAAGGTGCCACAATGTCGACTAAGGTGCATATGCCTTAAATCAATATAATATTACCACGAAGGCTTAATAAATAGATATAAAGTATGTTTCTTTGACTATTCAGTCATCATACAAACGCAATCGTACACATCTTCTAAGTGGAGTAGGTCGGCACAGCAAACCAGAATGTGCTTAGATAAGCACAAACAATTATTTATCAGGTCGGTGCTATTCATAACTCATTTCTCCAAAGTAATTACCTCTGCATGCCATTATATCTGGTACTGGCATATATATCAGCAAAACCAGCCAACTGGGTATAATATATAAAATATTATGTACTCAGGAACACAGCCAAGCAGCTCTGGATTATTTACGGGCTACGTCGAAACAAGAATGCCGACTGAGCTGTATTCACCGCCTTTGATACAACTGCAGTGACGTCAACAACATCTACTACGTACACTTGTAACCTCATAGGTTCGCTTCTTCGCTCGCCCCTCGATCATATTCAGCCAATCAGCGTCGTCGTAAACATCAGTTAAGGCAAACACTGTTGCGTCCCGGCAAGCGAAGTATACAAGGAACACTCTCTCGTTTCGTGTAAACTACAGCTAATTTTCCAAAAAGAAAATATAGACACTAACCATAAAGTATGGTGATAAGTATGTGTAAAACATATTATGATCGTACCTCTGTTACATATTTTACCGTCAAGCGTATTATGAATTAAAATTAGTGGTGTAGGTACTTGTTGCTGTCGTCTGCCTGACAGTGACAGCGCGCCCATATGTTAACAAATCTCGGAGACGGTTAGTAAAACAGACTGTTCGCCGTGTATGTAACCACTGTCTACTTCTATAAAAATATCTAACTAAAAACAGTAAACAAATAAACCACACAAAACTTCTGGAAATAGATTCCAACTCTCGATCCCTACTTAGAATCAAAATGTTTACAAACATTGTATGTTTATACATGTTAATAATTCTAGAAAGCTCTATAAACCTAAATTAATGTATTGATGTATGGCCTTAGGAGTATTGATAATATAAGCTATAGAGTTATCTCCCTTATCTAATAGTTACATGTATTAAGTGTCATACATAAACATACCAAAAACATGTGTAAGTACATAGAATGGAAAACTGTCCATTCATTGTCCTTTCTGATGACAAGAGGGAATCGGTTTATGTATAGCATTTCCCTTACTACAAACCCCTTACATTATAAGTGCATGTTTTCAACAAATTATTTTGTTTCTACATAAATGTTTAAAAAACCTCATTTCATGGTCCGAAACACCCATTCTTCCGGGATAAACGTACATTTAAAAAGACCTGAAAATTCCCTAATCATTTATCACATGGCATAAATTATTCCTCTTATGTGATGATTTAAGGACATATATTGAAGCCCCTTTAGGCACATACAAGGGGTTACCTGCCGATTGTAACCATGACGGTTTTCCAATTTTTCTAACATATGTTTCTGGACGTGTAAATGTGTCTTAATCTGACTAATTATTTCAATACTGTATGTAAGGCTATTAAAGAAGGTCGTATAACCGTATGTCACTTGTCCACTTTACCGCCATTGTGACCAGACAAAACCACGTCTAAGTTTCAAGCCTTTTTTTTTAAATTCAAGATTTCTGCAGTTTATGTCAAACGCCTTGTATGTTATAGGTATTATATTCTTAATATCTATGAAAGATAATAATGGGATCTGTACATCCATCATCATTTCATGTAAAAGTCATGGATGAAGGATATGTACAATGCAGTAGTGACCTCCCTATAATATTATACTCAATCATACAAGAATAACACATTAAGACATTATGCATTTAGTTCCACTTTTATTATCAAACTCGACATTATATAACTTCCACATGGTAATGACAAATGACCTTCCACCTGGACTTGGGTTTTAAGTGAAACGAAGAGAAGTCAATACGGTCAATGCGTTTTTTGGTGGCCCGACGAGTTTTATACATATTAGGAAAAAAGAAGTAAATAAATTTAAATGGCACGAGCAAAATATGGTAAACCTTTCGGGAAGTTCAATTTTAAATGAACGTCACAAATGCATTATAACCTTATCGAAGAATATGTGATGATGTGAGACAAATCTACTGTCCTTGCTCGTATTTGTGTAAAAGCAATTTTTTGTCACTTTCTGTCAACGTTGGTATCTGACTGTTAGTTGACCGACCATTTCATATACATGCGGGGTCTTCTCCTTGGTCATAGATTATAATGGTATCCAGGTTCTGTGGATGGAGAGTTCTGCCAATGAAAAATCTCAACTTAAAAATCATGTCAGAAGATCTACTACATTGATGGATAGGTATATAACTTGTAAACCAGTAAGATTGGATGGGAAGTTGTATAAGTGGATTACAGACATATACAGAATCAAACCATGATATATCACATTAGAATATACAATATTATAAAAAACAATTACAGGGATAGTTGTGTGCTACGTTTTGTTGAACTATAAGGCTGAGGCACGGAAACAAGCAGATACGTATATTTGTAATGATAGTTAACCTGAAGAATTAATACCTAAAGAGATGTTATGGTTACATCTATTAAGACTTCACACATTACTTACCTGTCGTCTTATTTGGCCTGCATGTATCTCTGACAGTTCTTCGCCTGAAGATAAAAATAATTATTATAGTATCCCATTTGAAACTTTCGAAATAATTTCCCAAGATTGTGTTATTCAGATTTTGCATAGTCACAGAGTTTATGTCATTTGCGGTAGTATCTATTGTGATATCATTACTTGTAAACACAAATTACGTAGTTTTTTATCTGAAATATAGATGACGTTACACTCACACAACATTACGTGAAAATCAATACCTACCAGCAAAGGATAGATAGAAATCTAATATAAAAAAGCAGAATAATAAATCAAAATGTAGACATATGCATACTGAATAATTGTTTACAACACAGGGTGGTTTTCACAGTTAGGTTATCGATCCAGATCTCAAGTTACCGATTTACAAAACATTTATTTTCTAATGAATTTATACTTATTGTAATGATGCTGTGGATTATTAAAACTTCATTACAATTTATGATTTTTTAAATGTGAGATATAAATACTTACCGAAGACACAATATCACTACTAAAGCCGGTGGTGAAAGCAGCGAACAAAAGCACCAAATTAGCAGCCAGAGATAGCTACAGTTATCTGGTTAGAATGTTCGTTGAAATGTAAATCAACAGTGAAAGCTAAGTTACTATTGTTTTACCCTGTTTTTGTTTTTTTTCAGAATAATTGTTGAAAACATTATACCACATATATATGTTATACAGAAATAAAACAAAATACAATGCAATGATTAATATAATCTCTTAATTGTTTTTGTATTTAAGTGTCCGTAAATTATGACGTTAAAGATTGCTGCCGAAATTGCAAACTAGACGTGACGCGTATCCTTAATGACCTTTATCTAGTACAAGTGGTAAGGCAGTGACCGTCGTCCTTATTGCTATTTACCTATATCCGTGGTTAGACAGTGTCTGACGTCCTTATAAAACTATTTACTTATATCTGTGGTATAGGACAGTGTCTGACGTCCTTTATAACTATTTACCCTATATCCGTGGTTAGACCAGTGTCTGACAGTCCTTTATAACTATTTATGCATGCGTGCTAAGACAGTGCCAGTCTAGTCATTTTTTGAATATTTACCCGTATAACTGGTATACAGTGGCCGTCGTTCATTATTAAAATGTATCTATATCCGTGGTTAAGACAGTGGACCGTCGTCCTAAATCTATATTACCTTTATCCGTGGTAAGACATTGGCCGTTGTATTTTTTTTACATATTTTAACCTATATCCTTGTGTAAGACAGTGGCCGTTTGTAATTTTTAAATTACCTAATCCTGGTAAACAGTGGCCGTAGTAATTTTTAATATGTACCCTATATCTGTGGTAAGACAGTGGCCGTTGTAACATACTGGACAGTCATTTGTAACATACTGGACAGTCATTTATAACATACTGGACAGTCATTTGTAACATACAGGACAATCATTTATAACATACTGGACAGTCATTTGTAACATACTGGACACATACTGGACAGTCATCTGTAACATACTGGACAGTCATTTGGAACATACTGGTCAGTCATTTGTAACATACTGGACAGTCATTTGTAACATACAGGACAGTCATTTGTAACATACTGGTCAGTCATTTGTAACATACTGGACATTCATTTGTAACATACTGGACAGTCATTTGTAACATACTGGACAGTCATTTGTAACATACTGGACAGTCATTTGTAACATACAGCTAGCACACATAGACATTTAGGAGTTCTACTTTCTGACGACTGTAAATGGACTCACCACATAGATTATGTATACCAGAAAGCATTTAAAAGGATAAATATTTAAAAAACATTAAAAAAAAGAGTGTCACGTAAAACTCTTTTAAACATTTATAAAAGTTATGTTTTACCTATTTTAGAATATGCTGATGTTTTATGGGATAATTGTACTGAACAATGTAAATTTCTGTTAGAGTCTGTCCACTTAGAAGCCGCTAGGATTATAACTGGATTGCGCAGAGGTACCTCCCATGATATACTTTATAAAGAACTAGCTTGGGAATCTCTTTCTGATCGGCGTCAAAAACACAAACTTATTCTTATGTTTAAGATACTCCGTGGATTTGCTCCACAGCATTTGATTGAAATTGTACAACCATTTTTATATCAGCCTGAAAATGAGAGATATCCACTAAGGATGACAAGATATTTTAATATTCCTATGTGCAGAACTGCAAGTTACTATACTAGTTTTTTTCCAAGTACCTTTAGAGAATTTAATTCTTTCGCTTAAACTTTGACTTATCGAATGTTAATACTGTTGCACAATTTAAAACACTCCTTTTTAACATTAATAAAATGGAACCTGATATAACAAATACCTTTATAAACAAAGGTTCTCGAATTATAAATATTACTCTGTGCCAGCTCAGAAATTCCTCTAGCAATCTAAATTCTGACCTATTTCACGATCATTTGAGAGATTCTCCAATTTGTTCTTGTGGCCTTGGTAATGAAACAGCCGAACACTATCTTTTCATATGTCCTTTATTTAATGAACAAAGATCATCACTCAGAACCAAAATACATAACTCTAATATCCCCCACTCGCATTTTAACGCAAAAACTCTACTGCATGGCTGTGACAATTGTGATGAAGAAAAAAATTCATATTTATTGCAATGCATATCAGAATATATATCTGAAACTAAAAGATTTTTTTAGATTTTTCTACTATGATAGGTTGGGGAGATACACTAATAATAATATTCATTCATAATGTAATGTTAAATGTTAAAATATTTTGTTGATAATTGTACTATACCGGATTTGTTTGGAGATGGCTAATATAGGCTTTGCCTGTTGCCAAATCCATTTGCATATTATTTGCAATAAAATTTGTTGAAATGAAAATACTGGACAGTCATTTGGAACATACTGGACACATTCTGGACAGTCATTTGTAACATACTGGACAGTCATTTGGAACATACTGACACAACATTCACAGTGAAATTTGTCGCGCAAAATAAAAACTACACATTACTGTACTTGTTAACTATACTGTAATCAAGTAGGATAGGTTAAAATAATGTTTGGAAAGATGCATTACCACCATTTAAATGTTTTGAAGACATTTATATCTTAGGGACCAGATGTTACCCTTGCATGACATCAAAATTACCTAATCGGAATACAAACCTTATAATCCGGGAATAGCATTAGGTTGGAAATTTTTACTGTTTCATACTATAAATGACTGTCCAGTTAAGAAAATTGTCTTATATGTCATAAATGACAGATAAAATTGCTTCAAATTTAAAACTTTGTCGGTCGTATTAATGGACGACAGTATCGGTATAAATTGATTAAGCATCATATTATTTACTACTTGGCCTCCGTGTACCTCTGAGCCTACCAACCTTAACGGTATCTACCTCAGGTCTATCACTATAATAGCTACCTAGCACCAATAACATCCATCACTCCTGACCAATCTATATCTATAGTTAGCACAACCTAACCCTTCACTACTTTCACTTTGTTTTATTTTTGCTATGTTTTTCTTGGCGATATATACTGTTTGTTTACGTTGATTATTTCCACAATCTGATTAAATGCATAACTGAACTGGAGATACTTAATCATTTTGTGACATATGAGTTAAAGTAAATTGCTGTGAGGGTTGGATTTTGAAGTGGATATATATCGACATGAAATCGACAAAACATCGCTCAATGTTGTGAAAAAGGCTTGATAAATATCCACCTCATTCAATCAAAAAACGGTGATTGTTTTATTACATGACTGTTTCAATTATTAGGTCAATAATGTAATCATTGATCGATCTCAGACGATTTCCATTAGTTATTTGAAAAAATAAACAAATGACAGTCAAGTAATGTTTTTTATCAATTTATTACTCACTTTGCACTTAACTGTTTTGTTTCACGCTTGCCTGCTTTTCTTTTTTTTCAAAATCCTCATCTCTTAATTGAGCTTTTGTTCCCTTGCTTTCCAGGTGCTGGAAAAAAGACGTAAGCAACTGCGGAATCACCCCATTTCTCAAGCGGAAAAACCGAAAGGCAAACCAGCACTGCATGAGTACAAAGGACACTAAACTGACCGTTCTCGCCTCGCGGAGGAATACATTAGTGCTATGTAGGTGTGAAGAGGCTTCTATTCCAAGAGACATGGCCATGTCCATGCCATGTGTTGTTGTTATGTGTAACAGAGAAGAGGCGCGGGAAGCCGGTATAGACACCAAACAAAAGCCCTCATCCTTACCTAACTCTGTAGATACACTGCTGACGTGTCGCGTACGATACAAATGACGTCACGATATTTCCTGAACTTTGACGGTCAACTTGACCATCTCAATCTTACATGTAATTTCCATCTCTACTTTTCGCCACATCAGCATTGTTTACATTGATCAATGTTCACATTCCGCGGGTACACATGAAGAATAACTAACTATTTACAAGAGAAAATACTGTCTTGATAGCTATCATCGTTCTGAATTCTATATCGTCACTGTAACGGTTTTATTTTGTTATATTGTGACTGTGATATGCTTTGATGGTGTCATAATGTATTCATTTATTAAAAATTAAAAAGAATCGCTCAAACCAAACCGGCTTATCTGGTAAAATTTATTTAATAATGTGTAGAACTTTTTTCACTTAATTCATTTAATCCGACAGAGCTCAATGTGAGAGCATGGAAGTCGTACGGTGTTTGTTCATCTATAAGGCCTTATCAACTCGATACAGGATTGTTAATTCCTTAATAGGATAGTCTCAATGAACTTGTCAACAATGCGCAAACTAAGAAGCGTTTGTTGATTGGCCTTTAACAGTATTCAGTGACCGTAATATGAAAGTTCTTTAACACAAAATCTAGTAGACTTATTTTATAGGTCGGTAAACCTGATAGGGCTAATTATTAGGTTTATATGACAAGATCCGGTGTAAATTGAACATTTCTTTATTAATGGACAAAGAATAATTTGTATCTTCTTATCTGACAGAGACTGCTAAATTTACAAATTAACAAACATCGACTATATGATGCCATTTGGGACAAGGAACGAACACAAAATGGAGTTCACACGATAATGGACAGAATAGCAGCCTATCGGAAGAGATACTGGGCCATGACGATAAGGCGACAAGTCATTGTTGGAAGGGAGAAACGCGAGTGATTAACAAGGACTATAAATCATCAGGATATATCGGTCTGCTTGTTATACTAACACATACAGCATGTTTGTCCAATCCTGATTATATCCTTTTATATATATGATACCCCGTCTAACACTTTTATAAATCAAACCCTGTCTAACACCTTTATATATAATACCCTGTCTAACACTTTTTCGTTTAACCTTTCCTACTCATTTGCATATGCATGTAGGTTCTTAAAAAACTAAAACGAATTTCTTAACGAAAGACACATTCGATATATAATTATTACATATTGCAAAACTACAAACGAAAAGTATAAATTATATCTTACTAGCTTAAAGATTCTCAACAGAGCGTAAATAATAATCTATCATTTGGAAATCAATTGATGTTTATTTGTGTTCTAAGGGAGAACTAGATCACAGCATCATCACAATGATTTACAAAGTGTACTGCAAGAAAGGTATAATCATGATATACCATGCACTAATAAAGGCGAACTAATGATGCATGCTCTACTAACAAACTTGAAATCGTGATATTAAACGACGTTAATAATCCCTGATTCTAGTGATACAGATTCGTATGTAGAGTTTAATGCACTCAATTTGTAAAGTTGTAAAGGTATATGCTATATCTTTATCAGCTAATAGTGGCAATGCCCTCGTCGTGAACGTCATCTTATAACGTATTTCTGTTGTTTGGTATTTAGTTCTAAAAGCCATCTGAATCATCAGTCAATTACCTGTAACATTCAATGATAATACTTTGTAAACGATGGATAACGATGCTGCAGGTTTGTGTCATTCATCTGTGTATGCCAGTGAGTAAAGGCCATAACATTTGCTACCAGATGAACTCATGTATCTATTATGCATAAACGAAAACAGTATCGATGCCATTTTGTTTACATAATATTTTTTGTTGTTTACAAAATGTACATAATACAATACAAATGGTAATTATATATCTGTATAGAGAAGATGAGGGTGTTGAGGTACTTCACGGATATAAATCAACCAGTGTTGAAACGAAGTGAAACAGGAGAGGAGGAAATGTAGCGGTCAAACCGGGATTCGAACCCGGAACCCTAGACACACTAGCCGAGTGCTTTACCGATGGAGCTACCTGGTAACCGATGATCAATTTATTCCCAATACAGAAGTAAAGAATGATCTTAAAATTCCGTAATGTTTGCCAATTGTTAAGAGAGGGCATTGCTCGTTAACACCCCTATATGATAAATAAAAGGGAGACCTATTTTGAAAGCAGGAGAAATGTGAAATATGAATTAATCATGAGCACTACACCAGGAAGTTTGTTGTTAGTGGTGTCTGGGGTGACAAAATTACAGGCAATTAGCTAGACATCGCTTACACTGGTGTATGAAGGAAAGGAAGGATCAATTGAGTGCTCCTTATTGCGATACTTTTATAGGAGTTTGATGAAGGAGGAAGAAATCACGACGTATCATTTGTAAAGCAATTTGTCTTTTGGTCCCTCGTTATGGCCTATTGCATTAGAATTTGTCTACACCCCGTGGGAACGTCGTGATCCATTTGATAACACGTCTAAAGGATAATTTCGATAGGAGATTAGTTCTTTTATTGTAAAAACTCATCGCTTATTGATCTCACGTGTAGGACTTCTTACGTCATAAGTGCTAAATAAGAAGTTTGTTGATATGAAGCCGTGCTGTTACCACCCAGTGTTACCTTTGTATTGTTACACGCGCTTACTTATTGGTTGGTGAGATTGTTAAGCTGAACATTCTATTATCAGATAGGGTCATTTATAAAGCCCCCCTGTGTGGTAATTTCTTTGATTTGAGAGATTGCGGTATTCTTATTTTTTTTATATTAAATAGTTATCTGCCCTTGCGGGTAGGTATTGATTGTGACGGCATGTGTTTGCAAGCGTAACGTCATACATTCCGGAAAAAAACGACCTAAATTGCGCGGATAAAATAATGACGTAACAATCGAAACCTACCGGCTAGGGAGCTAACTCTGTAATATGCAAAGACGGAATGTCCGTGTTAATTCTTGCCCTTTTTATATCATTAACTTACATAATATATAATAATAATAATTAAAATACTGTTAGAGGTATCTTCATGATTCCAACTGTTACGAAATCAGTATGATTTTTTAATGTTCCAGCAAAATTAACGTATTTTAATTTACATACTTTTTGAGAAAATCAGCTTTTAATGTCCCTGTTCCTCCGATGCAAATATTCACTTGGAAGGTCTTTATCACTACGGTGTTGATTCCGGTTGAAAACAAGCGTTCTGACGCCCTTCGAATTTGCGAATTTAAACTCAACAAAAGTAGCGGAACAATATCAATAAACAAGATATTTTCAGCACTAATATCGAGATTACTCAGGCATAGAACTCGATACCAGATAGTAAGAATTTTAGTTGCGATAGGAAAATGTTACGATGTGAGTAAATAAATGTTTAATTTCTTTATTTTGATAACCATTTCTAAATTTGATGATTTTATACCGAACAATCCAGTGACGTCCCTTTTTAGTCCTATATGTATTTGAGCCCGGGTGATTCGACCTTGCAAGCTGGCGTTTTGAAGTATTAAGCATTCATTTTCGGTATTGTGATGGCAATTTGCACTCATATACAGCATAACATAGTTTAAAATAATTGTGCGAGTTTATCTTGAAACATTTTATCATTTAAACGTCACTTTGACAAAGAGAAAAAGAAGTAGTAGGCATAGGCTATCTTACAGCGTTTGTGGATACAATCAGAGACTTAGATCTGATACAATGCTTCGTTTAGTAGATGAAATTAGTGAAATATTAAAAACATGCTTCTGAAACATATAATTAATAATTTTAATTGAACATGTTTGACATTGTGTGTAAAAAATCTAGTTTGGTCTTTCGCCGCCGAAAACCGATGAAACCGCGGTACTGGGTCGCGAGTAGTTGTCGTGATTTTTTCATGTTTTTTTTATTCATTAAACATTAAAAAAGAATCGATCTTTGAAGACTTAAACATTCACATGAACTATCTTTAGTTCGAAAAGTTTCGGAAATAGCATTCATCTTTTTTTATATTTGAGTTGAATACATCAAATCGGACCAGTTCCCGACATTGACTGTAGGGCTACAGCTACCATCTGCAGTTTTTCAACTTTGTAAAATTTTACAATGCATAGGCAGTGGGCTCGATCGAAAGATATAATCTAAAAAAAAAGATAATATTGTACAATTTCTCTTTGATAATCCATGGTAACGTTATTTTCTCCATATCAACACGTACGGGACCGTGCTTCGTCTCGGCGAAATCCAACCCATTCCCCTCAGGGGTGTCTTCACCGACGATCTAGCATTTCGGCAAAAAGTCAATAAAATAGCAACCAAGCAAAGATTATCGTACACCAGGTACATTAATGAACAACAAAAAACTTCGAGGTTTGTAATCAATGTGTTTTTATCATTTTTCACTTTTCTCCATGTTGAAACCACATTTACATGAACATCACATTTACAAAAGTTTTTGTTCTATTAGGAAATACTAAATCATACATCATTAAATATTTGATTGTTTGTTTGTTTGATTTATTAACGTCCTATTAACAGCTATGGTCATTAGATAGGTGATTAAAATAAGTGTTATCTAGATGCTTCTCATAAAAAAATCACTATATATATATATATATATATATGAGCAGGAATCTGGCTAAGTGTTATCATTCAGATATTTTGATCTTTCGATTCTCACCACCAGCGGTATTTCTTTTCTTTATTTTCGTTTTTTTTAGCATATCATGCAAACATGCCTATTCAAACTATTCACAAAATCTGGTAAGGGCTACATGTACATGTAGCTATTACTACAAAATGTATAATTATATCGATCGGCAAAATCTCGTCATCTGCTCTCATCGCACAAACGATACCAGCATCGATATCAATTACAGCAAATAAAAATGTCTTAACGTTGAAAATATGGTTATATATATTCATTATTTACATAAACCATTCTGGACATCAAAACAAATAATTTATGTCATCTAGGCAAATGATAATTTGAAAATTCCAGACACCGCCTGCAAGGAGACGGCCTAGGCCTATCGCTACCCACAATGCACTCGTGGTCTTAAATTATGTAACTTTTCATCGATAATTTGATCCAGGTATATCTGTCTTCGACAGTTTTATTTAGAATTATGAATATGTGGAAGACACGTATGTACAAGATAAAACAACCCATCTCAACTGCTATTCTGGGGCCTTAAAATGTAATATTGGTCACACCAACCAAAGCACAGAAACACGCAAATTATTCATCATGTTAAATATTGCTATGTCATGCACACATGACTGAAAATTGCGAAAAAGAAATTATATATTATGTAAATATCGGTAAGCTAGTAATAATGATGATAATAATAATAAACTTTATTTATTGAGGATGGATTTACATGTTAAGCCAAAGGCTTATGTACCACATGGTCCTGTTATTAAAACACAATATCATTTGTTAGTTAAAATAGCGGACAAATTAAGCAAATTTATGAACAATCACAAAAAATATCACAGAAAATATACTTAAAATTATCACAGGATGCATAAATCTCATGCAGAATACGTTATTAAAAGGCATATACCTTGTATACATATATGCTACAATGCAATATAGGAAATAATAAAAAATGACATAGTTTCATGCTAATATAGCATAATCTAAATTAAGTAAAAATAATATTATAAGGAATTCAAATAAGAAACTCAGATAGAAAAATGATTAGACATCACAATAAAAATACAATACTGGTCTATGATAGTGATATACAGTACTGAACAAGATTTCGTTTAAAGGTTGGATAGCTTTGATTTTTTTTTATGTCATTTGGTAAACGATTCCAATCATTGATGCTGTTTACAAGAAATTGCTTTGAATAAAATACAGTTCTGTGTTTAGACACTATAAAATTATTTTGACATGAAAATCTGGCATTTCTATTATAATTCTCTCGTACAAGAGGCACATATCCAGGTACATTCTGGTTAAAACATGTATGTAACATACAAAGTCTTCTGAATTTAAAATATTTGTCTAAGGAAATCCATTTAAGGCAGTAAAACATATCTTGAGATGGTGTATCATAAGGTGCACCTGAAATAAGCCTAGCTGCCTGCTTCTTGAGAAGCTTACCCATCAGATTATATCGCTTTCTCAATAAATGTTGCGTGAGATACAAAACAGCATCCTAACCCGGTCATATTATGCTGATAACGCGATACCTAGTTGTTCCACTTAAAATAAAAATAGCCCCCAATGCACAAGAAAGATATACATTGTAAGTCTATTAATAACATATGTAGTTGAGGTTAAGTACGTATTGTATATATAAGTCTCAGAGTAAAAGATGTACATGACAACATATTAACGAATATTGTAAAATAATGCAATGTCCATGTGTAGCGGGTGGGGTGGAATTTGTTGACATAATGACAAAACCGCTGAGTAAAGATTCTTATTTTTATTCCATTTATTGCTAAACATTATGTTCATTTAATAAAAACACAATTAGAACATTCCACTTTCAAAACATACATCATTCATTCAACATCGAATTACGAGCGAATATTATTCAAAGACACACTTTACATTTCAGACATTAGTGAAAACTAATTATTGCAGAAATAGATAAAATAAAACCAAGCTCTTACAATACGTATAGTGTATTAACGTGTAGATGACTGTATACTCTGTATTCTAATATCATGAATCATCGTTTTTTTTTTTATTATTAATTAACGTCCTATGAACAGCCAGGGACATGTCAGGACGGCCTCCCATGTATGCGTAGTGTAGCGTGTGTGAAGTGCTTGGTGCGTGTTTTGGAAGACTGTGTTCGTGTTGTGTCTTCTTGTATAGTGGAATTGTTGCCCTTTTTATAGTGCTATTTCACTGAAGCACACCTCAACCGGTCACATTATACTGACTACGGGCAAACCAGCCGTCCTACTCATTGTATGCTGAGCGCTAAGCAGGAGCAGAAACTACCACTTTTATAGACTTAGGTATGTCTCGGCCAGAACAGAACAGAACCCAGACCCTACCTCAGAGATGCGAGGGCTCCACAAAAGGCCTAAAGTGAAAGGCGACTAAATTTTGGATCTATTTTTTCTTCTTCCTAACTGAAATTATTCTTCCTAACGTCTCCCTTGGCCCCACATGAAACAGCCAAAGAACATACAACACACAATTCTTACTTCATTTCAGATATATGTTAGTAACCGTATACATTTTAGACACTTTACAATTACAATCGGATCACATGTATGCAATAGATGTACATACATCCATATATTTTCATATTTTAAAAATTTCCAAATTATAATAATCACATTCAAACAATCTTCATACTTGAAGAATATAATAATGTATTTACCAAGATGAAGAACAACTAATGTAACAACCGAAAAATAAGACTTACCAAATGAGTGAATTTCTGGACTGAGCATAAGAAACGTCCAACACATAACAGGGACGAAATTCAAATCTCCCGAAATACAAAAAGATATACACTATACTTTTAGCTGAAATACCAAACAATCAAACAACTTCGTCACTGCCATGTCATGTCCGTCATAAAACTCCGTCAGTGAACACTGCTAACGGGTACATAAACATATACGTACATACATATATCGATAAACGCAGCGCTCGCAAATATATACGGTATATTACATCAGCGGGTATAACACCGCACTGCACATATACAAATTAATATTACTATTAACTACAGATTATGCTTTTGTATAGTATCAAAACATCTTTCATATACACATTCATACCACTTTTATTTATTAAATAAATTAGTGACAAATTCGAAAAATCGACCTTATTACACATGCGATACAGATATTGCGCACATATGCACACGTTTAAATACAAAGTCTTATTAATTTGCCCCTTCCTAATGTTATTGCTTGTTTGTTTGATTAATCAACGTCCTATTAACAGCTATGGTCATGTAAGGACGACCTCCCATGTATGCGGTGTGTTGCGTGTATGTTGTGCGAGGTGCGTATTTTGGGAGACTGCGGTATATTCATGTTGTTTCTTCTTGTATAGTGGAACTGTTGCCCTTTTTATAGTGCTATATCACTAATGTATGCTGCCGAAGACACCAAGCAACACACCCCACCCGATCACATTATACTGACAACGGGCGAACCAGTCGTCCCACTCCTTGTATGCTGAGCGATAAATAGGAGCAGAAACTACTACTTTTATAGACTTTGGTGAGGTGGTGCCACGGGAGGCATTAGGAAAGATAAAGTCAGTTAGGAAGAAGAGAAAAGATAAGATCCTAAATTTAGTCGCATTTTACGATCATGCAATAGGGGCAGCAGGTACAATTCCTACGCCCTACCTGCAGGGCCTAATGCTATTTTTCCTTTCTTAGCATTATAGTAAACAGTGAGTCTTCTTTTCTGCTTTTTATCACACTGTTACACATAAAAAACACAACATTCTGCTTTTTATCACACTGTTACACATAAAAAACCCACAACATATTAATTGGAATACTGAGAACTCAGAAAGTGCCTCGCTATATAACTATCAATTAGGCTATCACATTCTAGCCCAAGCAACCTGGGACCTTAGGTCAAATCCATGTTTAGTTAGGAACGCCCTACCTGCAGGGCTGTACCTGCTGCCCCTATTGCATGATCGTAAAAGGCGACTAAATTTAGGATCTTATCTTTTCTATTCTTCCTAACTAACTTTATCTTTCCTAATGCCTCCCTTGGCACCGCCTCATTTTTGGCCTTGAGTTGAGCGTTCGCCCCTGTGAGGAAGGCTCTGGGTTCTGTCCCCTGGCCGAGACACACCACAGTCTATAAAAGTGGTAGTTTCTGCTCCTGCTTAGCGCTCAGCAAAAAGGGAATGGGACGACTGGTTCGCCCGTTGTCAGTATAATGTGACCGGGTGGGGTGTGTTGCTCGGTGTCTTCGGCGGCATGCTCCAGTGATATAGCACTATAAAAAGGGCAAAAGTTCCACTATACAAGAAGACACTACATGAATATACCGCAGTCTCCCGAAACACGCACCTCGCACAACATACACACAACACACCGCATACACGGGAGGCCGTCCTTACATGACCATAGCTGTTAATAGGACGTTAATTAATCAAACAAACAAACAAAATAGTTAGGAACAAAATGTTTGTTAGTTAGCTATAAAACCTTTTTCTTCTTATTGATGTAATCAGAGATGGCCGCTGAATCCACAGTTATCCTAAACGTTTTACAGCAGTTCTAGATAGCATGGGATTCATCCTTTAAAATTGCTGATCAGCCGTATAAAACTACACGGTAAGTCCAAAATTAACAGCAGATCTAGATGGCATGGGGAATCATCGGACCAAATTCGAGAACGCTACTACACCAAGTGTACATAAGTGTTTACCGATGTCGGGCCCAATTATAAGCCAAATGATGTAACAGTCAACTTTTATTTAATATGGGTACCGTGCCGTATAAGGTGTTCTTTGCATGCATTGGTTTGTAATCGTGTTATGAAAGGTCTGATAACTGAGTGCAATATACGTAGTTGGTAAGATTTTAAGGCCTGGTCATGTTTGTGCTAATAGCGTACCATAATTTAGAAAGAAAGAGGGGATTTTATCCTAAATTTAGTCGCCTTTTTGCAATGGGGGGAGCAGGTACAAATTCTTCCTAACGTCTCGCTTGACATCGCCTCACTTTTGGCCTTTGATTTAAAGCTCGCCCCTGTGAGGAAGGCTCTGGTTTCTGTCCCCTGGCCGTGACACACCAAAGTCTATGAAAGTGGTAGTGTCTGTTCCTGCTTAGCACTCAGCATAACGGGAGTGGGACGACTGGTTCGCCCGTTGTCCGTATAATGTGACCCGATGGGGTGTGTTGCTTGATGTCTTCGGCGGCAAGCTTCAGTGATATAGCACTATAAAATGGGCAACCGTTCCACTATACAAGACACAACATGAATATACCGTAGTCTCCCTAACCATGCACCTCGCACAACATACACGCAACACACCGCATACATGGGAGGCCGTCCTTACATGACCATACTGCCATGCTGCCGAAAAACAAAAGTCGAAAGTATTGCCAGTACGCTGTTGTGAATCCATGCTGACATATCCGTTCTTATCTTAAAAAATAAGGTTCTAGAATGTGGTATGTAACAAAAGAATATTATGAATGCTATTGATATGCCAAGTTTTATACTTTAATAGATGTATAAGTTTGGGAATAAATTTCATATTGATATTTTTATATACATGTATGATACATGTATAATTGTACAAGGGAGATAATTTATCGATAAACTGAAAACAAGTATATAAAAGCGTAGGACAGCGTATCAGAACCCACACTAACGTATCTCTTTCTAGTAATACCCACATCATTACACCTGATTTAGCGTATTATAACTTATTATAACGTATCACAGTGTACCAATGCGTACCTCCACTCCCTTATTTGTTTAATATGCTAAGGTACGCTAACAGCTCAAGTATGATCGGGCCTGTATTAAGAGTGTTCAAAGGTCTCTCACTCCGTATGCTATTCATGAGGAACTGGTGATTAAAACTTAATTACCATTTCTGATGCTGTAGCTCTAGATGATAACAAATAAATGTACTGAAGCCATATCGACTAATAGTCCACAGTGTCATTAACACAATAGTTCCGCCCACACTCAAACCATTATATCACTAGAATAATACGAGTGACAACGCCATGTAGACAACAACATCTAAACCATTATATCACTCGAATAATACGAGTGACAACGCCATGTAGATGACAAACATTACATACAGAAAACCTCATAAAAATATCACATCAAAGAAACTAAATAAAAAACAACCATGAAAACTATTTACTAAAATACCATGATAAACAGTGTCAACGTCTTGACTAATTCGTAATAAGACAGAATATGATTACGAAAGCCAACCGTTGGGAAGATATCCAACCTTGTATTATAGGCTTCTCAATGAAAAGGTTTGTTAACTTGTTTAATGTAAGAGCGAACTAACATGGCTACTTATACATTATTAAAGGTCAATTTCATTACTCTTTGGGAAGCAATTTAACGTCATAAACATCGCGACTGAAACTGATTCACGAATCAAACAACATGGTCGTCAAAAAGGCGATAATCTACTAATTTTATGTTGCGAAACTCCTAATAAACACGACAAATATGTCGGTATCAACAAGGAAACTACTAACGAAAGTGAAAGTAGTGCAAACACGACAGGTATATCGAGATCAACAAGGAAAACTCCAAACGAAAGTCAAAGTAGTGCAAACACGCCAAATATGTCGAGATCAACCAGGAAAAGTTCTAACGAAAGTCAAAGTAGTGCAAACACGACAAATATGTCGAAATCAACAAGGGAAACTCCTAACGAAAGTCAAAGCAGTGCAAACACGACAAATATGTCGAAATCAACACGGAAAACTAACGAAATTCAAAGTAGTGCAAACACGACAAATATGTCGAAATCAACAAGGAAAACTGACGAAAGTCAAAAGTAGTGCAAACACGACAGGTATATCGAGATCGACATTGACAAACTTTGAGAATTGTGAAAGTTGTCGACATGAAAACAGGAGACCTAGTGAACCTGATTCTCTAATCTGGATACCGGATAAATATTGCAAAAACACTTCAAACAAGATATATTGTAAAAGAATTTGATTTTATTGATTATTTCTTATAAAAAATGATGCCTGTTATAAGTTAAATATAGACATTTTTTTTCATAGTTACTATTGGTCCCCTCTCTTTAAACCTAGCTAGTAATTGAAATGAATTATTTCTAATCCTCCTGATGAACACCGCTACTCCTGCACAGTGTCCTCATTTATTCAAAATCCCTTTCCCGGAAGATGTTTTTACCAAATTTTGTGGATTTAATTGTTAATTGTTTGATTAATTAACGTCCTGTTAACAGCTATGGACGGCCTCCCATGTATGCGGTGTGTTGCGTGTATGTTGTGCGAGTTGCGTGTTTTGGGAGACTGCAGTATATTCATGTTGTGTCTTCTTGTACAGTGGAACTGTTGCCCTTTTTTAGTGCTATATCACTGAAGCATGTCGCCGAAGACACCAGGCAACAACCCGGTCACTGGCAAACCAGTCGTCCAACCCTAGTCGTTATGCTGAGCGCTAAGCAGGAGCAGAAACTACCACTTTTATGGACTTTGGTGTGTCTCGGCCAGGGGACAGAATCCAGAGCCTTACTCACAGGGGCGAGCGCTCAACCAAAGGCCAAAAGTGAGGTGGTGTCAAGGGAGACTCTCGGAAGAACAAAGTAATATTGGGAGAAAGAAAAGATAAAATCCTAAATTTAGTCGCCTTTTACGATCATGCAATAGGGGCAGCAGGTACAATTCTTACGCCCTACCTGCAGGGCCAAATTTGGGGAAATGCATTTAGGAGACAATTTATTAATGTATCTGTATTTATCTTATTGGTTCCCGCCCATTCAGTCCAACGTTGGTCAGTCACAAAGTCAGGCCCCCTTCCCCAATTATTTTTTCTGACCAAATGGTTTAAATCCAATATCTTCCTTATGCGTGGTATTACTCTCTACCCCGAAGGATGTCTCATGGTGTCAACACATCAAATAGTTTTATGACTAATACCGACTTAATGGAAATACGGACGAAGGACGCCGCGCATATGTTATTTAATGTTGTAGGTTTGGTAAAATGTTACGAATATCAGAATCCATGTTTGAAATTTATTCGAGAATGACTGTACACGGAACTCTTTGTGTTAATTTAAGAACATGCAACACAGAACATAGATTTCCCCATACAATAATACTATATACATGTGTTTATATATATACATACAGTTCTTGAGAACTAACTAAAACATGCTAATCAATTAAAACTGGTTTATAATAGTAGTTTTCAGGATTTATGTTCTACGACCGATTTGCGCTAACAGTAGGAGTTATATACAGTTCATGATTACTTGTGTCAGACGGAATCAAATCATCAGTGGAATACACAGAGGTACTATATTGCATTACTAAAAGCAGCATGATAGATGTGTTTAACATGGTGGTGGGCTTCCTCAGAATAACACTAGACGGAGTTCGGGCTTTAAAATACGGAGCTGTAATGCAAACTGATCTAAGATAAATGGTGATGCCGTCATCTTGCCACACTTTTCGTCCAAATCCGAGGTTTGCAGGTGCTTCTGAAGCCTATCGGTATCGGGCAATGTACAGCGAATCTCCAAAGTAATTGAAATAAAGCTAGTACTTTCGAGCCATCAGAAGGCAATTAACAATGACTGCAGGGTCTACTATGGGCTCTGTAATTCGCTTACTTTGTCCTGTCCTGTTTGCAGATTTTCCTTTTACATTTAAATGAATATAAATGGCGTGATATCTGAAACAAATTAATACAATAAACAAGCGTTATAGGAACCTCGTCCACGTAATGTTCTTCATACATGCATACTATAGCTAGAGCAAATAGTTCACACGACACGTCCATTCTGAAAAAAACCCAATCTGATATAATAGCATTGTAACTTAACAAAACTAGGGCAGATCACTTCAGATGTAAACGACAATGAAAACAAATATGCTTAAAACAATCTTATTGTTAAGCATGAACGCATTTCCCAATATCATCAATCACAGAAGCTTTGAGTCAGAAAAACTTCAGCATTAATCATTATCAATACCAATCTAAGTTAGCGTAAATTATTTTAACACGACAATAAACCAGTTACATATAATATATAATGCCAAATTTTGATCGGTGCATGTATTATATACAATGCATTTAGCATCATTTAAGAAAATCAATATGTCCATACGTCATGTGCTTGGATTATTTTGAATCAAGGTGGGTTTTTTTCTGTTTCAAATTCTTATAATTATGAGGTCTGTGCACGACCTTATTTTTTGCCCTCTTTCTAAATAACTTTGTCGTTCCTAAAGTTTCCATTGAAACCACCTGACTTTTGTCCTTCAGATGTCCGCTCGCGCCTTTGAGTTAAGGCTGTTGGTTCTGCCCCTGGCCGAGACACACCAGAATCTATATTAGGTTGCGCTTCTGCTGTAGCACTCAGCATAAAAGGAGTGGTTCAACCTATGTTAGTATAACGTGACTGGGTGATGACAATACAAGAAGACACAACCACGCACCTTGCAATTCACAAACATAAGACACCACATATACGGAAGGCCGTCCTTAAATGACCCTGGCTGTTAATAGGATGTAAATATATTGTAGAATTCTTGGTTGATAGTCATAAGTGTGTAGTAATTAGCGTGTTATCTATAGAATTATATTATATCATTAGTGTTCAATAAGGGAACGGATGGGTTTAGGGGACAGATACAATTAGGTACGCGGCATATACAGAATACTGGGCTAGCAGCAATCTGATTAAAATACAGATCCTTATAACCACTCCGTTATAAAAAGGATCTGACAATATCCCATAGGGGGTCACGTCCAGATGACCTTTATAACACGTGGTCCTCATAAAAGATACATTTTCTACACCTTGTCACATCCATTGAAAACGATGTTTCGTTCCTGTATACATATACAATTAGCTTTATTGTGCTCTTTTGGCGAGATGACTCCGTAAACCAAAATAATTCTGGCAGTGTTTTCAAACTATTTCGTCCCTGAAATTCACTGTCAAAATTTTGAAAGTAGCAATTTGATTGGCCATTTCCAAAGGTCACCTGGACATGACTCTAATGGGATTTTCTCAGATCCTCTTATCAAACGTATTGATAAGAATCTGTATTTTAATCAGATTGGGCTAGCAGTGCTCTCTGGGGCTGGGGGCGATAAATGAGTTTTAGGTCTGAAAGCTAAATTGTATCTAAGTACATCCCGAGTTCTCTGTATCTAAATGTCCCCCTTCCCCTTGGTCAAGTCGAGATTTGGATTTAGGTCCACTCTGTCAGATACGGGCATTATATATCTAAAATGTCCGCCTCCTTACTTGGATACAATTCTTGGGAGATATAAGGGATATAAAGGGAGCAAGTTGGGGAGTTTGAAGGTGAGTTAGCCTGCCTCCTGTACTGTATAGGACTAGCTGCATACTAGCTAAGGAGACAGCTATGTATTATGTGAATTGTGACTTACAATGTATATAATGTAAATAAACTTGTAAATATAGCTGTATTACCTCCCCGCCGAACGTTACAATATCAAACAAGAGGCCCATGGGCTTAACGGTCACTTGAGTTCAGATACAGAATGAAACAAAGACATGCATATAAATTTGTTTGTTTGATTAATTAACGTCCTATTAACAGCTAAACACTATATATTTGCCCATCAGGCCCTTGAAGTCAGTCAGTGATTTTATAAATTTGACTTTTTAATCTATGAAGATTATTTGGTTCCATAAAATCTGTGATTCAGAAGAAAATTTTTTGAAATGTTATCCATTTTGACCCCTTTTGGCCCCTGGGGGTCGGCCAGGACCAATATGAATATGATGTTGAAATGCCATCTCAGGCTAATAATTCTAAACAAGTTTGACTCAATTCCTATGAAAATTGAGCAAAAAAATGTTCATAAATGTGTTTTCCCTATATAAACTATAGTAAACTTGACCCCCTCCCCAGGGGGAAACGTGAGACCCCAGTGTCATATAATTCACATTTTTTGTAAAAGACCTCAAGATCTTTCAATCTATGAATATGCGATTCTACCATTTCCAGAATTTCAGAAGAAGATTTTTGAAGTTATGGCCTATTTGACCCCGCCCCTGGGGGTCAGTCATGGAAAATTGGTTAATAGGATTCAATGGCCATCTCATAATGATAATTCTGACAATATTTGACTCATTTCCTATTACAAATGATCAAATAATACTCAAAAATGTGTTTTCCCTATTTAATCCATAGTAAACTAAACCCCCTCCCCAGGGGGAAACCCGCGACCCCAGGGTCATATAATTCACAATTATTGTATAAAGGACCTTAGGACCTTTCTATCTATCAAGAGTATTTAATTCCATCACATCTGTGATTGGAGAAGAATATTTTTTAAATTCTAGTCAATTTTACCCCTTTTGGCCCCTCCCATAGCTCCCTGGGGGATGGGGACCATATAATTCGCAATTTTGATTGGCCTTATGCCTTAGAAGGTTTGTGAAATATTTCATTGAAATTGCTTCAGCAGTTTTGGAAAAGAAGTCGAAAATGTAAATTGTTTACGGACATACGACGCACGACGGACGACGACGGACAAAAGGCGATTAGAATAGGTCACTTGAGACTTCGTCTCAGGTGACCTAACAAAACTAAACTGCGCTGCAATCCACCAATATCGTGTCATAGACAAAATAACAAATCATATATGTTACTTTTGCGTTTAATTGTATAAAAATCTGGTGGTTTAGCTAGCCAATGAAATGTCATCATATTTCTGTGCAACTATCATAGAACATGTTATAAGAAAAACGCTTGCTCCCTTTCATCAACATATAATTGATTTTAGAACCGTGCATCTTAGACCTGGAAAAGAATAGTCATATTCTTTCCCAATTAGCGCCAGGAATATCCTAAAATAGACCTAACGAGGTGAGCGATAATTAACAAAGGATAATGAAACCCTGTTCTGTGGAGTCTAACACCCCGCCCTGTCGTTGTAGCGCCTTACATTAAAAGTGAAACCCTGTTCTGTGGAGTCTAACACACCGCCCTGTCGTTGTAGCGCCTCACATTAAAAGACGAGCCCACGTTGCACGTCGATAGCACCTCTAGGGTTAAACGTATCAGTGTTTGTTTGAGAAAGTTTATCGTTCTTAGAGGCTGGTTATAACATGCAGACACGAGTATATTTCTTCGTACAATCACGAGTATATTTCTTGAAGTCAAACGCTTACAAAGCCAATCATGTATTTCAAAGAGCCAGTTTTAGTATTTTATCTTTTCAGTGCTATCTTTGTATCAGTTAATATGTTTTTTACCTTTGTTCTCAATTAAGAAAATAATGCAATTAATTTCTTGTACACCTATTAAGCGACAGAAAAACTTCAAAATAGCATCGCAACCAAAGGTGAAATGCACAAAAACAATTACAAGTGTGCATAACGCACATTGAAAATGTAAGTGATCTAAGTTACACTGTATGACAATGTCAGTGCTTTAGCCTTATAATAATTGTGACAAGTTTGGAGTTACTGATATAGTGATAACATTAATACATGTATTTATTAACAAATTTGCAATTATTTTTATAAACAAATATACAAACAAAATCTCGAAAAATGAATGTCTTTCTATGCTTTGCAAAGCGAGCACATCTAGTAAATCTACTGGGAATGTGGGCGGGTAGCGAACATTCATAAGCAATTCATCAGCATGTTGCTTTAAGCTACCGACAAGTTGCAAGTGTGCGACCACATCTGTGAAAATTGAGTACTGAGACCAACTTTTAAGTTGAGCTTGCCAGCAAAACTACGAGACTAACTAAAGTTTTATTTACACCTTCAATGTACATTGTTTATCCTATTTGATCCATTGGCCCTGCAGGTAGGGCGTTAGAATTGTACCTGCTGCCCCTATTGCATGATCGTAAAAGGCGACTAAATTTAGGATCTTATCTTTTCTCTTCTTCCTAACTGACTTTATCTTTCCTAATGCCTCCCTTGGCACCGCCTCACTTTTGGCCTTGAGTTGAGCGTTCGCCCCTGTGAGGAAGGCTCTGGGTTCTGTCCCCTGGCCGAGACAAACCAAAGTCTATAAAAGTGGTAGTGTCTGCTCCTGCTTAGCGTTCAGCATACAGGGAGTGGGACGACTGGTTCGCCCGTTGTCAGTATAATGTGATCGGGTGGGGTGTGTTGCTTGGTGTCTTCGGCGGCATGCTGCAGTGTTACAGCACTATAAAAAGGGCAACAGTTACACTATACAAGAAGACACTACATGAATATACCGCAGTCTCCCGAAACACGCACCTCGCACAACATACACACAACACACCGCATACACGGGAGGCCGTCCTTACATGACCATAGCTGTTAATAGGACGTTAATTAATCAAACAAACAAACAAAAATCCATACAATTTAACATGGTTTTAGCTATCAGGTATATATAGATGCCTGCACTTGGTATATTTTTACTCTTTATAAACTATAATGAAATCTTTTATTCACTAAATTATCTCGTAATTGTCATCATAGCTGCTGATAGCTTATATTATAAATCAGTTCTGGTTAAGAACACTAAAGGAGAGTGACACAGGTAGAATTATTCTATCTTGTTTCGGTAATAATAGTCGGTGTCTGAAAAAAAAAATAGAACGTTGGTTAATATTTGGTGTGTTTCTTAGAATTTTTGTTTTATGATTCTGTGAGGACGGATGATATCCCGCTTGCTTCATTCATTCATTCATCCTGGTTGATATATGGTGTTTCGGGAAAGAATAACAGGCGTCTCGATTTTCTGCGAGAATGGCAGATATTACTGCGGGCATGGTTGATATATCTGGTGTTCCAGCTAGTGTTGTAGCGAGAACATCAGTTGTAAAGATATTCCAAAATAAGTTGTAACTTGTATTTTTGTTATTATATTCGGTGCAGAGCGATGGCATTTCCAGAGCCCAAACACTTCCAAATGTAGACCTAAAAGTGAATATACGACTATACAGGAACAAACATGTTAACACTTAGTCGTTAAATAACTCATTAAAGAGTCACCGACGGTAGTGCTAGATAAAGAAATACAGATAAATACGTTACCGTTTGGTTTTTGTTATTTTGGTTATTAATGTGTACGTCCTATTAAAGTTACATTGCTGTATCTTGTTTTCTTCGGTACTGCATTGCAAGCCATCGGATTTGATGAATCAAGATATGGAAGTATGATGCCTTATAAATTTGTTACAGCAAAACTTATGCGCAGTAAAAATTTTGTTTAATACCTGATATATGTTAGGTACATACATGCAGAAATCTGTGAACACTTGACATCAGAATAATTTATCAGTGCAATGTCTCTCTTGGGAAACCGTTGTCTTCCTGATTTCCTGATGGTTCTTTAGTTGTCGATGCATAATGTTTCTACATGTATAAACAAATTTTATTGTGATGCATTCAAAGGCCATAAGGTGTTTAATCATTCAAAAGTACCAATAACATGTATGACGCCTATCTTTAATGCCTTATATATGTTTTATGTCTTATACATGTTAGGTACATACATGTAGAAATCTTTGAGCAATTGACATCAGAATAGCGTATCAGTGCAATGTCTGTCTAGGGAAACCTTTGTCTTCCTGATTTCCTGTTCTTTAGTTGTCGACGTATTATGTTCTTCATATATAAACAAACATTATTGTGATGCATTAAAAAGCCATAAGGTTTGATGAATATAGCTGTTAAATCATTCAAAAGTACCAATAAAATGCATGGCGCTTTTTTATAGAAATTTTAGACCACAACTTGGATTTTTTTTGACCATGTGTAATCATTTTACTGCATTGTAGACGTAAACAAATATAATTTATTTTAATTGTATAAAACCTATGTAATGACGTATTGTAATTCTCAGCATGTTTGTAACATTTGTTAATTAATACGATATGAAAAGTGTTGATTCGTCAAATATTACTTTAATTAACTTGGAACATAATATAACATAACAATGACCATTACATCAGGTCCAGCAGCTGTTTAACAAAAACACCTTAAGTAGCCAGATACATGTAAACTGACTTTACATAGCTTATTTCAGTTCTTTATACAATGCAAGTAACGTAAATGCTTATTTCGTATTTTTCAGTTTTTCGAGAAGAAGGTTCCAAACAGTTCTCTCTACATTCACTCGAACAAGAGGTAGGGAAAGGACACGCTCTCTGAAAAATGACAGATGTCAAACACAGAGATCAACATGAAGTAAATGGACAACACACAACACAAATGGGGATTATATATTGTAACGGAGGATCGCTCGATGATCTCACTCAAAAGGTATACAAAGCAATAATAAACTTATGACATACGTTTGAAGCGTATTTTTTCAATTGACATTCAAACATTTTCTAAGTTTTCCACATAAAATTGTAGGTTCAACACAATAAGCGATATTTTTATTATCGTTTGACCTCTATTAGGAGCATGCATATCATAATTACAATAAAACGTCTTTTCCCAATGGTATAGGAAACGCATCGTCAAACATCTTTACAGAAACAGGATATAAAATTTATACTCTAAACGTACTTATCTTGGCGCAAAAACACTAACTTCTGATTTATAAGTAGGGTTTACATAAACGAAATCCGGTAGTTTAATACCGAAAATACCCTTGTACAAAACTGAGCGTTCTAAATGAATAAGTGCTGTAATCCATCTTTAGTAGTGAGTCAACTAACTAATAGGTTACTCTAGTTATGGCCACGTTGTACTGCGTGTGGCGCTGGCCTTTGTGTCTTTGGGGCCTGCAAAATGTTCGTGCAGTATACTCCCATTATCAACTACTAGTACATCTATAGAGCTATATCACGGATATGTTTTCCCTTCCTATCGGTGTTCTTATTTGAACAGTTTAAATAAAATGCGACATGGCGACACAATTTGCAGAAACAACAAAGATCATACGTCTTATTAACATCCAGGGTAAATATTAATTGTTTCAGCAACAAGGTTTATGTGGTGATCAATATGAGACAACGTGACTGATATGCACCTCATGCTATAAATAGTCAGAGACTACGTCTGTTCCGGAACTTAATTACGTAATTATGGGATCGAGTATGTTTTAATTAATTATACCTATATATCAGTCATCGACCTTTCCAGACGCTGGTTATAATCATGGATTTTAAAGCCTTATCCCACTAAATCACATTTATCAAGGCACTATAGTAGGGTGGTCAGACAAGAGCTTCAGCAGAAATACACAATAGTATTTAAATAATTAATTCAATAAACTGTTTTTCATTTCTCAATCATTAATTCTCAAATTATGCAACGATAAAGGAACCCCAACATGTAGTGAAGATGTATAATGCTTTTGTTTGTTTGTTTGATTTATTAACGTCCTATTAACAGCTATGGTCATGTAAGGACGGCCTCCCATGTATGCGTAGTGTTGCGTGTATGTTGTGCGAGGTGCGTGTTTTGGGATACTGCGGTATATTCGTGTTGTGTCTTCTTGTATAGTGGAACTATTGCCCTTTTTACAGTGCCATATCACTGAAGCATGCCGCCGAAGACACCAAGCAACACACCCCACCCGGTCACATTATACTGACAACGGGCGAACCAGTCGTCCCACTCCCTGTATGCTGAGCGCTAAGCAGGAGCAGAAACTACCACTTTTATAGACTTTGGTGTGTCTCGGCCAGGGGACAGAACCCAGAGCCTTCCTCACAGGGGCGAACGCTCGACTCGAGGCCAAAAGTGAGGCGATGCCAAGGGAGGCATTAGGAAAGATAAAGTCAGTTATGAAGAAGAGCTTTTACGATCATGCAATAGGGGCAGCAGGTACAATTCTAACGCCCTACCTGCAGGGCCATGTATAATGCCACTTGTATATAAGTGAATTGTAACCATATATGATATAGGCAGGCTATAGTAAGAAATATTTCGGTAAAGCTGAGATTGCACACCGACAAAATCGTAACTATTTAGTGACAGTGCAATAGTTCACATTAAAAACAGTTGTCTACTAATAGCCCTTTGGATTTTACAATGGCGTTTAACAATCACAGCAACCAATTGAAATACATTATGTCCGTTTAACCGAGTTCTGTTATGTACAGCTACATGTACATTCTCTTGGGAGTAGGTTTCTAATGATTGTATGTCATTTATTTACTTTCACGGGAAAGAAACCTGATGAAATATTGCATAAGGATAATGCTCGTCTTACAAGATCAGTAGAAAGTATTTTATCGTTCCCAAGACATTTCAGCATTGTGATGGCTTTTATCTTCACGGATAAAAACAACGCTACTATTTAAATACCTCTGAACTACAAAGTTATTATCGCAATCTTCTATTTGATTCTGCTTTTCCCCAGCCCGTCTTTTGTATATCTTCTGAACAGTGCACTTTTTTCGAGGAATTATTTATGAACAACATTGATGATTCACTATATCTCATTCGCTGACCGTAGACAAACAATCCTACCAACGTCTCAAAGAAGATTGACAATAATGTTGCCAACGAGTTTTCCAGTTTTCGAGATATTTTCATACAGAAACGAAATCATCATTATCGTTGTGTTGATTCAAAACGGCAATGACTGCCAGAACGATTATATGTTTCCGAATACTCCGTTTGTAAGCCTTTGGACACACAGCGACGCTATAATATGGTAACATTATCAGTTTGCAGATGTTTAAAAGTTTAATCAATATCAACGTTTCATTTGCATCTATATCACAGTTTGATATCGCAAACTTTGATGTTAAAGTATTTAACAAAACCTTCCACTTTCAACCATATTTTCATATTCTATATGCATTCTACAGAATGCTAATTCAATTCTGCTCTGTCTGTGAAGACGGCGCATGCTTCTAGTAACACTTGCAGATATTTCCTTCTCTACTACAGACTGAGATTATTATAAGCGAACTTCTATGGTACGAACATCAATCCGTGTACTATCAACTTGAAATGTAGATACATACATCTTGCATCTATACAGTGGTAGTCCGTTGTCGGTGTGACCGGGAAGCGTCTGTTGCTTGATGTTTTCAGTGGCATGCTTCAGTGACATAATGCTTCCGTGACATAGCACTATCCAATGGGCAAGGACTCCACTATAAAACTTAACACGAATATACCGCTGTGAACGCTTAACGTCAATGTGAAATCTACAGTTTCTTTTAGCTGGCCCTGCAGGTAGGGCGTTAGAATTGTGCCTGCTGCCCCTATTGCATGATCGTAAAAGGCGACTAAATTTAGGATCTTATCTTTTCTCTTCTTCCTAATTGACTTTATCTTTCCTAATGCCTACCTTGGCACCGCCTCACTTTTGGCCTTGAGTTGAGCGTTCGCCCCTGTGAGGAAGGCTCTGGGTTCTGTCCCCTGGCCGAGACACACCAAAGTCTATAAAAGTGGTAGTTTCTGCTCCTGCTTAGCGTTCAACACACAGGGAGTGGGACGACTGGTTCGCCCGTTGTCAGTATAATGTGACCGGGTGGGGTGTGTTGCTTGGTGTCTTCGGCGGCATGCTTCAGTGATATAGCACTATAAAAAGGGCAACAGTTCCACTATACAAGAAGACACAACACGAACATACCGCAGTCTCCCAGTACACTCACCTCGCACAACATACACGCAACACACCGCATACATGGGAGGCCGTCCTTACATGACCATAGCTGTTAATAGGACGTTAATAAATCAAACAAACAAACAAATTTTAACCAGCATTAAAACGTGACGCTACCCAAATTGGAACACTTTTTGATAATAATTGTGAAAAATTTCTAACGTGTGCATAAATGCATTTTTTTGTTTATTTGATTTATTAATGTCCTATTAACAGCTAAGGTCATGTAAGGACGGCGAACATACCGCAGTCTCCCAGTACACTCACCTCGCACAACATACACGCAACACCCCGCATTCATGGGAGGCCGTCCTTACATGACCATAGCTGTTAATAGGACGTTAATAAATCAAACAAACAAACAAACAAACAAACAAACAAACAAACAAACCTCCCATGTATGCGGTGTGTTGCGTGAATGTTATGCGAGGTGCGTGTTTTGGGAGACTGCGGTATATTCATGTTGTGTCATCTTGTATAGTGGAACTATTGCCCTTTTTATAGTTATTAAGGTTGTAGTACGACGTGGTTTCCCGATTTTTTTTCACAATTCCATTATTTTCGTTTTTAAATACAGAAAATAAGCAACTGGAAAGGCCTCTAAAAATTGACACAGTTACAATTCAGCACATGAATTTTTGTTGAGAACAGGTATTTGTACTTTTGATTGTAAACGGAAAATTTTGTATCACATATTTTTTAAAGTGTTCTATGTTGGGTAGCGTCACGTTAGCTATTGTTTATTAAACTAAATACCAACACGTGTTTATATTTCAAATAGTCAGTCTCGTTAAGAAAATGCAATGTTTAGCATAACGTCAGACCAGGAAAAAAAACTGTTGTGAAAACGGGGTCTTAGTAGTGACATTTGGAAAAACTGTCATATTCTATAAAAGGTTTGGACAGCTAGTAAACTTCGATTACTATGAAGCGAATTAGCAATATCCTTGCAACGATGTAGCATTCGAAAATATTTTCATATTATCAAACTTTTAAATTAACCCCTCAAAATGTCGTTTATGATAGAACAGTACATACATTTATTCAAATATTTGGTCGTAAGGGTGAGGGAAATTGAGCATAATCAGTGATTGATGACGATATGCATATCAAAATATAAATTAGACCAAACTATCCCACCTAACAATAGCGATGAAAATAAGCCGATAATTTGTGTTCCGCTAATATTGCGATAACGGCAAAATTTGATACCGCATGCAGAGTAATGGCCATAAAAGCACAATTTTATGACATTTCCGTTGATAACATTTTATTTACATCATACGATTCGTTTAAGACACATTTTCATCAAGATTCTAGTCTGCGAAATATAATAGTTTATCAACTGCAATTTTTTTTATATATCAGTGCGATACGCAGTATTTAATCAGCATGGTAACGAGACATAACGTTTGGCAATGTAGCCCCCAAAGAAATGGCGAACGCTTCATTCTATATTGATTATCACCGCCACTCATAACTGACAAGAATGGAACTTCCTGGTGGACATACAATGAAGATTAAAACACATCGTCTGGACTAAGAATGTCTACAACAAATGCACGCGTCAATAAAATGCACTACACGGTCTCATATTAGCGTAACGGTTTTTGCACTCTGGTTTTAACTTTTAGGACAAGGTATACATGTTTGCAACAATCTAAACCGAAAACTGTAAACAAATGGTTAATTCATTAATTAAATTAACAAGAGGCCCATGGACCTTAACGGTCATCTGGCTTTGGACTAGTTCGCCCGTTGTCAGTATAATGTGACCGGTTTGGGTGTGTTGCTTGGTGTCTTCGGCGGCATGAGTCATTGATATAGCACTATAAAAAGGGCAACAGTTCCACTATACAAGAAGACACAACATGAAAATACCGCAGTCTACCAAAACACTCACCTTGCAAAACATACACGCAACACACCACATACATGGGAGGCCGTCCTTACATGACCATAGCTGTTAATAGGAAATTAATTAATCAAACAAACAAACAAACAGACTATTGGCACAACAACTCAAAGAATATAGTTGTGGCAAACAATTATAGCAATACAAAAGAACTTTATTAATAGAAGAAGTTCAGGTTCTGTTATGTTCGATTAATTTGACCATGAATGAAGTTCTCTTGATCCCCATCAAGCTAAAAAAATTTTTAGCCTATGTGACCCAGGTGACCTTGAATGAATATCAAAGTTATTCATTTGAACAAAATTGGTAGCCCTTTATTCCAGTATGTCACAAGCCAATATCATGTCTCCAGGCCTCTTTGTTATTCACAATTCGTTTAAAGATTTTGGCCTTTTTGACCGATGTGACCTTGAATGAAGGCCAAGGTCATTCATTTAAACAGACTTGGTTGCCCTTCATCAAAGCTTGTCACAGGCCTAAAAACAGGTATCTAGGCCTCTTAGTTATTCAAAAGGGGTCGTTTAAAGATTTTACCCTATTTGCCCCCTTATGGCATTGAATGAATGTCAAGGCCATTCATTTGAACAAACGTTGTAGCCCTTCATCCCAGCATGTCACAGGCCAAATATCAGTACACCACGCCTGTCGGTTCTTGAGAATAAGTCGTTTAAAAATTGAGCCTTTTTAGGTCATCTGACCCAAAGGGTCAGGATGACCTATTGTCATCATGCACCGTCCGTCGTCGTGCGCCGTCCGCCGTCCGTCGTCCGCCGTCCGTAAACTTTTCATTCAAACGACTTCTTCTCAATAACCGGAAGGCCCAGGGTACTCATATTTGGCCTGTAGGTTGCTGGGATGAAGGGCTACCAATTTTGTTCAAATGAATGACCTTGATCTTCATTCAAGGTCATAGGGGTCAAATAGTCTAAGATCTTTAAACGACTATGTTGTATTGTACTATTAGTCAGATGACCGTTAAGGCCCATGGGCCTCTTGTTTACCCATAAAATAAAGTTCGGGATCATTCATTTGAACAAACTTGGTAACCCTTCATCCCAGCATGCTACAGGCCGAATATCAGTATCTGGGACTTTCGGTTATTGGGAAGAAGTCGTTTGAATGAAAAGTTTATGGTGCTAAGCACCAGGCAATGTCAACCTATTTTTTCATCCGCCAATATATACATAGACACAACACGAACATACCGCAGTCTCCCAAAACAGACACATTGCACTACATACACGCTACACTCCGCAAAACAAAAAGACTTCTCAGAGGTGTACATCCTTAATATGTATACATGTACCTTGGCCATAATCTAGCACTAAGGAACGTCAGGCGGGAAATCAGACATATGGACGAACGAACAGTAAATCTAGTGGTTTCTAGTTACATTGGTGACACGGATCCATTATATGCCTAGTGTTTGTATTATTTGAAACATTGTTCATGACGTTCACGATGTGCTCTACGTATAAAATAACTAAGATCATAATAAGAGAAAACATGCTAATATCTGATTATCACTTATTTCAGGAGTTTAAAATGATATTCATCAAATACGTATTATCACTCGTACTTGTGATAAAAAATGGCGAGCCTTAATGGCATAACCGTGACTTCATGGTTTCAAACAGTAGACAAACTTGTGGTGTCAAACAGTAGACAATCTTGTGGTAATTGGTGTTGTCGCTTTGTAGTGATGATGAAAAACCATCGTTACTCTCAGAACGAACTGTGATAAATGCCTTGTTTAACATTGTGTGTTTGTCATACAAATTAAAATTGGTATTTTTAAATACAGAGTTCATTGACAACAACAAAGGTACTAAAATATGAGGTATTATCTCCTAGGTTGGCTGTGCGGTGAAGGGAGTGTCACATATTAATTTTCTATTAATATAATAAGTGTCCCTACGAAACGTTTCATCATTATGTACAGAATTGAATTACATCACAAAATCACTATTTTGATTATGGGCAAGCAACACATGAAGAAAAATATGGGCGTACTTCAACCAGTTATCTATCTCGTTTAAGAAAAACATCTTTTAACGCGGATCTACTTAACAAGTGTAGCTTTCATTAGCCATGCGTCGCAAAGCACACATTTACAATTTCAAGTATCATTTATGAACCAAAACACCTCATAGCTTCTTTCCAAAGAATTTTGGATTGTTCAAATATGTAAACTGTTTCTGTATTTGGTTGTAACGACATAGGTCATATTGGATGATTAATGTTTACCAGCTGTGTAAACTGTTTCTGTATTTGGTTATAAGGACATACGTCATATTAGATGATTAATGTAAACTGTTTCTGTATTTGGTTATAACGACATACGTCATATTGGGTGATTAATGTTTACCAGCTGTGTAAACTATTTCTGTATTTGGTTATAACGACATTGGTCATATTGGATGATTTATGTTAACCAGCTGTGTAAACTATTTCTGTATTTGGTTATAACGACATACGTCATATTGGATGATTTATGTTAACCAGCTGTGTAAACTGTTTCTGTATTTGGTTGTAACGACATAGGACATATTGGATGATTTATGTTAACCAGCTGTGTAAACTGTTTCTGTATTTGGTTATAACGACATACGTCATATTGGATGATTAATGTTTACCAGCTGTGTAAACTGTTTCTGTATTTGGTTGTAACGACATAGGTCATATTGAAGGATTAATGTTTACCAGCTGTGTAAACTATTTCTGTATTTGGTTGTAACGACATACGTCATATTGGATGATTAACGTTTACCAGCTGTGTAAACTATTTCTGTATTTGGTTGTAACGACATAGGTCATATTGGATGATTAATGTTAACCAGCTGTGTTTGTTTGTTTGTTTGATTAATTAATGTCCTATTAACAGCTATGGTCATGTTAGGACGGCCTCCCATGTATGCGGTGTGTTGCGTGTATGTTGTGCGAGGTGCGTGTTTTGGGAGACTGCCGTAAATTCATGCTATGTCTTCTTGTATAGTGGAACTATTGCCCTTTTTATAGTGCTATATCACTGAAGCATGCCGCCGAAGACACCAAGCAACACACCCCACCCGGTCACATAATACTGACAACGGGCGAACCATTCGTCCCACTCCCCGTTTGCTGAGCGCTAAGCAGGAGCAGAAACTACCACTTTTATAGACTTTGGTGTGTCTCGGCCAGGGGACAGAACCCAGAGCCTTCCTCACAGGGGCGAACGCTCAACGCAAAGCCAAAAGTGAGGCGGTGCCAAGGAAGGCATTAGGAAAGATAAAGTCAGTTAGGAAGAAAAGAAAAGATCCAAAATTTAGTCGCCTTTTACGATCATGCAATAGGGGCAGTAGGTACAATTCTAACGCCCTACCTAGCTGTGTAAACTGTTTATGTATTTGGTTCTAACGACAAAGGTCATGTTGGATGATTAATGTTTACCAGCTGGTTTTAACAACTCCGCTACTATACCTGGCATTGAACAATAACTATAGATCAGTATGGATCAGGACCAATCTGATTAAAATACAGATCCTTATTATCACGTTTGATAAGAGGATCTGAGAAAATCCCATTAGGGGATGAGTCCAGGTGACCTTTGGAAATCGCCAATCAAATTGCTACTTGCAAAATTTTGACAGTGAATTTCAGGGACGAAATAGTTTGAAAAAACTGCCAGAATTATTTTGATTTACGGAGTCATCTCGCCCAAAGAGCACAATAAAGCTAATTGTATATGGATCCTTTTTATAACGGAGTGGTTATAAGGATCTGTATTTTAATCAGATTGCTATTTTTTTCCATCAATGTATGATTCCCCAACGAAATTAAAGCTGACATCAATGCTGAAATAACATTATAGATATTTTGTTAAATTTGTTTTCCTTTAATTTTAAGTGATTTCAAATAAAATTATTCAAAACAAATCTGATTGCATCTTAACACTATAACGCACTCTATTTTTTTTCCGTAATATCCTTCTTAAAGTAAGATAAACTCACAGGGTTTGAGCAAAATAAAATTTCAAATTACAGTAATCAAGTGATTTGGTTGTTCAGATTTTAAGCTTTGTTGGTCGGCCATTACATTGCTTTCGAGATGAAGTTGCGCTGATTTGCTTTACATAATGATAGCAGACCACCCTCCCAAATCACCATAACAGCTATGTTTGTCACACAAGGAAGGATGATATTAAATAACAACAGCTGTGGCCATTAATGCAATATTTCAGTTCAATAATTTGTAAATTTATTCCTATGGCGTCCTACAATAACGTTATGGTCCTGATAACTAGCATAATTACACATAAAACAGCTTTTAATTCAACACGGATTACGGTCTTGTTCAAAACATGACAATAGCAAAAGGGCAAATTGTTTTCCTTATTACGTCACTTCTGTGTATAATTATCGACATGTGTAGCGTCATCCAATTTTATTATCGATAGCATTCATCTGCATCAGGTGTTGACATGAAACACATTACCATGCGTCCTTGAAGTGATCCCGAACCATTCCATGCTACCTAACACGAGAAATCACTATAGGAATAAACACGGGCCGTTACGTGAATCTAAGTTCACATGCCCTTAGTTTATAGGTGATGTAACATCGGCCCTGCATAGGTCTACGTTCTAATGATAAATGTACATAACAGATAAAATACCAGATATTAGGCTTTGTAAGACATCGTAGTAAGTCATTGCTAATACCAATGGTGTTCTATGAAGAATTTTTTACATAAACATTACATGTATATCAGTTTAGAGTCGATATTTTACCGCCCACACACATCACAATATACACCATAGATACGGCTCCTGAATAATCACATTTTCTTTTACTGTTATTATCGCGTTTAAATACAAAAACACTTTGATGTTTATTTCTTAAATACATTGCCGTATATGTTTCTTTGTTTTATTCTACAAGTCTTTGTGCTGATTTTATGTATGGGGTTGTTACATGTGTTTTGATTGTATCGTTATAAAGACAATTGTATATGTATGCTGATTCAGAGTACTCCGTTGTCTTTCGTTAATAATATCGTTTTCTGAAAATAGGTTGTGCCATACAGCCGTCGGAGTGAATAAAATAGTCATGTAGGGACAGCCTCCCATGTATGCTGTGTGTTGCGTGTATGTTGTGCGAGGTGCGTGTTTTATGAGACTGGTATATTCATGTAGTGTCTTCTTGTATAGTGGAACTGTTGCCCTCCCTGTATGCTGAGCGCTAAGCAGGAACAGAAACTACCACTTTTATAGACTTTGGTGTGTCTCGGCCAGGAGACAGAACCCAGAGCCTTCCTCACAGGGGCGAACGCTCAACTCAAGGTCAAAAGTGAGGCGGTGTCAAGGGAGGCAGTAGGAAGGATAAAGTCAGTTAGAAAGAAGAGAAAATTTAGTCGCCTTTTCCGATCATGCAATAGGAGCAGCATGTACAATTTTAACGCCCTACCTGCAGGGCAGAGCTGTATATGTACCATTCATTCTTTCTTTCTTTCCCTAAGACCCCGTCCCTCAGCTTACGAAACACTCCAGGTCAGATGTGTCCATATGATTAAGATGGCTGGAATAAGGCAGGACAATCTCGTAAATGTTTAGGAGAGAAAATATAGAGGCCAGACCGGGGTTCGAACCCGGGTTGAAGACTCTAATAACTTGGAATCATGGTCACCAATGAAAATAGTGAAGATTTATTGGCATGCATATTGAAATAAAACACAATTTGAAAAACAGCTTATGATGATATGTTTGATTAAATAACGTCCTTTAAACAGTAAAGGGCCTGTAAGAACGGCCACCTATTCAAGCGGTATGTAGTGTATGAAATGAGTGTTGAGACTCACTCATTGACCAACTCGATCTTTATCTTTTACTAAAGTAAAGCATCTTTATTCATGTAAATATATATTTTATTGATTGTTTTATTTTTATAAGTTTTCTAATACTCTCCAGCAGCAGGTCGACTCTTTTGAACAGGACTTAGTGTAATTTCAAAACTTAAAGATTCAGTCTCAGTTTTAAACCCCTATATAGTCTTTATTATCTGCTGGACGTTATCTAAAAATAAAAAAAATACATATAACATGTTGGATCCTTTTTGCATTGTAAATAATGCTTTTTTTCTTTGTATATATGTTTGTGTTAATACGCACTGTTTTGTGTCAACTTGTTCTGAATGTTAACAGTAATACAAATGATTTACTTATGAATTCTAACCATATGTCTCCTTGTCATACCTTCGCTACGATTGTCATTCACCATTGCTCCAGTATCAGGACTTATCCCCCACTCACTGCTTTGATATTTGATAATGGTTAAAATGAATTATATCCCTGGTATGGGAGCGGTGGTGGATGGCAATTCTCAAAACATTGGTATCTCTGACACCTCCCTGAACACATCTTTCGCGTATATAAAGTGTATTCTTTTAAGATTTTGCATCCTTCTATTATGTGGTGATATCCATCCAAATCCAGGCCCGAACCAAAACATTCAGCTAGAAAATATATCTTTGTCACATAAATATATGTTCATTGCGTAACAAACTCCACATCCTTGAAGCCGAATATTTTGATTTTGACATATTATGCATATCCGAGACACACCTCGGTACTACCATATCCGATATTGATATTGCATTAGAGCACTATGGTCATGTATTAAGGAGGGATAGAGATAACAACGGTGGTGGTGTACTTATATACGCTAAAACTAACATCAACATTAGACGTAGGTTAGATCTTGAATGTAATAATCTTGAACTGATATGGTCTGAAATCACAACACATAATAAAACTATTCTACTTGGCTGTTTATATCGACCCCCTAATTCCTTAGTTAATTACTGGGACCTACTTGATAATATTAATAAAGTTATAGACACACAAAAAGACGTTATTCTTGTAGGTGATATAAATCAGGATATGTTAAATCTTACTCCTAATTCACATCTTCACAGACTTTTACTAGCATACAGGGAGTGGGACGACTGGTTCGTCTGTTGTCAGTATAATGTGACCGGGTGGAGTGTGTTGCTTGGTGTCTTCGGCGGCATGCTTCAGTGATATAGCACTATAAAAAGGGCAACAGTTCCACTATACAAGAAGACACAACATGAATATACCGCAGTCTCCCAAAAACACGCACCCCGCACAACATACATGCAATGCACCGCATACATGGGAGGCCGTCCTTACATGACCATAGCTGTTAATAGGACGTTAATTAAACAAACAAACAAACAAAAATTTACTAAAATACGGATTAGAAAATACTGTTTCTGAACCTACTAGGAATAATACCACTGTAAATACTCCATCCTGCAGCGATCACTCTCCTATAAATTCCGATATAAATTTTAAATCATTCAAGAAACATGCATACAAAAAGACTCTCTTATACTTTAATAATGCAGACTATGATGGGGCAAATGAAAATCTTCGTTCTATTGATTGGGCTGTCGAACTACAAGGAAGTATTGATAATATGAATTCTATTTTAACTGATAAAATCCTAGCAGCTATTGACCTATTTGTACCTCATAAAACAGTAACTATCAGACCCAATGATAAAATTTGGATGACAAATGATATACGAGTAATGATACGTAGAAGAAATCGTCAACATTCTAAAGCCAAATTATATAACACTCCTGCCTCATGGAACAAATTTAGAACCATTCGGAATCAGGTTATTTCTTCAATCCGTGATGCAAAAGAAAAATATCTATCTAAACTTCAGTCCTCTTTAATTGTAAAATAAAACTACATCCTATCGACAAAGCAGAATCATTCAATGAATATTTTACATCTATATCTGTTTCTAATAAGAATGTTGACGATTTACCTCCTGACAGCCCTCATCCACAGCATACATTTTCAACTTTCGACATTACAGAACAAGACATAATTGATCAACTTCATCTTCTCAACACCAATAAACCTTCAGGTCCTGATACTATTCCTCCACAATTCATAAAGGGTGTCTCTCAGTCAATTATAAAACCTCTTCATGTAATATTTAATAATTCCATATCATCTGGTATGCTACCTGATGTATGGAAAAATGCCAATGTTACACCCATATATAAAGGTAAAGGTTTACGAAGTGATCCATCTAATTATAGACCTATTTCTGTGACTCCTATTTTTAGCAAAATTTTGGAAAAATTGTGTTTAAAAATCTTTTTAACTACCTTTCCAGATATAACATAATCTCCAAACATCAATCAGGATTTTTACCTAAAGATTCAACAACCTATCAACTATTAGCTATATATGACACAATTGTAAAACATTTGGATAATGGCAATGAAGCGAGAATGATATTTTGTGATATAAGCAAAGCTTTTGATCGTGTCTGGCATGATGGTTTAATATATAAGCTTAAAAAATATGGAATCGAAGGTAATATGTTGACATGGTTTTCATCTTATTTGAAGAATAGGAGACTGAGAGTGGTCTTTGATGGATTCAAATCTACTTTTAAATCCATACAGGCGGGGGTACCACAGGGATCTGTCCTGGGACCATATCTCTTTCTATTGTATATTAATGATTTTGGTGATGATATTTCTTCTAATGTTAAATTGTTTGCTGACGATACTTCCTTAATAAGTCTCATTGAAGGAAATAGACAGGAATCTGCCGAAATTCTTAATAATGATATGAGAAAAATATCTTTGTGGTCTGAAAAATGGGGCATACTTTTTAATCCAGATAAAACTGTATCTCTTCTTTTCTCAAGGCGAGTTGACTCCCAAATATTAATTCCTGATTTATTTTTCAACAATACAAAAATTAATAATGTTACCAATCATAAGCACTTAGGAGTATATTTCAATTCAATGGCAAATTGGTCTACCCATATAAATTATATATATGAGAAAGCATACAAAAGAATAAACATACTCAGATTACTGAAATTCAAACTTGATAGAAAATCACTTCAAACTTCCTTTATTCGACCCATTCTCGAGTATTCTTATATAGTATGGTCTAATTGCAACCAATCTGAGTGTGATATTTTGGAGTCAATTCAGCTTGAAGCAACACGCATTATAACTGGTTTAAGAAGGGGAACAAGTCACGCTATAATTTATAAAGAATCTGGCCTAGTACCACTGATTAAACGAAGACATCTACATCGAAATATAACTTTTTTCAATATATTTAATAACAATTGCCCTTCTCATATTTATGAATTATTACAACCCTCTTTAAATATTAGTGATAATTACAATTTCCGACATAATAGATTATTTAATGTTCCTGCAGCTAGAACCCAGTTATATAAAAACAGCTTTTTCCCGTCTATTATGACCGAATGGAACGAACCGTCCTGTCCATTTCCTACAATGTCATCTGTTAGATCCATCAAAAGTTTTACAGTAAATACATATATCTTTGATAATAGAGCTCAATGTTCCGATATTTTCAAATATAATGGTGATCGTATGTCAAATATTTTATTATGTCAGTTGAGAAATTTTGCTAGTAACCTTAATACGGATCTCTTTAATTCTCATCTCAGTGACAGTCCAGCCTGCCTGTGTGGATTTCATTTTTTTTCTTATGTAATGATATGAAGTAGGAGACATTTTGTATATGATGTTTATCAATATCTAGCTTGATGTTTTAGGAAATCATCATCATTAAATAAATATAGCAATTAAGATTATTTATGTATATATCAATATTAATTTGTATCTACTGTTAATATGTAAGGAGAGGGCGTGTATAGGCATGTTGCCTGTTGCCCAATTCCAATTGTATGTAACATCTGACAATAAAATATTCTGAAATGAAAAAAAAAATGAAATGAGTGGTGGGTGTTTTGGGAGACTGCGGTATATCCTTGTTGTCTTCTTGTATAGACCCATCTCAAAAATTATTCATGTATTCATAGACCCCGTGTCACCAACGCGAAAACGAGGCTAAACTAGGTCATCAGCAGCATCCGGCTGCTATGGACGCCTCAATGGCGGAATCTCCATCGATCGCGAAACGAGATGATTACTGTTGCGTTCCGCATTATAATGGGAATGCAAGGATTCACAGGGAACTAAGTTTTCATCGTTTCCCGTCAACTAAGAAAAAAGATCTAAGGAAAAGATGGATAGTTGTAATATGTAGAGATGAAGGATCTTGCTTTAAGGTAAATGATATTGTTAACGTGACGACACAACCAGTACTGCAGTAGGTTTTCAGATGGTTTGAGAATGGCTTTTGAACAAAAATAACAATTTCTCTTATAAACATGTACTAATAAAACAAAATGCTGGAAGGTTTTGAATGTCCTAGTTTCGATAAACCAGGTAAAATTAATTATTTTCATGCTTTCAAAATCATATTATAAGGTTATTAAGTCCATATTGAGGCAGGCTGTTATTAGATCAAGGTCATACCAAACTGTCAATTAGTATTAAAGCATTAAAAATAGTAATATCCAACCGTGATACAATGTTTAAACTTTTATACTGATACAAACATAACATACTTTATACTTGAAAGTAAGCCGGAAGTCCCACTACTCTAAATAAAGAAATTCCAATCTCATGTATATATGTTTCTAATATTATCACTGGTTTCACCTGATGTGCATCTCATTGAATGGACGTTCTTATATCCATAAAAGTTCAAGAAATGTACGTTGCTGAATTAAACTAACATTTAATGCGACTAAATAAATTTTATTAAGTGGATTTATTTTTCATACTTGTAAGGATTTCGTATATATCAACCTATTTTATCGAAGAAATATAAATGACCAAGTACTTCCTGCCTGTTAAAAAATAAATCCGATGAAACTTGAGGGTTTTCTAACTTAGCGGGTGCTCAGACTCTTACCTCTAGAGCTTCTGGATTAGGAACACATACATGTTTTAGTATCACAAAAAAACATACACAGTTGATGCAAAATATCCTTTCACTATAAATACGGTACGTTTTCCATTTTAGTTTTTTGGTCTAGCTGCTTCTTCCGTGTTACATTCAGTAGTGACAAAGGAAAAGTCACGTGATAAACATACATAAACCTTGTTTGTTTGATTAATTAACGTCCAAATATATCACCAGAGGCCTCCCATGTATGAGGTGTGTAGTGTGTATGAAATGCGTGCTGCGTGTTTTGGGAGTCTGCGATATATTCATGTTATACATGTATCTTTTTGTAAAGTGGAACTCTTGCCCTTTTTATAATGTTATGTCAGTGAAGCATGCCGCCAAAGACACCAAGAACACACCCACCCGGTAACGTTATGATGTTATGATGGTAAAAGGCGACTAAATTAAGGATATTATCTTTCCTTTCTTCTTGAAATACGTTATTCTTCCTAACGTCCCCCTTGATACCATCTCTTTTTTTTTTTTTTGTTTGATTAATTAACGTCCTATTAACAGCTATGGTCATATAAGGACGGCCTCTCATGTATGCGTTGTGTTGTGTGTATGTTGTGCGATGTGCGTGTTTTGGGAGACTGCGGTATATTCATTATCTCACTTTTGGCCTTTGGTTGAGCGCTCATCGCTGTGAGGAAGCTCTAGGTTCTGCCACCTGACCGAGACACACCTGCTTTACGCTCAGCATACCGGGAGTGTGACGACTGGTTCTCCCTATTTTGTCTGTTTGTTTGATTAATGAACGTCCTTTTAACAGACAGAATCTTGCAAGGACGACCTCCAATGTATGCGGTGTTGTAGCAGAATAGATACCACCTTCTGACTGACTTTTCCGCTACTGCAAGGTCCCTCTATAAAGGTGTGGGAAACCAAATCAGGTACGACCGACCATTGATTATATCTTGTCAAAAAATTTTCCGTTCAAACACGGCTTTGACACGTACCTGGATGTTAGTAGGGGATGTTATTCTAGCTGTACTTTAGTCGCTTTTTACGATAGGCAGCAATAGGCAGGTACAATTCTAACGCCCTACCTGCCGGGCTGTCAATTGAGCTAAAAACAATAAAGCATCAAAGTGGGATAGTATATAAAGATTACAGCAATGAGAAGATATTCTTATACATCTTTCCATTAGCACTGTTGCTATGGTTACTGACAGAACTTCCTGTTTGTGATGATGCCATTTGAAGTGACAATATAATACCGGATGGAGTCTGAAATCTTGAATATCAAGTGGCTCGATTTATTACATTTCCTTTTCAATCATTGATGATGTTCACATTATAATCAACATCTATTTGTAAAGTTATCCTGACCAGATGGCCTTTTAACCATGAAACGAGATAATCTTTTCAACTGTTCATGTGTGATATTAATAAGAGATTAGCTAAATGATTGAGCTCTTAATGTTTCTCTGCCTCGCGTTGGCCATAGATGGTGTGTTTGGTACGATGACCGAAAACGGACTGACAAAATTGTGTAACTACTAACACGTTTTCGTCAGCGAATTTTGTACGTACATATTTTGTTGACGAAAACCTATTGTTACGATAGAAGTATATTAGGCTTTGTTTTTTGTTTGTTTGATTAATTAACGTCCTATTAACAGCTATGGTCATGAAAAGACGGCCTTCCATGTATGTGTTGCGTGTATGTTGTGCAAAGTGCGTGTTTTGGGAGTCTGCGTTATATTCATGTTGTGTCTTCTTGTATTGTGGAACTGTTGCCCTTTTTATAGTGCTATATCACTGAAGCATGCCACCGAAGACACCAATCAACACATCCCACCGGGTCACATTATACAGACAACGGGCGAACCAGTCGTCTCACTCCCTGTATGCTAAGCAGGAGCAGAAACTACGACTTTGGTTTGTCTCGGACAGGAGATAGAACCCAGAGCCAAGGGAGGCATTAGGAAAGATAAAGTCAGTTAGGAAGAAGAGAGCAGATACGATCCTAAATTTACAAATTAAAAAACTAAAATAAACACGAACATACTGCAGTCTCCCAGTACACTCACATCGCACAACATACACGCAACACACCGCACACACGTGCTTACATGACCATAGCTGTTAATAGGACGTTAATAAATCAAACAAACAAAAAAAATGAAAATATATCCGAAAATGTTACTTTTCAATTACAGATATCACTGTACTGTAAAAATGTGAAATGAAATGGTAGAACTTGCCTTCAGGCTTTGACCGTATTTTTTTCATTTTACTTCACTGTAGACGTAAATATATTTTTTGACAGTACTGTCCAAATTCATTTCGAACTCTTATTTGACTTTCTAAAATTAAAACGTATTCATTGTAAGTATTGTAATTATCAAAATGTTTGTAAATTTTGTAAAATGGAGTGGGATCGGGACTTACATGTAAGGTACACATCATCACAATGTGTATAATGTTTTTTTTGTTTTATTATTTTAATGTAGTTTTAACAATTGATAATTTAGTCGCCCCACTCCCCGTATGTTCAGTGCTATGCAGGAGCAGAAAATACCACTTTTATAGACTTTGGTGTGTCTAGGCCAGGGACAGAACCCTACCTCACACGGACGAACGCTCAACTCAAGGCCAAAAGTGAGGCGGTGTCGAGGGAGGCATTAGGAAAGATAAGACAGTTAGGAAGAAGAGAAAAGATAATATCCTTAATTTAGTCGCCTTTTACGATCAGCAGGCACAATTCTAACGTCCTACCTGCAGGGCCAGTATATTGGTTAGAACTTACCCCTATCACTTTGAGTGTGATGACCCATGGCTGTAGCTGCATTCATAAGGTGTAAGGGAGATGCTTATATATATATCACACATTTATCAAATATTATGAAGAATAAAATCTTATAAATGTATAGAATTGTGCTTATTAAACTGAGCATTAGCTTTAAATAACGTTTGCATGCATGGTTGGTGGTAATAAATAATAATAAAAAAAGGAAATCACACATTTTAATTTTACAATTGATGTATCTTTATGTTTATTTGCATTTCATAACAAGTTGCAAGACAACTTAAAAATTGATGAACTGGTAGGAAACTGTCTTATAACTGCATATAGTATCAGTTCATTTTGACATGGGATGGGCCAAATATTTTTAATTTTACAAAGATACTTGCCACACACAACTCACAAGGGAGGCAACTCTAGATTGGCTTTAAATAATATGAAATCATCCATTGCTTGATGTAATTTTAATTTTAACTATGTTTGGTTGCATTTGATGTTAAGTAAAACCTTTTTCTACCACAATTGGCCCTGTTATTCAACTCTTAGGGAATCAGATAATCAATGCAGCTGTTGATTGACAATTTGTTTATGCCACACGTGGTATAAACTCTGTACGCTTTCTGATTGGCTAACACAGTGAACTTTGACCGAATTACTTATTTCTCAGTGTAACGTCGTCATTTGTCAACGTCATTAATAATCGAGAGACGTTGCATGTCTCAACAAGAGGCCCAAGGGCCGTAACGGTCATCTGACTACCTCGGTAATAGACAAATTAATCATATATGGTGTCATGGTAGCCACCTTCGATTTGGGATCAACCAGATCATATCAGGATCATTTCATGCAAGTTTCAGCTATATCACACTGGTAGAACTTGAGAAGAAGTTCAAAATGTGTTTTTAATATGGTGACTGTGGCGGCCATCTTTGATTTCGGATTGACCCGAAAAATTACAACACTTTGTCGGGACCATTGCCGTGCGCATGTTTTTTTATAGTCCGATAAAGAGTGTAATATTTTAAGTAACCTTGAAAAAGTAACTTGAATAATACATTAAATGAGAAATATTCCATCATAAAGTTGTTCCCAATTCGAAGACTTTTATATGAATGGATTTATCAAAATACGACTTTTGAATAGTTATTAGCGTCTTTTTGTTTATGTATATATCACTATATCTTATTTGCATATCTTTGCAAACACACGTTACCTCATCCTCGTCGTATTTCTATCGGCTAATAACGGTTATAATTGTGGAAGAAACAGATCACACGACTCGTGGGTATTGGATATGGAATTTATTCCACACTCGTAAGTTATTTTTTTTTAAAGTTACAAAAGACACGTAACTTTTAAAAAAGGACTCACTCATGTGTAATAAATTCCATATCCAACAACCACTCGTTGTGTAACCTCTACATATCTTCTGTTTGTATATATATTATGTTATGGTAAGTTTATTTCTACGTTCACATCTATCACATAAAAGTTATTTAAAAAGTACAAAGCTTGTTAGTTCTTGTATTTCAATGTCATGACAACCGGCAAATCTTCCTATATACGTCAGAATACTTATTGCATGATCTCAATATTATTTGCTCGTTGCGGTAGTTTTAGGGAAATTCGTTTATTAAGAATGCCAAAAAGTTTTCAATGAAATCATAATTGTCAATTCTAATATCGAATATACGTTATCGCTAATCAATCTGCACAGTAATATTGCAATCGATTGGGACACATTGCAGAGTGACAGTCGTTTTGCTTGTGTAGACAATACGGCCACTCTAAACACTAATCATTATCGCCTAATTATGTCTAACAGTAGCTAAGGAGCCGATAATGGGCACAATATAACGATCCATTAAATCCTGCAGGAAATCAATCGGAGGCGAGGATAATCAACTTGAAGTTGTCCGCAATTATAAAACACAGCCATGTGGTATAAATGAGTACTGTAAGACAAAGGGTTCAATGCAGTTCATTAATTCTACAAAAGAGGAGCCAATTAGTACGGACTGAGGCTAAATATGTTCATAAATATATAGGTTTAATCTTCATCCATCAAGTATATATTTTAGACAATTTTGCGAATAATATTGAACCAAAATATCGATAGAATATTATACAACAATAATTACATATGATAGAAACAATACATGATTTTCAAAATCACGTCGTTAACTCTTAATATTAGTTCAGACAAAACCATTTCGTGTTTTACAACATATAAAAGCTTCTGACCCATTAACTGAATGGGATTTGTTATATGTATGACGAAAAATAAACATTAGTATTGAAGACGCGCCATAATTCAATCCGTCTAGGTTATACTGCTCCGTATCTAAAGTTAGCGACATTATTTTCCATTTAAAAATCTTTGTAAGCTGGACAATTATCGATTTTATAATATAGCCTGCGTCTTGTTAAGGTACTGATGTGATAAGATCAATAATTAGTTGCTTAATTAAGCGTCCTGTATGTTATGTTTCGTTCGTGGTGTTGTTTGGATGTCCTGTATGCTGTGTTTTGTTCGTGATGCTGGAACGTCCTGTATGCTGTGTTTCGTTCTTGATGTTAGAACGTCCTGTATGCTGTGTGTTGTTGGGATGTCCTGTATGCAGTTTTTCGTTCGTTATGTTGAAACATTCTGTATGCTGTGTTTCATTCGTGATGTGGAACGTCCTGTATGTTGTGTTCCGTTCTTGATGTTAGAACGTCCTATATGCTGTGCTCCGTTCTTGGTGTTAGAACGTCCTGTATGCTGTGTTTCGTTCGTGGTGTTGTTGGGATGTCCTATATGCTGTGTTTCGTTCATGAGCTGGAACGTCCTGTATGCTGTGCGTGATGTGGGGATATCCTGTATGTTATGTTGCATGCGTGATGTGGGAACGTCCTTGTGCTGTGTTTCGTTCGTGATGATGGAATATCCTGTATGCTGTGCGTGATATAGGAACATCCTGTATGCGGTTTCGTGCGTTATGTGAGGACGCCCTACATGTTATGTGCGTTCGTGATGTAGGAACTTCCTGTATGCTGTGTTTCGTGCGTGATATTGGAACGTCGTGTATGCTATGTTACGTACGTGATGTGGGAGCATGCAGTGTGTTCGTGTTGTGTCTCCCAAGTGATAGATGCCGTTAGAGACACAGAAGAAGCACATCCTACTAGAGATGCATCGACTTATCACAATTGTATCACTCTCGATGTCAATGCATCGATGCGAAAATTGAAAGTCGATACTATTGCCGATAGTTATATGAATATTGTGATAGTCTCGATAGTATAGCAATTTGCATTCACAACGGTACAAAATGACATTTAAGCATTCTTACTGCACTTAAAACCAAATCATGGGTACTTCGACGTCAAACAGCGGTTGTGCGCGCCACTACATAGGTAGATGTATTGACCACTAGGGGGCGCGCAATCAGTCTGCGCGCATGTAACATCATCAACACAAACATGTCAGACGGCAATGAAATCACGTTTGTTGACAACAAGTAGGCGAAGTCTGCCGTTTGGGTTAACTTTGGATTCGTTCAAAATGGTACAGAAACGGACCACATTCGGCGAAAACACCCATCAATAAACATAAACAAAACAAAATCTGAGATCTTCAAAGAAAGCTGCAAACCTGACGCAAGCTGTAGTCAAACTACCACGCCAAACCGACCAAACGTCATTGCCTTTTTTGGTAAAAAACTTGAATCTACATCCAGCAGATCCAAAGCAATAACAGATTCAATCACACACTTTATTGTAAAGGACTTGCGTCCTTACAGTGTTGTTGAAAACACGGGGTTTAAACACTTGTTGTCTGTGCTAGAGCCAAGGTATAGAGTTCCATCCAGGCAATATTTTTCTGAAAATGCAGTGCCCGAGTTATATAATAGTGTAAAGGAAAGAGTTAAAACCGAACTGAGAAATGCTGTCTCCGTTTCACTGACAACTGATGGATGGACAAGTTGTGCCACAGAATCCATGTGACGGTGACAAGTTGCCACATCAATGAGAAATGGGAAATGAAAAACTTTGTACTACAGGTTTGTAATTTTATGTTAATACATAAATATAAATGATATTTGACCATTTATTATATTTTCTTGAATCTTGTTAACATTTCATTTGTAAGGAATTGAATAGACATATTTTATTTTAATAAATAAAAATGAACTGTAAATAAGTTTATTTCATTTATAAAATAACATTTAAAACGTAAAAATAGAAATTCTGAAATAACTTGTAAATGTAAGATGTGTATAAAATTATACAGTGTTAATACTGACTCTACAAATAAACTTTAAGAAAAAGAATGTAAAAATGTATAAAGCATTAAAAGTAATGAATTTAAATTAAGCTTGTAAATCTATAAAATACAAAAAAAAATAAAAAAAAAAATATCATGCTATATTTTATGCTATTTTGTAGTAGACTTGTAATGCCCGAGAGCTATACAGGGGTAAACATTGCTGCTGTTTTAAAGGTTGCCATTTTGGAATGGAATCTCCCTTCTGATGACCCACCACATGTAACAGACAACGCATCCAATATGATTTTGGCCGCAAAGGAGGCAGGCATTTCCTGTCATATTGGTTGTTATGCACATACGCTAAATCTAGCATGTGGTAAAGCCTTGAAAATCCCTAAGGTAGCACGTCTCTTAGGAAGAATGAGACGCATTGTAGAGTATTTTCATCATAGTTCGATAACCACCAACAAACTGCATGAGAAACAAATACTTTTGCAATTACCACGCCATAAGTTGTCAATCGATGTACAAACACGTTGGAATTCAGCTCTGGACATGGCTAGCCGGTTCCTAGAGCAGCAGCCTGCAGTGTATGCTGCACTTACTTGCAGAGAATTGAGAGGCAAAGAAAAGGACATATCCACACTTACTGAAAGTGACATTGAAGATGCTGAAGAACTAGTCAAAGTTCTATCTCCTCTTAAAATAGCAACTACTGCATTATGTGAAGAGACACTGCCCACCTTATCAATTATTAGACCCCTTCAGTATCAGCTTTTAAACAGCCTCATGTTGGAACAGGAGAATGATGATAGCATTACTCAGGCTGTTAAACGCGCTGTGGTTAATGATCTTGCTGGTCGATACAAGAACAACACTGACATTTTGACAAGAGCAACTCTCTTAGACCCACGTTTCAAACCATGCCGTTCCTCTCCGATCAAGAGAGACTTGGAAGCTTTCCATCAACTGGAATTGAAGGCAATCGAACTTGGGAAAAGTGTGCAAGAGAGGCATGTTGTTAAAATGGAGTCTGGGGAATCATCCAGTACAGTTACACCTCCCTCGGGTACCGGAATTACCATCTTCAGAAAATGAGGAACCAGTTATTCCGGAAAAAGTTATTAAACTGGAACCGGGAACCACGGAAAACAAATCCCCCAAACCAGCTAGTGCTATGTCAAGCCTTTTATGTGACATTTATATCTTAAAAGTGGAGAAACCCAGATCTATTGAAGATCAGGTTGAAAGTGAAGTAAAGGCTTACAAAACAGAACCCCTATCCCTACTGACAGTAATCCATTGATTTGGTGGTCTACCCATTGTGAGAAGTTCCCACCTTTGGCCAATCTTGCCAAAATATACTTGAGTATTCCAGCCACTTCCGTGCCCACAGAAAGGGTGTTTTCCACTGCCGGGGATATAGTCACTGCCCAACGATCAGCTTTAAAATCTGAGAATGTTGACAGGCTCATATTCTTAAAAAAGAACTGGCATCCTGCATAAGACTGGAATTAATTGCAATTCCTGACCTTGTTTGTGTAAAAAAAATTGTATTAACAGTAGGACATTTTATACAAAACATCAAAGGTGAAGATTTCAGGTTTTTCCACTTTTTTGTGGTTTGTAGTGTAATGTTACACTTATGGTCAGTTAGTTTTGTATCAATAAATAATAAGACAAAGAAACATGGATGTGTTTGAATATTTAATTTATTACCAAAGATATGTCAATACCAGTTAGCCAACAAACATTATTGACAATGACCGCAAACATAAACAACAATAACAACTACATTTACAAGCACTGAATATCGATTTGAAATTGAATGACAGGAAAACTATGTTGTTTAACTATCGCAATATTATCGCAATAGTTTGTCAATATCGCAATACTATTGCAATAGTCATTATGAATATCGCAATTGTAAGATTTTGCTCAATAGTCACCCCTACATCCTACCCTGTCACATTACACGACCAGGTACATACCAATATTAACACCGGTTTTCCATAAACATAGTTTTCAAAGCTGGAATTGCTTTTATTGTCTTAAAAATTTTGAAATTATCGATCGTGATTAGTGATACAGCAGTAAAATTGCACATGGCAACATCGATGTGGTTACTACATGTATGACTATACAGGGGTAAAATAATAAAATCATCCGATATCTATGGAAATTGCTATATAGGGTTTGTTTGAGACACAGAGATCACGGAGTGGAAGCTTTATCCTCACCCATGTATTTTAATCAGACTTGGACAATGACTGACATTGTTATAAGTAAGAAGGAAATCAACACTACCGCAGTCGTTTAATTTCAGTGCTGTGCTAGTTGGTACGTACGAATCTTTGTTTTCGGGTCCTTAGTCAGCCCTGCAGGTAGGGCGTTAGAATTGTACCTATTGGCTCTATTGAATGATCGTAAAAGGCGACTAAAATTTAGGATCTTATCTTTTCTATTCTTCCTTACTGATTTTGTCCTTCCTAATGTCTCCCTTAGCACCGCCTCACTTTTTGCCCGGAGTTGAGCGTTCGCCCGTGTGAGGAAGGCAACAGTTCCACTATACAAGAATACATTACATGAATCTACCGCAGTTTCCCAAAACACGCACCTCGCACAACATACACGCAACACGCAGCATACATGGGAGGCCTTCATTACATGACCATAGGTGTTAATAGGACGTTCATTTATCAAACAAACAAACAAGTATGATGGACCCTTGGGTGCGAAAACAAAAACAAAACAATAAATTCACTACGCCTAATTTACTGCGAATATAAAATGTTCAACTTTACTTGGAGCGGGGATCTTTCTGGCGGCTGTCATTATTGTGTCAACTTCAACGCAAGGGCGGCACTTAGGTATCACTATGTCGGCGTCCGGAAAATGGTTTCGTGCGATAATTTTACTATTTTTTGTCCGATTTCAATCAAATTTGGTATATTGCTTTATATCAATGTGATTTCGGATGAGTTCGATACTGGTCTAATGCCCTCAATATGCAAGAGTTACGGGTCTTTAGAATCTTCCAAACAAATGGTTTCCGCTCGATAGCTTAAATATCGATTTTCCATTTTCAACCAAATTTCATATATATAATGAGATCTCAAATGAGTTAGATAATTGTCAAAATCCGTCAATATTTGCAAGAGTTACGGGACTTTCAAATCGTCAAAACAGATAAATCTATGGTTTCCGTACGATAACTTTAGTATTTATTGTCAAATTTCAACCAAATTTGGTATATTGGTTTATATTAATGCGATCTCGAAGAAGTGATTTGATACTGGTTAAAATCCATCAATATTTGCAAGAGTCACAGGATTTGATAACTTCACCTAATTATTTACAATATTTTCAAAAGTAAATGATTATTTTTTGTGATGCTGTGCAGGCGACACATCCTCTTCCCTGGATTTCTTGTCTTGTTTAAAGCTACCAAAATATTCAATGATAATCCATTTAACGAAAGCACGGTACATTTTTATTGCATGTCTTTAGGGTAAAATGCAAACTTTATCTTTATCACGATAACACTGAATAACGTGGGCATCACCTCGTCCGGTTGTCTGCTTTGCAATAGAATAGTTTTATGTTGCTTGAATAGATAAACGCAATAAAGATAGCTATCACCTCGGCAAAAGTGGTCAATAGTAGCGTTGGTTGTTTCTGCAGTTCCCCAAAACTACCTTCTCAGACGCCAAAACCAACCCTATTTGATTTTCTCTCTGCCTAACTCAAATCATTGCAAAGGCCAGAAAAAAGGAGATCGATTTGTGTATGTCGATATAGTTATTTGATATAGTGTCATTTTTTTTCATTTGATGGAACTTATGTTATTGGTTGACCACATTTCTACCTCATCGTTTGCATTTTCATGATATGAAAACATTAACAAATTAGTATTTGAACAAATTTTATTATGTATGACACAAAAACTTCATGTTTCCGAAAAGGATGTCAAAATTGTACTGTATGTAAAGAGAACAATATATATTGGCCCTGCAGGTAGGGCGTTAGAATTGTACCTGCTGCCCCTAATGCATGATCGTAAAAGGATCTTATCTTTTCTCTTCTTCTTAACTGACTTTATCTTTCCTACTGCCTTCCTTGACACCGCCTCACCCTTGGCCTTGAGTTGAGCGTACGCCCCCGTGAGGAAGGCTCTGGGTTCTTTGAATACAGATTCATTATTTATTGAAAGAATTTTAAAGAATCTAATTTCCCTATTGGGGCCCCACTTTTTCTGCTTCAGGAGGTCAAACCCTAAATTTATACAAACTCTGTATCCTATTCTAAGACAATAATTTTGACCAAATTTGGTTAAAATCCATGCATAACTCTATGTCCAGTAGCAATTTAAAGGAATTGCCTCAATTTCCCTTATTGAGCCTCGCCCCTCCTGCCCCCAAGTGGTCAGAGCCAAACTTTATACATTTTTGTTCCGCTTCCTCTAAGGATGTTTATTGCAAAATTTTGTTAGAATCCATGCAGAAAAAAGTCTATGACTAGTAGCGATTTAAAGGACTTGCCTCAACTTCCCTAATATGGCCCCGCCCCTCCAGCCCCCGGGGAGTCAGAGCCAACATTTATGCAGCTCATTTATACATCGGCTCTTCGGCACAGGTGAACTAAAAATCCTGATTATATCGCATTATACAATCATGCAATAGGGACAGCAGGTAGCCCTAACTGTAGGATAGCCCCCCCCCCCTCCCTCTTGAGAGTGTGTCAATATAATTTAGAATTTTGCAAATATCATTGAATTTGCTTCAGCAGTTTTGGAGAAGTAGAAAATGTAAGTTAATTTCGGACGACGACGGACAAAGGGCGATTAGAATTCCCGACTTCGTCTCGGGTGACCTAAAATCATACTTTAAGGTTAACAAGACCTTAAACAAGGGGTTCAAAACAGCCTTTGTAAGTCGGTCTTATTATGCCAATACGTAACTCTTGAGCTGGGATCCGACGCGAGAGAAACACAATGGCATATATATCATGTCACAAGGCTCAGACTGGCTTCATTATCCGGTAAAGAACATGTAATCTATTTCAGGAACAAAGTCCCCGACAACACAAGCTTTTCTCTCGATGATTGCAAGAACACGTCGATTAGGCGATATGTCTGTCTCGGCTCTGCTGGTACTTCTCGTCAGTGATACCCAGCTGGTATTTCTGATATTCAAACTCATGAATCCTTGTTGTTTTATCATTACACAATGTACATTCTTTGATAACCAGGATAATGAAATTTATATTATTTGTAGTTCAAAACAATTGTGATAAATAGGTAAAAATTTCCGTTCGTTACATATAAAACGTCAAGCTGACAAAGGTTGTATACATCTAAACTACTAATCGGAATGTCAACTATTTTTGTCGATTAATAAAATAACGTTTGATGTAGTGTATAAAACATGTTAAGACGTCCAGATTGGTAAGTGTCAATCTGTACATGTGGCAAAACGATTGTATATGAAGTCTTAATAACAATATAAAGGTCTGACAGTAGTATTAAGCCGGTGAACAGAATCCAAAGCCTTCCTGACAGGTTTTGACTCCTGGTCGAGAATATAATAGTCTATTACAGTGGTAGTTTCTGGTTCTGGTTAGCGCTCAGCATAATGAAGTGGGACGACTGTTTGGCCCGCTGTCAGTATAATGTGACCGGGTAAGATGTGTTGCATGTTTCAATGGTATAGCAAAATATGAGTTCCATCATACAATAAGACATAACACGAATATACCGCAGTCTTCCAAGACACGCACCTTCCAAACATACACGCAACAAACTGCATAAAAGGGAGGCCTTCCTTACATGACCCTGGCCGTTAATAGGACGTTAATTAATAAAACAAACAAACCAAATATAGTGACAACTGAAAAACCAATCATCCCACTCTTGGTATGTTGAGCGCTAATCAGGTGTATCTCGGTCAGGTTACAGGACCAAGAGTTTAACTTACACGGGCGAGCGCTCAACATAAGGCCTAGTAATTCACACAAGCAAAACACCACATACATGGGAGACCGTCCTTACATGACTCTGGCTGTTAATATGACGTTAGTATACTGATATAACAAGCAACACTTGTCCACTGCCGTCAATAAATTTTTATAATCAATGGCAAATTATCATTGCATAGTTATACTTTCACCGTATGAAGCTTTGACAAATTCTGTTGGCATGTTCTCTGTATTGTCCGGAAACTAAAATTATTTTTGAAATAAATAATATTTCGTTACACTGACCTTTGACCCCGAATTCAATCCCAAACTCTTATTCTTATTCTTATGCTTTCATTGTATGAAGTTTGAACAAATTCCTTTGATGTGGTCTCCAAGTTATCGTCCGGGAACTCTGAGACAATCTATTTTTAGTAACAGTGACCTTTGTAGTTGGCATTTTGAACCCCAATTGTACAAAATCAAAAGCCATCAACTCGTTCTCAAGTTATCATCTGGAAACCAAATCCGGACAGAAAGACGGGAACAAACACTGTAGTCTCCTCCGGTTTCACCGACAGGGGACTAATAAACCAAACAAACCAATCCTTACAGGGGCAAGCTCTCAACCAAAGGCAAAAAGGGAGGCGGTGCATTGGTAAGGAAGGAGAAAGTAAGCTAGGAGTAAGATGAAAGATAAGGACAACAGGTACAATTCTAACGCCCTTTCTGTATCGTATTACTAATCATTGGGAAACGTGACACACATCGATTCATTGAATAGCTTTTAAAGTTTTTAGTTTAAAACTGAGGTAGACTACCTATAGACATAAGCACACTATTTTAAATTCAGATACCCGAAAGAATTGATTTTCTGCTTAAAAGGTCTTATGTTTTCAAACATGAGAAAACACAAAAACAAAACGTGCATTATTACTCTTAATAGTTATTAGGGGGAGAAGTAGAAATCAAGAATGGTTACAGTGGCCTGTGATGGTCTACTGCTAGGTACTACATTAAGGAAGATCAAAAACAGTTACAGTGGCCTGTGATGGTCTACTGCTAGGTACAACATTAAGAAAGATCAAAAACAGTTACAGTGGACTTTGATGGTCTAATGCTAGGTACAACATTAAGGAAGATCAAAAACAGTTACAGTGGCCTGTGATGGTCTACTGCTAGGTACAACATTAAGGAAGATCAAAAACAGTTACAGTGGACTGTGATGGTCTAATGCTAAGTACAACATCAAGGAAGAAGCTGCTGTGCTATGAGCCGAGATATAAATGGAAAATTCAGCGAACCAAACCAGGTTGTAACTTCTGACCGGAAATGTTTATTAAATTGATACAAGGAGTGTTAGTTGATGTGTCTACATACAATAAGACCTTAAAGTAACCATCTCTGTCAATCTTGTTACTGTGGTTCCTAATATAGCTATGTACTACGAACAATGTCTACATACATTAATACCTTAAAGTAACCATCTCGGTCAATCTTGTTACTGTGGTTCCTAATGTAGCTATGTACTACGAACAATGTCTACATACATTAATACCTTAAAGTAACCATCTCAGTCAATCTTGTTACCGTGGTTCCTAATATAGCTATGTACTACGAACAATGTCTACATACATTAATACCTTAAAGTAACCATCTCAGTCAATCTTGTTACTGTGGTTCCTAATATAGCTATGTACTACGCGAACAATCTAGTTACTATGGATCTTTTAGTTTTGGTTTTAGTGAACAATGCGAAACATTCCAATTCTTAAAGAATAGAGAAACATTAAAGCCAAATAAGTTCAATCTAGTCTTTATATTTTTACTGACTTTGTTTCGTTGTGGATATATAAAAATACCGTATGGTGAAGTGCTGGTTTTCATTGATTATATGTAAAAAAATAATCGTCAGTCTTCTTCCAGACATGGGTTGTTGAAATCCATCTTAAGCTACTTATTTTACTCCCATGTCTTTAGAGTATGGATATCGATTATGAATATAACCGATATCTAATCACCTCATAATTCCTTGCGCTGCGGCTCTTTGCTGTATTTAAGTAACTTCAATTGACTTCTGATTTTTTACATCTTCCTTCAGATATAACAGTTTCTTATTTTCCATTAAACATGTTATAATTTCATGTCCTCAGAAATGACAATATTCCAGATATCGCCATCTAGAAATTAACGCGGATATGTATTGACTATAGATGTAGTTAAATACACGGTTTTTCCAACGGTCACCATAGCAATGGGGAAAAAAGTTGAATGCCCTATTGTCAGTTATGGCAGTCGAATGAAAGGACCTATTCGATATTTAATAATTCCATAAAAACAGCTGCCAGTGTATGTCGAGTGGTTTTATGACCTTCATAATTTTGGTCCTAAGGTTAAACCTCCAAACGTTACTATAATTGTATATATACATCTATAACATTAAATAGATCCTGACATTATACTGTTATTTAAGTATTATAAATTCTTAACGCGCGTTATTCAATTTGTCTGCAATCCTAGGAAACTTACAAAGCCGTCAATCCAGTTCAATGCTTTTTTAATACAAACTGTAATCTACACTGTTATCAATTCAACCAATTCAAAATTCCCGATGCCCTCAGTGAAGCCTCTTCTTATTACGTCATAAGTAGCGCCGACATTATTCGCGGCAAAATGTCCATGAAAATATGCATAAAATATCAAAGAAACACAATTTAACAAAGCATGACAATATATTTATTGACTCGTGCCCTATCCGGGCCTCGAACTCACGATCTCGCGGCACCCAATCGCCTAGCCAAACATACCTGCACCTTCTACCACTGCGCCACATCCCCAAAAAGGATGTTTCTATGACGAAGTGATAGTCGGTTCGATATGCTGACATGATCACTGTGGAAATTGTCAAATAAATGGAAATATGCATATAATCCTCATTGCAGTTCCAACATTTAAATCAAATCGTTCCATCTTAAGGATATTTTAAACATTTTAAAATCACACTTACAATTATTTCTGCAAACAACAATTGTATTTTTATCAGTCCCGAACAAATATGTCACAGTGTTCCAGCTTACCTGTCATCGACATTGTGGTCGTTTTTGTGAAGAAACTTACTTTTGAATTTATTAAAATATATATTCGTATATAAAGTCATTTAACCGAAGGTCAGAGTGACCTATTGCCATAGTGCGACGTCCGGCATTCTTAGGGATTTTCCATTAAAAAGCCTACTTCTTCTTTACCCCAATGTGGATTACAAGAATAAGTACATCACATGACAGAATACTGGATTCTGATTGGCTACACACATTAGTACTATTTGCAATAGTGCGCGGGCAAGCGGGCGCTATCAAGTGGCGCGAAACTGAATGTGAATGTATTGTGACGTCACAATTACATAACGTCATTATAACGTTGCGCATCGACAAAGACGTCAAGATGGCGGACAGGCTGTTGTGTGCGGGGATGAAAACAAAACAAGAGGCCCATGGGCCTTAACGATCACGTGACATCCAATAGTAATTTGTCATTTAAGGGCCAACATAATAGCTATGAGGGACTTTAACACATGGTGTGTTAATTTTTTTCCCTCCTGTATTCAACACAGAAGCTGAAGTAAATTTGAACTGATGTTGATGAAACTCTGTATGCAATGAGGTCTTGGATGAATTTGCATACTGGAACAATTTATCATAACTGAGGTCAGGTGACCTAAAAATTTAAGCCATTTGGACCCCACCCCTCAGCCTTTGGGGATGAGACAGGGTCAAAATGACACAATAGCAAAATGTCCTCTTGTGGTTATAATGTGAATCAAAAGTTTGAACAATATCCAGTAGAAAATAAACAAAATATACCCAAGAAGTATTCAGTATAAACTATAACAAACTTAGCCTCCCCAGGGGCAAATATAGAGGCCAAGGGTTATAGAATTCACAATTTTGATAAAGCACCACAATATCTTTAGAACAAAAGGTCCAATAAAAGCATTATTACAAAGGACATGAACTCTATAATATAGTTACCGTCGAAAAATTCCCTTTTTCAAACTCATCCTAGATCTTGTTGATATAAGGCTACATACAGAGTTTCATCAAATCAGTTCACATTTACCAAAGTTATCTCGTTCACAAGCACAATGATAAAATTAGAACAAAGGGCAATTACTTGTACGTTACTGTCGAATAATTCCCATTTTTGAACTCGTATGAAATCTTGTTGATATAAGGCTACATACAAAGTTTCATCAACCTCGGTTAACATTTACTCAAGGCATCATTTTCACAAAGTAAAGTTAACGCACGATGGACAATAGGCTATTGCAGTAGGTCACTATGACCTATTGAAAATAAAGCAAATAATGCTCATAAATGTGTTTTTCCAATATCAATTAAAAAAGATTTGACCCCTAATCAGGGGAAAGTCTGAGATGCCAGGGCCATGAAATTCATAATTTTTGTAAAGGGCCTTAAAAAGACCTTCCAATCTATGAAGAGTATTTGGTTCCATCAAATTTGTAAATTCAGAAGGAGACTTTTGAAATTTTAGCCATTTTGACCAATTTTGGCCCCACCCTCTGGCCCCTGGGGGTCGGCGAGGACCAATATGGATATGATGTTAAAATACTATCTCAGGCTAATAATTCTAACAAAGTTTGACTCATTTCCTATTACACATGACCAAATAATGTTCAATTATGTGTTTTCCCTATATAAACTATAGTAAACTTGACCCCCTCCCCAGGGGGACCGTGAGACCCCAGGGTCATATAATTCACAATTTTTGTAAAGGACCTCAAGACCTTTCAATCTATGAAGAGTATTTGATTCTGCCATTTCTGGAATTTCAGGAGTTTTTAAGTTTTAGCCTATTTGGCCCCTGGAGGTCAGTCGTGGAAAAATTGTTAATAGGATTCAATGGTCATCTCATACTGATAATTCGGACAACATTTGACTTATTTCCTATTACAAATATTCAAATAATGCTCAAAAATGTCTTTTCCCTGTATGAACTATAGTAAATTTGACCCCCTCCCTAGGGGGGAACGTGAGACCCCAGGGTCATATAATTCACAATTTTTGTAAAGGACCTCAGGACCTTTTAATCTATGAAGAGTATTTGATTCTACCATTTCTGGAATTTCAGAAGAAGATTTTTGAAGTTATAGCCTATTTGACCCCTTTTGGCCCCACCCCTCAGGCCCCTGGGGGTCAGTCGTGGAAAAATTGTTAATATGATTCAATGGCCATCTCATACTGATAATTCTGACATTTGACTTATTTCCTATTACAAATGAGCAAATAATGCTCAAAAATGTTTTTTCACTATATAAACTATAGCAAACTTGACCCCCTCCCTAGGGGGGAAACGTGAGACCCCAGGGTCATAAAATTCACAATTTTTGTAAAGGACATCAAGACCTTTCAATGTAAGAAGAGTATTTGATTCTACCATATCTGGAATTTCAGAAGAAGATTTTTGAAGTTTTAGCCTATTTGACCCCTTTTGGCTCCACCCCTCAGGCCCCTGGGGGGCTGGCACCATATAATTCACAAATTTGGTTGACCTTTGGCTATGGAAGGTTTCTGCAAAATTTCAACAAATTTGGTTCAGTAGTTTTGGAGAAGAAGTCAAAAAAGTAAATTGTTTATCGCCATATGACGGACGACGCACGACGACGGACAAAAGGCGATTAGAATAGGTCACTTGAGACTTCGTCTCAGGTGACCTAAAAATGCTACTGCTTCTGAAACATATATTGGATTACAACCAAATATCGCAAACTCGGATTAAATATGGAGTAAAATCCTGTCAATAGAATTCACTCATTGAAATCGGACATTCATCGGACCACTAAGACAAGGTCAATAAAAGAATATGTTGATGATGGTGATGATATTTCATGTTGTTGATGATTATAATGATTATGAATGATGATGGTTATGACGATGATGATGATGATTAAGATGAGGGCAATGATGAGTGTAATGATTATGACATCGATGATGATGATAAAGATGATGCGGATGATGATGAAGATGACAATGATGATGTAATATCACACTAACATATGAACATAACTTTTTAAAATTTAAAAAAAGTTACAAAAAAGTATATAATAGACTCCATGGATGCGACACTTCTGCTCACGTACGACAATTGAAATATGTCACTTTTTTGTTTTGTTGGAGTGAATAGGACTAATAGATATATTGAACCAGATGTGAGGTCAGGTTCTTATCTCTGTTTTCAAGTCGATGACATAGTGCTCATCCTTGCCATTTGTTTAGCTGGCTAGAATATAACATTCTTGATCATAAACAGCAAACAGATTAAAGCAAAATAAAGGCATAGCAACTATAAAATTGTTCTGTTGATGTATGGCCGTTCTATGTGATGGATAGTTATTGAGTAATTCCAACAGGAAAGGCCACCATACACGGATTCAACCCTCGGTATGATAAGAAGTTGATGAGATAAAATGATATAGTTGGGTATTGCCTTCAGCAAAACACCGTTAATATACTTCGCTGATGAGTACATTCATTTAACCGCCTTCGGATCACATTACAACACAGGGAGATGTGTAAACACGAAGAGACACGAGGAGTACTTCCACACAACATGACAGTATATGTCTGGACAGGGAGATGTGTAAACACGAGGAGTACTTCCACACAACATGACAGTATGTGTCTGGACAGGTAATCATTATATTTGCATATAAAATGCAGTAAAACGAGTACATACGGTCAGACCACTAAGACAAGTTGTGGTCTCAAATTTTACTTCAGTTTTACAGAGTAATTAGTAATTGTTAAATGATTTATGCAGGTATTTTTCCATCTAAATAATAAGGCAAACAAAACAAGAATGTTACTATGGATAAATTCTGTGTTTAAGCCAGGCATCAAACCAGAAATAAAAAAGTATAAATCCTTTAAAGTTCTTACGGAGAAATTATAAGAAAATCTTCAAAAGAATTCATTAGAAAATAAAACCAGGTGAGCGACACAAGCCCTATGAGCCTCTTGTTTTTGCACTCTATATAGAAATGACAAGTTTTGGTCCTCATTAACTATTTGCAATAGGATACGATGTTGAAACAAGAATTAATCAACTACCTGTATAGGTACTATATTCTTTGTTCTCCGAGAGGTTAGATTCAGGTTGCATATGACACCTGAACCACAGCCACCAATCGACCAACTAAAACGTCTCCCTTGACAATGCCTTATTTTCGCCTTCGGTTGAGCGCTCGCGCCTGTGAGGAAGACTCTGTGTTCTGTCCATAGTCTATAATTGTTCTGTTCCTATTTAAAGCGCAGCATAGAAAGGGGGTCTGCTTTGTGGACAGTGAGGCAGCACTATAAATGGGCAAGACTTCAACAATTACAAGTAGATACACAATCTTAAAAGTACCAACAAGCAATATATTTAACGTTTTAAGACGAAAAATATTTGGCATCAACCGAACAGAGAAAGCCGAATATATCACACGTAAACAGGGGAAGATTGAATTTTTAGCATTTTGTTTGATTGCTTTAATTAACGTCCAATTAACAACCGGTGTCTTGTACGGACGGCTTCCCATGTATGTGGTGTGTGGGGTACGTGGTGCGTGTTTGCTTCGGGTGACTGCAATATATTCGTGTTGTGTCCTCTTGTATAGTGGATATCTTGTGTTTTTTATAGTGCTATATCACTAAACCATGCTGCCGAAGTCACAAAGCAACACAACTTACTCATATTATATTGACAACGGGCGAACCAGTCGTCCCACTCCCTTAAAGTGAATAGTCGGGCAAAGAAAACCAGTCTAAATGCGTTCATTGGCCTTCCAAAAGTTCTCACATATTAATACGACGGCCAAGTTCTGCTTAGTTTCCCAGTTCTGACCATTAAAGTAAAGAAAAGTTGAAAGCATTGAAAGCGAGGCTGCGTGGATATGTAACCACGGACATAGTGAGCCGGTAGGATGTTTTAAAGACGAGAGATTTTATTTTTTCCATTTCATAAGAAATTATACTGGATACATTCACACCATTTTTACCGACTTTAGCCATCCTTGCCCGACTGGCCCTGCAGGTAGGGCGTTAGAATTGTACCTGCTGTCCCTATTGCATGATCGTAAAAGGCGACTAAATTTAGGATCTTATCTTTTCTCTTCTTCCTAACTGACTTTATCTTTCCTAATGCCTCCCTTGGCACCGCCTCACTTTTGGCCTTGAGTTGAGCGTTCGCCCCTGTGAGGAAGGCTCTGGGTTCTGGCCCCCTGGCTGAGACACACCAAAGTCTATAAAAGTGGTAGTTTCTGCTCCTGCTTAGCGTTCAGCATACAGGGAGTGGGGCGACTGGTTCGCCCGTTGTCAGTATAATGTGACCGGGTGGGGTGTGTTGCTTGGTGTCTTCGGCGACATGCTTCAGTGATATAGCACTATAAAAAGGGCAACAGTTCCACTATACAAGACACAACATGAACATACCGCAGTCTCCCAGTACACTCACCTCGCACAACATACACGCAACACACCGCATACATGGGAGGCTGTCCTTACATGACCATAGCTGTTAATAGGACGTTAATTAATCAAACAAACAAACCTTGCCCGACTGTTCACTTTAAAGCTAAGCGCTAAAATCTTTAAAATTCATTAGAAAATAAAACCAGGTAAGTGACACAAGCCCTATGAGCCTCTTGTTTTTGCACTCTATATAGAAATGACAAGTTTTGGATCTCATTAACTATCTGCAATAGGATACGATGTTGGAACAAGAATTAATCAACTACCTGTATAGGTACTATATTCTTTGTTCTTTGATAGGTCAGATCCAGGTTACATATGACACCTGAACCACAGCCACCAATCGACCAACTTAAACGTCTCCCTTGACAATGCCTCACTTTTCGCCTTCGGTTGAGCGCTCGCACCTGTGAGGAAGACTCTGGGTTCTGTCCATAGGCCCAGACATAGTCTATAATTGTTCTGTTCCTGATTTATTTAATATGATTTCGATATGAATGCACAATGACGTGATATAATTATATTAAGGAAGATAATTCGCACTGTGGTAAGTAATTCCTCACGGAATAAATCGTATAGACAATAAAATTTTAAGCCATACATTTTTCGAGGTATGTATTTTTGAATGGGTTAACTCAAATGACGCACACAATTTCAATCGTTTTTTTTTTCTTCATCTTGAAGATAAATACTTATATAATGAGATAATGAGAATAAATTAGAATTCGGTTAATTATTTCATGACGCCCTAAAGACTTATTTTTTACGGGTAGGGCGTAAAAGGGAGACCATGATCTATAAATATAGTAGTTTCTGTTCCTGCTTAGCACTCAGCATTAAGGGAGTGGGACGACTGATGCGCCCGTTGTCAGTATGATGTGACCTGGTGGGATGTGCATGCTCGGTCTATTCGTTGTCGGCACGTTTCAGTGAGATAGCACTATACAAGGGAAAAAGGAGACACAACACGAATATAGTTGTAATAGGACGTTAACCTTATCAACCAAACCAAGGATATAAACATGAGGCCCATGGGCCTTAGCGGTCATCTGACTATTGGCACAATACAACATAGTCATTTAAAGATTTTAGCCATTTTGACCCCTGTGATCTTTAATGAAGATAAAGGTCATTTTTATGACAAATATGGTAACCCTTCATCCCATCATGTCTAGGGCCCAATATCAGGTCTCTAGGCCTCTTAGTTATTCACAAAAAGTTATTTCAAGATTTCAGCCAATTTGACCCCTGTGACCTTAAATGAAGGTCGAGGTCATTCATTTGAACAAACTTGGTAGCCCTTCATCCCAGCATGCTACAGGCCAAATATCGGTACCCTGGGCCTTTTGGTTATTAAGAAGAAGTTGTTTGAATGAAAAGTTTACGCACGACGGATGGCGGATGGCACACGACGACGGACGGTGCATGATGACAATAGGTCACCCTGACCCTTCGGGTCAGATGACCTAAAAGAAACTGATAATATCCATTAAACATACGGTCATATGATAAATTACATGACATGAGGGATAAATATAAGCTAGAATAGTAAGCTGATGGCTCCTTTGTACTTCTGCATCCACATCCCCTAATATTGTATAGCGACCTTTTGATTGGTCAAATTTGAAACCTGTGGACAGTGACTTCTACATATACATACGGCCCGAACATTACAGTCATATTTCACTGAAATAGATGCAGAAGTGTATGATAAACTGTCCGGACATGTTTTATGAACAAAACACTGTGTACAGTGATTTTGTTACTAAAGCAACCAAAAACAAACGAAAACTTGTATGCACGCTGGTCAAATTTGAAGAGATCAGATGAATAATTTTGATCTCGCATGTAGACATATCGGTATAATTTAATTTCATATGTCAAACTCTTTTCTATTGTTTAGATCTTTGAGGTTATTTTTTATCATAGACCGAAAGAATTGTACGTCACTTAATATGCCGTCGTAAATACAGAACGTTTTCGCGGGGAATTTTAAGAGTGGCACAGTCAATGGCCAAACTGAATTATTGGGTAAGATATCAATGCGCCACACCTCAATTTGTTTTATTGTAAAAATTTATGCCTAATAAGTACCTGATTGAGTTATCTCAATTTAATTATTAGAATTATTCTCAATATCTGTTAAAGTTATTGAGTCATAGACAAAATACGTTCGGACGTTCTCTTTGAAGAATGTCCTTCCCTTTTTTAGGTCACCTGAGACGAAGTCTCAAGTGACCTATTCTAATCGCCTTCTGTCGGGCGTCGTGCGTTGTATGTCCGTAAACAATTCACATTTTCGACTTCTTCTCAAAAACCGCTGAAGCAAATTCAATGAAATTTTGTACAAATCTTCTAAGGCATAAGGCCAATCAATCTTGGGGCTGTGGGAGGGGCCAAAAGGGGTAAAATTGACTATAATTTCAAAAATCTATTTCTCCACTCACAGATGTGATGGAATCAAATACTCTTTACAAATAGAAAGGTCTAAAGGTCCTTTACAAAAATTGTGAATCATATGACCCTGGGGTCTCAGATTTTTTCTCCTTGGTGAGGGAACTAAGTTTACTATAGTTTATATAGGGAAAACTCATTTTTTAGCATTATTTGGTCATTTGTAAAAGGAAATGAGTCCAATGATGTCAGAATTATCCCTATGAAATAGCCATTGAATCCTATTAACAAATTTTCCATGACTGACTCCCAGGGGCCTTAGGGGTGGGGCCAAAAGAGCTAAAACTTCAAAAATCTTCTTCTGAAATTCTGGAACTTGTAGAATAAAATACTCTTTATAGATGGAAAGGTCTTAAGGTCTTTTACAAAAATTGTAAATTACATGACCCAGGGGTCTCATGTTTCCCCCTGGGGAGGGGGGTCAAGTTTACTATAGTTTATATAGGAAAAACACATTTATGAATGTTATCTGCTTATTTTTCATATGAAATTAGTCAAACTGGGTTAGAATTATTAGCCTGAGATAGCATTTTATCGTCATATCCATATTGGTCCTTGCCGACCCCCAGGGGCCTTAGGGGCGAGGCCAAAACGGGTCAAATAGGCTAAAACTTCAAAAATCTTCTTCTGAATTCACAGTTTTGATGGAACCAAATACTCCTCATAGATTGGAAGTCTTAAAGCCCTTTACAAAAATTGTGAATTTCATCTCCCTGGGATCTCAGGTTTTCCCCTGTGGAGGGGGTAAAATTTACTACAGTCTATATAGGAAAAACGCATTTGATGAACATTATTTGCTTAGTTTTAATAGGAAATGAGTCAAACTGGGTTATAGTTATTAGCCTGAAATAGCATTTTAACACCATATCCATATTGGTCCTGGCTGACCCCCAGGGGCCAGAGGGTGGGGTCAAAATGGCTAAAATTTCAAAATATTTCTTCCGAATTCACAGGTTTGATGGAACCAAATAATCTCCATAGATTAAAAAGTGAAATTTATAAAATCACTGACGCTGACTGACGCTAGTTTGGTTTTGTTGTTTAACGTTAGCAAAGCAAATTGGAATTTTAAGCATAAGGTTTGGTAACATAATACACTATACACTATACACAATAACTATCAAAATAAAAAACAAAAAAATAAAATTCTAATACGAAAGTTAAACTTTAAAGTTTATTTTAATTCGTAAATAATTTTTATAGATTTGAACCAGCTTTGCAATACAGCACTCAGGTGACCGTCAAGGCCTCTTAGGCCTCTTGTTTATCTATAACTTCATAACCCCAAAAGATATTCAGAATAATGCTTAATTAACTGAAACTTGGCTTCGTGATAACCATCTGGATATTTTAAGACTTCCAAATTGATGGTTTTTATCTCCGCTTGGACAGAAAAGCCAAAAAAAAAAGCTTTTTACGTCAAACATGGCTGTGGTCTAGTCAGAAGAGATGCTTTGCACGTTGAAAATATTAAAGGTTTATGAATTGAGATACATTCGCGTCAAATCACTTATCGAAGCCTTAAAAAGAATCCTATTATCCCTACATCACATGCCTTACAAATGGTAAACGATTTTGGACCTCATCAAATTTGGTTTTGGAGATTGTCCAAAAGGATGTGGTGATTGGATCCCGTCATGGTAGGATTTTTTCTTGTAGATACATGCGAAAGTGGGATGAGAAATTACTCTCCTATCGAAGAAAGCCTGTTTTTATAAACGTTACATTGACGCTGATTTTAGCAAATGGACTGGCAGTAAGCTCTACAAAAATTCACAGACCATGTTAATTCCATTCGTCTGACATCAAAGCTGAATTCTGTTAGAGCAAGAAAAGAATACACTTTCTAAGAAAAGGTCGAAATAAAAGATGGTAGGATTCTTACTGATCTCTGTCAAACCGAAGGATAAACAGCTCTATCTACAGCATAGTTTATGTCATCTAACCAATACAAAAAGGCACTAGCATATGGACTTACGGATCAAGAGGATATGTATTAACAGCACAAATTATGTAAAACACAGAACTGCAATCAAAACTACTCAGGACGAAAGTATTCAGTGGTAGCGAAGTGGAAAATCGACTACAAAAAGTAGATGTTATAAAGAGGGAGGATAATCTTCGAGCAGATTTAAAGTAATCTTGCAAGATCACGCGCCTACCACTCGTTCCGACTTGATCCAGGATTTTGCCTGATATACTGAACATTTTGAAGAAACACCAGTCGGTGAGAGCACCAACAATGCAATCGATCTTGAACCAGGCACCAATCCTGGCTTTCAGAAGAGCTCGCACCATATGTGAAGTGTTGATTAAATATAAAACCGTGTGATAGGGCCGTGCTCTTTGAAGTATTTAAACAGTCGTACATGTACAAACATACAGCGGGGATTTATAAAGGACACGGACTAACAATAGAATGTACAGCAAGATGTCAACTGTAACAAAAAGAATCTGGTATACTCCCTTTGTGGAACAGATGCCACAAAACCAATTATGTGGCATAAACGTAATGCATGTTAAGAGAAATAGTCAGCGAACATCTTAGGCGCGTGGAGGATGGGTTTGACAAACCAATACAGGTGGCTCATGGGCCTTACCGGTCATCTGACTATAGGTACAATACAACATAGTCGTTAAAAGATTTTAGTCGTTTTGACCCCTGTGATCCTGAATGAAGATCAAGGTCATTTTTTTAAAACAAATATGATAGCCCTTCATCCCAGCATGTCCAATATCAGGTCTCTAGGCCTTTTAGTTATTCACAAACAGTTATTTCAAGTTTAGCCTATTTGACCCCTGTGACCTTGGATGAAGGTCAAGGTCATTCAATTTATTATACTTGGTAGCTCTTCATCCCAGCATGTCACAGGCCCAATATCAGGTCTCTGGGCCACCTAGTTATTCTCAAGAAGTCGTTTAAAGAAGATACTTACCTATTTGACCCCTGTGACCTTGAAGACAGCCAAGGTCATTAATTTGAGAAAACTTGGTAGCCCTTTATCAAAACAAGCTGCAGGCTCAATATGAGTATCCTGGGCATTTTGGTTCTTGAGAATAAGTCGTTTAAAAATTTAGCCTATTATACCCCTGTGACCTTAAATGGAGGTCAAGGTCATTCATTTGAACAAACTTGGTAGGACTAATCCAAGCATGCTATAGACCCAATATGAGTATCCTGGGCTTTCTGGTTCTTGAGAAGAAGTCTTTTAAAGAGTTTAGCCTTCTCGACCCCTGTGACCTTGAATGAGGGTCAAGATCATTCATTTAAATAAACTTCGTAGACCTTCATCCCAGCAACCTACAGGCCAAATACGAGTACCCTGGGCCTTCCGGTTGTTGAGTAGAAGTCATTTGAATGAAAAGTTTACGGACAGTGCACGATCACAATAGGTCATCCTGAGCCTTCGGGTCAGATGACCTAAAAAGACATTGTGAGAGTCACATAGAGTTGGACATAAAAATATCTTAAGGTTCTTTACAAAAATGGTGAATTATGTGACCCTGGGATCTCACGTTTCTCCCTTGGGAGGGGGTCAATTTTACTATAGTTAATATAAGGAAAACACATTTATGAACATTATTTGCTCAATTTTCATAGGAAATGAGTCAAACTTGCTTAGAATTAGCCTGAGATATATTATTTTAACATCCATATCAGTCCTCGCTGACTCCTTGGGGGACCAGAGGGGCGGGGCCAAACAGGGTCAAAATGACTTAAAATTTCAAAAAAAATCACGTTTGATGGAAGCAAATACTCTTCATAGATTAAAAAAATCAAATTTATAAATCACTGACCGATTTCTCAAGGGCCAGTATATAAATGTTAATTTGTCTTTGTTTCATTCTAAACAAACTCATGTGACCGTTAAGGCCCAGGAGAGGGAAAGCATCATATTGCCATGACTGACCTAAAACGAATTTTCATGAACTTGACAAATTTCCAGCATCGAACAAAGTAAATATATGTCAGTAATGAAGCTAGTATTTTCGGACATTTATTATACACAATTACAGATGATTTTGAGGATTTCTATTAAAGGGTTGTTGACGAATTCTCCTATGCCGATGATCGCGACAGGACATTTACTAGTACTTTGGAGATACCACACCAGAGAGAACTATCTGGTAGTTAATACTCTGATGATTTTGTTCCAATTCACCACTACCTTTGTTAATTAACATCATACTTGTCAAATGCAAGATGATCTTTGATATCTCTCACACTTGTAATGGATGTACATGTACTTTCTGCTTAATGTCTTCGGCGGCATGCTTCAGTGATAAAGCACTACAAAAAGGGCAATAGTTCCACTGTACAAGAAGACACACACGAACATACCGCAGTCTCCCAAAACATGCACCTCGCACTGTTGAGTAAGATGTGTTTTGGGTTTCCTCTTTCTTCATATACAGGCAAGTTCTATTGATCATGGGTTCCTAATTTCAGTCATCTTTTTTAACAAAATCATTTTGTAGAATTCTTATTGTATTGAATCTTGTTGTTATACATGTTTCTGTTTTGAAAAGTCCGGATTTGTTTATCCCTGGCGAGGGATGATTTTGATTTTACAATATCAGCATATGCAGCACTGCGTTATTAGATTTTCATAAAAACCAATTGTTGACTGTAATACATCTTGCTTTATTCGTTATCGATTCAAAATGTTACAAGAAGAATATTTGAAACCTGAAATGTATTTATAACTATCCTTACAGGGACGTACTGTACAGATACCGACGATATTAAACGTCACTGCATGTTAAGGATGAGCGGTATAGTACTGTATTTATCCGGATGTTAAACCAGATTGTAAATATAAGTATCCATCTCTCTTTTATGTATTTGTCATTTATATTATATATATATTTTACCTTTTTTGTAATTTGAGTTATTGATGTTTGTTTACATCACTAGTAAAAAGTGATTTTATTTTTATTTTTTTTCTTTTAGACATGATTTATTAATGCATTAATTGTACATTTTAAAATCCAGATGTAAGAAAAAACTGTTAAAACGAAAGACAACACAAAACAGAAGTATCGTACTGCATCGAAAATAATCGAATCGAGAGCCAAATATCGGTATATGTATCGTATCGGAGTGTTTCGTTGCAGCCCTAGTATCCTGTATCGAATCATCCATGTCGCCAGATACCATGAATTCTGGTAGATAAGTACCATATATCAGAGCATTAAAAGACAAAACTATTAAGAAGACTCTTAGTTACAGTTTTGATGACCATGTATTCGAGATTAAACTCTCAGTCGGTTCCTAAAAACTGTTGCTAATATGACATTCCTGTATCATATACAAAACTGGCATCCATCCATTAAATTACGTTGCGCTATATGTATAATAAAACGGAGTATCAAATAGAGACAACAGAGTGCAAGTCATTTTCAGGAAGATATCATTACAGTATATTTCCGGGTCGGCGCGTCAATTAATCTCATATAACCCGAAAGATTAGAAGCGTGCTAAGTGTAATTGAAAGGCCGGAAAATGACTCGGTTCGTAATACTTTGAGGAAACTGGATGGAATTAACGGATATCATTTAGGTTTGTCAATCACACGTGATGACACTTACCATCATGGTTATTCTACAAGCACAAGTACATGGTATGTCGCTAGGAGCAAGATTTGGATGATGTAAAGGCCATCATCAAAGCCCGATATATTTACACCAAGCTGCAGTTACCATTCCATTCCATAGGGCGGCCGTCCTTTCATGACCATAGCTGTAAATAGGACTTTAGCTAATTAATCAAACAAACAACAAGAGGCCCATGGGCCTTAACGGTCACCTGAGTTAGAATATATAATGAAACAAATTAAAGACATATAAACACTATATGCTGGTCCTTGAAGTTGGTCAGTGATTTATAAATTTCACTTTTTAGACTATGAAGAGTATTTGCTTCCATCAAACCTGTGAACTTAGAGGTATTTTTTGAAATTTTAATAATTTTGACCCTTTTTGGTCCTGCCACTCTGGTCCCCCAAGGGGTCCTCGAGGACGGATATGAATGTTAAAATGCTATATCTTAGGCTAATAATTCTTATCAAGTTTGACTCATTTCCTACGAAAATTGGGCAATAATGTTCACAAATATGTTTTTCCTATATAAACTAAAGTAAACTTGACCCCTCCCCAGAGGGTAACGTGAGAACCCAAGGTCATATAATTCACAATTTTTATAAAACACCTTAAGACCTTTCCATCTATAATTATTTGATTCCACTATATCCAGAATTTTAGAAGATTTTTGAAGTTTTAGCCTATTTGACCCTTTTTTTGCCCCGCCCTCTGCCCCCAGGGGATCGGCCAGGACCAATGTGGATATGATATTAAAATGCTACCTCAGGCTAATAATTCTAACCAAGTTTGACTCATTTCCTATGAAAATTGAGCAAAAAATGCTCATTAATGTGTTTTTCCTATATAAACTATAGTAAACTTCACCCCCTCCCCAAGGGGAAACGCGAAAACCTAGGGACATATAATTCACAAATTTTGTAAAGGACCTTAAGACCTTTCTATTTATGAAAAGTATTTGATTCTACCATTTCCAGAATTTCAGAAGAAGATTTTTGAAGTTTTAGCCTATTTGACCCTTTTTTAGCCCCACCCCTCTGCCCCCAGGGGGTCGGCCAGGACCAATGTGGATATGATATTAAAATGCTATCTCAGGCTAATAATTCTAACCAAGTTTGAGTCGTTTCCAATGAAAATTGAGCAAAACATGCTCATAAATGTGTTTTCCCTATATAAACTATAGTAAACTTGACCCCCTCCGCAGGGGGAAACGCGAGACCCCAGGGTCATATAATTCACAATTTTTGTAAAGGACCTTAAGACCTTTCTATTTATGAAAAGTATTTGATTCTACCATTTCCAGAATTTCAGAAGAAGATTTTTGAAGTTTTAGCCTATTTGACCCCTTTTGACCCCGCCCCTAAAGTTCCTGGGGGTCAGTCATAGAAAATTTGTTAATAGGATTAAATGGCCATCTCATACTGATAATTCTGACAACATTTGAATCATTTTCTATTACAAATGACCAAATAATCCACAAAAATGTGTTTTTCCAATATAAACTATAGTAAACTTCACCCCCTCCCCAGGGGGAAACTAGAGACCACAGGGTCATATAATTCACAATTTTTGTAAAGGACCTTAAGACCTTTCTATCTATGAAGAGTATTTGATTCTACCACATCTGTGAGTAGAGAAGAAGATTTTTGAAATTTTACTCAATTTTACACCTTTTGGCCCCTCCCACAGCCCCCTGGGGGGTGGAGACCATATAATTCACAATTTTGATTGGCCTTATGCCTAAGAAGGTTTGTGCAAAATTTCATGGAAATTGCTTCAGCAGTTTTGGAGAAGAAGACGAAAATGTAAATTGTTTACGGACATACGACGGATGACGCACGACGCACGACGACGGACAAAAGGCGGTTAGAATAGGTCACTTGAGACTTCGTCTCAGGTGACCTAAAAATCCATAGGACGCTGCAGGTAAGGTGTAGGGCTTGCGCCTGCTGCTCCTCTATTACATGAAGAACATTAATTCCTCTGAGGTAGACTCTGGGTTCTGGCAGTTTTTACTTGGCATAACGTGAGTGCGACGACTGGTTCGCCCATTGTCTATATAATGACAGGATGGGGTGTGTTGCTTGGTGTCTTCGGCGACATGCTTCCGTAATATAGCACTATTAAAGGACAAGAACTCAACTATTCAAGAAGACACAAAACGAAAATATCAGTCCCCCAAACCATACACAACCCACATGCAAGATACCACGTGCACGGAGGCCGTCCTTAAATATATACTACACCAAACCAAACATTTGACGCTGCATCAATTTTGGCCTTCAATTGAGCGCGGTATGTATATTTTGTTGTATAATTATGGGAGTCAGCATCAGTTTTAACTATAAACGCGACACTAGATTACTAGATTACTTTACTTTTCAGAAAAAAATATAGCTAAAGTACTATTTAAAATTTATTAATAATAGTCACTGTGATCAAAATTTTATCACATTTCCTGAAAAAACACCCAAAACGGATAACAAGAACAACAATGTTCAACTGTTCTTGTGTTTCACATGCACACCCGTTCTCCTTGAGGTACACATACTCACATGTTCTCCTTGTGTTCCACATGCACATCCATTCTCCCTGAGGTCCACAAAACACAACCGTTCTCCTTGAGGTCCACATGCACATCCGTTCTCCTTGAGGTCAACATGCACACCCGTTCTCCTTGAGGTCCGTATGCACACCCGTTCTCCTTGAGGTCCGTATGCTCACCCGTTCTCCTTGAGGTACACATGCACACCCGTTCTCCTTGAGGTACACATAAACATCCGTCCTCCTTGAGGTACACATACATACCTGTTCCCCTGTGTTCCACATGCACACCAGGTTCCAAGATCATGAAATAATCTTAGACCTTAGACAAGACTTAGCCAATCAGAAATGATGTAACTTTTCTATAACGTTATCTTTGATTGCTAAGTCTAACACTAGTTTGTTTGTTTGTTTGTTTGATTAATTAACGTCCTATAATGTTGTGCGAGGTGCGTGTTTTGGTAGACTGCGGTTAATTCATGTTATGTCTTCTTATATAGTGGAACTATTGCCCTTTTTATAGTGCTATATCACTGAAGCATGCCGCCGAAGACACCAAGCAACACACCCCACCCGGTCACATGATACTGACAACGGGCGAACCAGTCGTCCCACTCCCCGTTTGCTGAGCGCTAAGCAGGAGCAGAAACTACCACTTTTATAGACTTTGGTGTGTCTCGGCCAAGGGACAGAACCCAGAGCCTTTCTCACAGGGGCGAACACTAATTAAGACAATTTTGGACTTAAGATTGTTCCATGATCTTGAGTTCAACAAGCACACCTGCTCTCCGTGTGTTCCACATGCACAACTGTTCAATTGCCCGCGCCGAATTCTTGTGTTTAAGGAATCTCCTTTTTCAATTATCAATGCTAAGCCGATTCTTTTTCTGGAAAATAAAGAGTTTTAGCTCATTTTGTCTCCATTTTTCCCAACTAGACATTATAGTGATATGCATACCCCCATAGATTGCAATTTGTTTCCTTCCAAAACCACACACGAAACACCATATACACATAAGGCCGTTCCTAAATTACCTTGGCTGTTAATAGGACGTTAATAAAATCAGTCAACCAATTTTGAATAGCCTCCGAAATCATGGGAATTTCTACTCAATAACTCAACTCGATGTGATTAAAAAACGCCTCTTGTGAATCAGGAACGTCGCAGACTTCAATTACTTGTCAGGGATTTTGCATCAGGAAGGAAATATTTATAGAATGTCACGTGTGACAGATCAGTAAAAAGCGGTACAGACCAATTTGCTTCACGGATACATTTAAGAGGACAGTAAATGCACGCTTCCAATAATTTAAGTAATTGTATTGGAAATGCGAATAGAAAATGTTAGGGATTTTTTAGTTTCATAATAAAGAGAATCCGTATTACTGTCGAATAATTTAGTATGAAAGGCTTTAATGCTTAAACGATGCTTTTGAATGGAATTTTAATTTCTGTTTCATTAGGATAAGAAATTGATTACAGCGCAAAATCAAAAGCAGTAGTAAAGTGATTTGCCCTTTTAAAACAGAAACGCGTTGTTTCCGGTGTCTTCCTTGACATCGACACATTTTCGCCCTTTAGTTAAACCATGAGAAAATCCCATTAAGGGTCCTTTAGTTAAACCATAGCTGGCGGTAGTGGCAATTTGTGTTCCTGCTTACTTCGCTCGACATATGCAAATGTAGTCCTGCTCAGGGAACAACAGACAAGAGATAAGGGTCGAAACTAAGCTCAACTCGAGGTAATCAAGGAGACTTTAGAAAGAAGAAATACGTATAAAGAAAAAAGAAGATCCTAATTTTGTTCTTTATAAGTACAACAAAATGGATCATCATGGGATACTGTGGTTTGATCGAAATATCAAAGAGAACTAGTCTGTTTTAACTATGTTCTGATTTACGTATAAGCTTTGTGTTATATATTATATGTTAAACAAGTATATATATTCCTTGTGTTTGGTTTATATCGGCTATCAATCTGATTAAAATACAGATCCTTATTATCAGTACGTTTGTTTTGAGGATCTGAATAAATCCCATAAAGGTGAAGCGAATGATTTTAATGTAAGATATTTTGATTAGAGTTATTCCCCTTGATTTCCGGAAGTTTATAATGACTCTTTAATTAAATAATGACTAATCAATGTGCAGGTCTGGGATGTTGTAAATAGTTTCGAATTTTACAGTTACATGTAGGAAAGATATATTAGCAAATTAAAAGTTGATTACAGTTGAAATAAATAAGTATTAATTATTGAAATTCTGTATACCAGGAATAATTTACTGATTCTAAGTTAAGTAGTTCAGAATGATTGTCAATGGGGAGCACGATGTAAGAGGCGAATCTCTGCTTCGGCAAGGTTCTGTCAGTGACCAAGCTGAATAAGTTTGGGCCCAGCTGAGTAAGTTGGGGTTCCACTGTTGCTTTCACTATTGGGTATACGTTACAGGGTGCTGCAGTACAGGGCGACGTACTGACGAGTACAGGGTAACGGGGTGTCAGTTCGATACCAGGTGTTCAGCAACACAGGGCGACGTGTTACTTGAACAATGAAACAAGGTTTGCCAAAGCACTCGGAGCCGCGGTAAAAGGGTGACTCGGTATTGTAGTCACAGGTGTCTCGGTATAGGTGTCGTGATAATGTGTACTTTGTACACGAGGAACTGACTGTCATAGTGAAGCAGCCTCTTTACTTAGACCTGTGGTATTGAAGATACAGGGTGCTCAAGGTGATTCAGTTGTTGTATTTACCAGGTGTAAATGAATCGGATCATGGTTGTTAACATGTGATTATGAGTCAAGTAGACTAGCCATTTATTTGTATATATTGTTGGCAGTATTTAGTTTGTTGTGTTTAACAGTGCCTGGGTCCAAGATAGAACTTGGTAACGGACCGTACTACAGTTGTAGTTTGCCGTATCCAGAGTAGCAACGGCATAGTCGGTCAGCGCGACCCGTTACAAAGGTTCATGTCCAGGTGACCTTTGAAAATGGCAATTAATTGCTACTCTGCAAAATTTGCACAGTGATATTTCAGGGGACGAAATAGTTTGAAAAAAAAATGTCAGAATAATTTTGGTTTACGTAGTCATCTCGCCCAAAGAGCACAAAAAAACTTATTTGTATAATTGTATACTTGGACGAAATATCTTTTTTGAATTGAGTGTAGGCAAGGCAGTAGAAATAGATATGGTTAGATATTCCACGTGGTATAAAGTTATCTGGGGGACCGCCTATGGGATTTGGTCAGATTCTCTATATTACGGAGTGGTCGCATAAGGTATCTGTATTTTAATTCAGATTGATCGGCTATAGACTCGAATCTTCAATTTATTATAGGCATACGTCTTCTTCTAAAATTCTGGAAATGGTTGAATCAAATACTTTTCATAAATAGAAAGGTCTTAAGGTCCTTTACAAAACTTCTGAATATATGACCCTGGGGTCTCACGTTTCCCCCTGGGGAGGGGGTCAAGTTTACTATAGTTTATATAGGGAAAACACAATTATGAGCATGTTTTGCTCAATTTTTCATTGGAAACGAGTCAAACTTGGTTAGAATTATTAGCCTGAGATAGCATTTTTAATATCATATCCTCATTTGTCCTGGCCGACCCCTGGGGCAGAGAGGCGGGGCTAAAAAAGAGTCAAATGGGTTAAAAGCTTCAAAAAGCTTCTTCTAAAATTCTGGAAATGATAGAATCAAATAAAAATAGAAAGGTCTTAAGGTCCTTTACAAAATTTGTAAATTAATATTGACCCTGGGGTCTCACGTTTCCCCCTGGGGAGGAGTCAAGTTTTACTCTATTTTATATAGGGAAAACCTTTTATGAGCATTTTTTTGCTCAATTTCATTGGAAACGAGTCAAACTTGGTTAGAATTATTAGCCTGAGATAGCATTTTAATATCATATCCATATTGGTCCTGGCCAAACCCTGGGGGCAGAGCGGGCGGGGCCAAAAAAGGTCAAATAGGCTAAAACTTCAAAATATTCTTTTAAATTCTGGATATAGTAGAATCAAATAATTATAGATGGAAAGGTCTTAAAGTGTACACGGAATGGAAAATGATATTAAGATATGTTATTATGTTTGATCTCCTGACAAGAATGTTGAACACGCATCAAAATCGGCGCCGCTTCAGTAACCGAGATACCGCCCTCCGAAGTGCTGGATTTTTACCTGTATTTCAACTGCTAATCAGGGAATCGGCCGTCGCATGTGCTGAATTTGGGGAATAACCGGATGTGACGTCCACGAGGACAACGGCAGTGAGTTTTGGTAGTGGGGGTTATAGCACAAGGTGGACATATATGTATTTCTAAAATGGGGGTTACGAGAATTTTACAGATATATAATACTAAGTATATCAGTTATTGGTGACTGATTTAAATTATTTATAAAATAGGAAATATATGCTAACTGAAATCATGCTAAATACATAAGTAGATAAGCGGAAATTATAAGTGATTTATGTTTCTGGTATATAGCAGGTGTACCTTGTGTAAAAAACTTTAAGTAGAGATCTTAATCTCTGTTTTAACAGCTTATTAAATTATCAAACTGGGGAATATTCAATTTTTAATAATTGTCATATGTTATGTCCACTCGAACTAAAATACATGTAGTTATGAGATATAAGGGAGATAACTCCTATAGCTTTTTGTATCAATACATCCTAATGAAGGTCATATCATTGATTTAGGTTATAGAACTTTCTAGAATAGTATGATGTTAGAACAATATGTTTGTAAAATGTTGATTTAAGTAGAGATCTAGAATGATCTATTTCCAGAAAGTTATGTGTGTTTACTTGTTTACTGCCTTTAGTTTAGATATCTTCTAGAAGTAGTAGGTTCTCCAATATTCTTGAATTAGGGTTTGCTATATATCTCCAGCTGTCCAAGGCTAATCAGAACTGTAATGAGAACCTGTAATAAGACATATCAAGAATTGTTACAGCGCCATATAGATTCTATTGGAGAGAGCTATTGTGACTTTACTGTGGTATTATTACAACACTTGTTTGGATTTATATATTGCTGATTACAAATCATTGGGGGACATTGCAATTGCCTTGTGGATTTGTTGATTGTATTTTAATCTCTGAACCCTGGATAGGCATCAAGGATTATCAGGATCCAATTCGCATACAGATTAATGTAACACTATAGTATCGGTTACAGTCTGACATATCCACCCAAAATTACTTTAGATATCGTAAACCATCTCTGTATATATATATGTACTATTATAATTAATTGTGTTTTTGAATTTAGCTGCTGGTTTCTCCTTTCTGTTATTCGTTAATGTAACAGATTGGGGGCTCGTCCGGGATCGATATTCAATTTGTGAAATTTAACTTTTGAAAAATTAATTAAGAAATTTTCAAAATTTGTGTTACAAACTTTGAGTTTACATTTGAAACAACAGCTAGATAAATATTGACTACCTATGCAGTGTAGAAAACAGTTTGTTAAATGCGCCAATCCTGGAAGTTCTTTTGCAAGTTAGTAAGAAAGGATTTACTGTTATTGGGTAAGCATTTAGCCTTACTATCAAAACTAATTTGAGGAAAGCTGAAATTAGGAATGTAATTTATAGATAGTTTTGTTGGACATGGCAAATTTGACTCTAGTGCATTAGATAGTATAGGACGAACAGTCAAGTTCAGAAATTCAATTTAGACAAATGGAAACTTGAACATGAAATGAAACTAAGACAAATGGAAATAGATAAGAGAAAGAAATGAGTAGAAAGAGAAATAGAAAAGGAGTTAAGAGAAAAAGAAATTGAAAAGAATTAAAAGAAAAGAGAGGAGATAGATGTTAGAGCTAGAGAAGCAAAAAATTCAACGCTGAAACAGAACTTAGAATAAAGAATTGAATAGCTCTCAAAGACAGTTTCAAAGTATCCAACTTTTAGGGTGTGTTTTACAAGGAAACAGAGGTTTTGTATGTCAGTAAGATAGAAACATAAGGTTAGTTTCTACCTTTGTCAAGAGAAAGATGTTGACAAGCTATATTGTTCTGCATGTTTGAGAAAACTAACTGGATAGTATGAAATGGCCGTGAAATAAGCTTACAATGGCATCTTTCAAAGTGTCTTGATTGGTAAAAGCTAGAGACATTTATGTCTTCTTATATCTTAGATGAGATTCAATTCAGCACAGTAGTCAAGTAAAGCTATTTTTGAGAATTTATGAGTTAGTATCCTTGGGGCTTACCGCCAGAATTTCGAAACTTCGAGAAAGAGGAGATGTCACAAACTCGTGGATGTAGAATTGGCCAGGAGAAAAGCTGGAAATTATTTATAGGTGGTGTGAATTACTAAGAAATTGATGAGGGATTTTCCGGTAATGAGGCAATTATTGTTTGATAGAGGAGTTTTTAAACGTTGGTGTCACACAAACATAAGAAACTCATTTAGATTGAGAAAAAGTTGAAACACTTAGTGAAGCAGCTACAATGGGGCTGTGATTACGGCTCTCACTCACAAAGGCTCATGTGTTAAAAACAGTTCTCAAGACAAAAAACAGTACCCGTGGACACAGGTCTAGTAGAATTTGGTCAGCCATAAGGAACGCGACAACCTTTAGTGGCCCCTTTCCAACGCACAACCTAAATTAGGTGATAAAACTATAGTCTGATTCTAAACAGATGATAGGGTAGGTGTGGGGGCTCCTTCTGGTCCTAGTTTGTAATTCTCTCAGCTTAAAAGTACAGTGGCATTGTTAGGTTTTGAATGTTTATTAACAACTCTTCGCGCGTAAGGGCCGGACGACGTAAACAGTGATATCTTCTGTCGTTAACCGTATGTCAAAAAGCGCTAGTTCAGAAACTTGTAGTGATACTTGTGGATAGATTCTAGAATTGTCTGTGCTGTTGAGAGTTAAGATGCTCAGAGAGTCTGCACTGAGTTGTCTTGAGAAGTACTCTCCCTTCATTTCATGAAGGTCTTCGTTGTCACACACATTTATTAGATGATATTACCAACTTGAAACCGTGACAGTTCTTGTCGAAGTACTCGTGGGTCGCTTGCTCATCTTCTGTTGATATTAGCATGGTCGTAGTGGCCTTTGTCTGAGGAGAGAGCTCTGTTTAGTTCGTGTGTAGGTTGTGCTCTTGCTTCAAGTGTAGAGTTAGGGTTTTGTTATGGTGCCTCTCCATTACTGCAATTTAAAGTCGACCAGTGGGTTACTGGGGCCGCACTTCACCAACTGGTGGTGTAGTAACGGAACTATCCCTCATTAGAGGGTCGTGTGCGCTCATTTTAGGCATGACTGGTGAGAGAAAAGTTAGGTGTAGATCTTAGTGTTCCAGTATTCCAGATAAAACAGATGAATTGCTGAGACTATCAACAGGAATTTCCTGGTATTTTCACTTCTTGTGCTGTAACTCGTTCATGAGTAGGGAAGTTTCTTGATGTTGCAGAGTATGAGGATCATTTATATGTCATCAGGGATTGGTGACATTCTGTGGCTCATGATTAGAGGATGTCGGGAGCAAGTGTGATTTTTGAGCAATCCCATTGTATGACATTTGATAGTGAATCGCAAGAGTTGTTCCTGCCTCAAAAGGGTACTTCTTTTGTCATGACATGATGAGTAAATCATCCTTTGTCTAGAGACGGAAAGCTTATAGTTAGAACAGTGGAGAAAGAATCCTGAATTCATCGCTTATTTGTTAAAGTGGGCTTTGAGTGAGGAAGACGGAGCCTAAGAGAACAGGTCCCCGGGTTCTGATCTTTATCTGTGTAAGTCAGGTTGTGTTAATGTGCAAGTGGCGTCCCCTCTGATGCTCGCGACGTCTCCGGAGAGAAGCATCTGGGAAGGTTGTCAATCACAGCATAGTATCGTCCCACTTGAGGTATAAGGCAAGATATTTAGCCTAAGTTTGTCTCATGACGTACCGTATGGCAAGAGGCATCTAGGTGTGGACGCAAGACTTATAACAGGATCTTAAATATCAACATTCTTTTGGCTCCTCAAAGTTGTATACACGGGATGTGGCTGATTTTTCGTAGGTTTCATACTTTGTCAGGTGGTAGGGAAACCTCAATGCTAGAAAATCTGTTTGCGAATAAACACGCACAAAACCTTTGTGCAGCCCCATTTCAGGATTTGAATGGAACCATTATTAGTAGACGATTCCATCTAATACGACTGTGTGGGTCACTCTATCCCAAAACTAAGACCCTGGGAATCGAAGTATCGTTTTAAAGATAAACTGAATTAGTGTGCTCTCCACACCGTCTTTTCCTGTGAGCCATTCACTGCTGCAGGATATTAAGCCCTAACAGTCAAGGCTTTGGGTTAAACTTCTTTAGCAACCTGGGTTGGTCTTGCCAAAAGCTGTCCATCGGACAAGGATTTCGGGGGAATTTCAATAGTCTGGTAATTTTGTTCAACAAGATCATTGTACCAGCTCCAGTTAAGCACGTATATTAGTTATAGGTTGGCTTTCATTCCAGAAGTCTCAGGGTGCACTGTTATGAATCGTATTCACGGATCGGTGTTCATCAGACAGTTGAAAATAGCTGAATAGAGTAATCTATTATTGTATCTGGAAAACAAAAGAGAGAACTTAGGGGAAACAGAAGGTAACTAAGACACAATGTTGTTGTTAATGGCGTATGTGTTAAGAGAAATCTGTACATGAAGAATTCCGGCCCTTGGCTTCCACAGTCCCTTTGGACACTTGGTGTTTGATCAATACCTGTTATCGTGGTCTAATTGTTGGAAAATATTATGATAAGACAAAATGTTTTGCGACGACAGATTTTTCCTAGAAATGAATCTCCTGTAGATATGTGTTGGTATTAAATTTAAGAAGCCAATATGGTTGACGCAAGTGGTCAGCATGCATTGTGAAATCAAAAGAAATTTGGCACCTTAACCTGCAGTGGAGGCCAGGGGTATGGCCAAACCAGTGTGGTAGTAAACGTGGGAAAAACACTGGTTAATGGTCTGATGCAAAGAAGATTAAGCAACCGCTCGACAGGGTCTTGCGGGCTAAATTTCAGGTGCAATAGAAATGCACCTCGACCGCGCGCGCGCCCGTTGTGTTGTCTGTTTGAGTGTTTATGGGACTAGGATCCGTATGGAGATCGGACTTGTGGTCACCTTGTGAAAATTTTTGGGTTAATAGCTCGGGCTATTGGGTGATATAGAACAAAATTGCTTTATCAATAGTCTGCGGTATCCCAATCTTCATCTCTCACTGTTATTAATCTCATCCAGAATTCTTATAGTTCAATGTGATCCATTGCGACGTAGTGATGTAATTTAAGATCTTAAATACGTTGTGTTTTTGCTTTCCAACAGTTGGTATAACTTTGATGGGTTCTAGGACAAGTTGACCAAGTACTACTCCGGTTTTATCGCCATGTTGTAATATATGCTGACGATGGTAGGATTTTAGCCTCGGCATTTATATATCCACGTTAGTAGAGGTTCATGTTGACTCGACGTTAGAGTTGTAGCAAGAGGCGGAAAGAAGCCGTATAAGCCACCTGCTCATGTAGATTGGAATTTGACATCGTTGGGTGATAGCCTTCGAGAGCGGATATGGAGATGATGAATGGAAGGTTGTGGTAAGACGAGGGTTGGGGTGGGCATCTGAATCGCAGTGTGGTTGGTAGACTCTGCCAATGAGGATTGCGAGAAACGGATGGAAGTTACGGGTGCAGCCGTATTAATTTTGGACCTCTTAGGTGATGTATGTGATGATTGTCCAGGAGAGAGTTCTTCATGTGTGGAAGTCTACGCGGTCGCAGACGCGGCAGTCTAGAATTCTTTAGAGTGTTAGTATTATGTTGTGGGTTATCTCCTCTGACTCTGATACTCGCCCGCCAAGTAGAGTTATGACTACGTCAGAGTCTCTGAGGTTAACCTGTAGTTGATTGGTGCAGACAGATTTTTGTTTGTAAATAAGGGGTTCCGGGGCAGAAGTGTGATTGGCTTAGCCGCGTTTTGGTCGCGGTTTTTGGACGCTAAAATTGTACAACTCTCCAGGGAGCGCGAGAGATAAGCGTAGAAATCTATGAAAATCAATTATAGTCTTTAATATGCCTAGGAAATATGTAGATAGAAGAGAGAGAAAAACAAAAAAGGAAAGAAAATCAAAGAATAAAGAAACAAGTAAAAAAACCCGCTCTATTCTCTCCTCTTCCTCTTGTTCAAGCTATTTGCTATGCAAGTGTGTTGGGGCCTCTGTACCATCACAAAGATGAAAGTACAAGCTGATATTTGTCAATTAGACTTAAAGATGGTGGTGTACAATGTAGGTTTAGAGCTGTGGTCGTTAAAGTTACGGATTCAGAGTTGTGCGCTCGCGAACTTGGATCAAGAACTGTGTCATCTATAGAAAGGAACGCAATGAACTGAAGTATTTGATACTTGATTTTAAACATTTGTTTTCGGATACACCAGGCAAACAGATGTATCTATCATTGACGTCGGATGTAGGCGATGCTGCCAGTGCTGTCAGATAGGCAGCATGGGCTGCGTCGAGGAGAACGTGCGAGGAGTCGTGCCTCAGAGTGGGGTGTCAATCCTTGGAAAGCGAAGTAAAACTGTTAAAGAAAGAAATTTTCAGAGTACATGTTGGACCAATGAATATTATTGACAAGCAAAGTGAATGGGGAGCTTTCCATGTGTTCTGGGGGTGCCAAATGGCCAGACAAACTATCCGGTGTCTGTAGACTGACTTCATAGAAGAGTAAACTCTCTGTAGTATAACATGACTGAGCGGTGATCCAATTCACAAATAAGGATTGGATCGTAGGTATTGATAAAAGTGTGCAAAGCCAAGTACGTAGCAAGTTTGACCTGTTGAAAGGGTATTGGCAGGTGCCATTTACAGAAGAGAGCTAAGAAGTGTCGGCATTTGTAACTCACAAGGTGTACAGTATAAACGTTATGCCGTATTTGGTATGAAGAAAGCCCGGCAACATTTCAAACGTTCTTTCTTAACGCGTGATAATCGACCTGGAGCTGTTTGATGGATCTCGAATGACGTCATCAACTACAACGACATGTGGGAAGGACCATTCCATAAACACGGATTGCGGGATTCTTTCGCTGAATTCTTGTCGAAAAGACTCACAGTACCTAATGAAATTGATGTAAATTATTGATAATGTGAATTTTGTCATGCAAACTGTTGAATTTTTTTTTAGGCCAGATGTTGTAGGGGTGGCAGGTTTAAACTGTTCAGGGCAATAGTAGATAATCAATTATAGAATTTTTCCAGCTTTCTTGGAGGTAGAGAGAGCTTGATGAGGGTTTGGTATGTGGATACTACAGAAAATTTTGTTCAAAATTTCTCTGTTAATCAGAGCCCACTTACTGTTTGTTAAAGACATGTCAAATTTGTCTGGTCAGACGAATGTAAGTCTGCCTTTGAGAAATTGAAAGGCATATATCAACTCACCAGTTCTGACTGCTCCAGATTTTATAAACAGTTTAAACTGTTTGTTGACGCCAGTGATGTAGGTTGTTGGTGCTGTTTGATGCAAGAAGGTACTGAACAAATTGACCATACCAATTTGTTATTTCTCGAAAAGTTTGACAAACAACGAGAAATTATTTCCACCATTGAGAAAGAATGTTTAGCGTTGATTTTGGCCTTGGAACCAATTTGATGTGTATCTCTGCACTACAGTTGTGCCTGTGTTGGTCTTTACCGACCAAAACCTTTGACATTCATTGGGAAAATGAAAAAACAAAAACCAAGAATTCTCAGGTGGAGTTTGACTTTGCAAGAATGAAGTACAATCTTGACATCAAACATATCAAAGGAAAGACAATATTCTAGCAGATGCTGTTGATGCAAGGATTTAAATATACTTGATATGTCAAGAAAGTTTCCTTTTCAAGAAAACTTTCTTTTCTTTAAGGGGGGTGTGTTATGTATGACACTAAATACATGTAGTTATGAGATAAGGGAGAAATACTCCTATAGCTTTTTGTATCAATAAACTCCTATGAAGGTCATATCATTGATTTAGGTTATAGAACTTTCATAGAATATAATCATGTATAAAACAAATATGTTTGTAACCTGTTGATTTTAAGTAGAGATCTAGAATGCTCTATTTCCAGAAAGTTATGTGTGTTTACATTGTTTACTGCTTTAGTTAGATATTTCTAGAAGTAGAAGGTTCTCCAATATTCTTGAATTAGGGTTTTAGCTATATATGACTCCAGCTGTCACGCGCTATCCAGAACTGTAATGAGACCTGTAACTAGACCATATCAAGAATTGTACAGCGCCATATAAGATTCTATTGGGAGAGCTATTGTGACTTTATCTGTGGATTATTACAACACTTTGTGTGGATTTATTCATATTGCCTGGAACTTTACAAATCATCTGTGGACATTCAATTTTCCTTGTGGATTTGTGATTATTGTTAATTTGAAACCTGGAAGGATCAAGGATTATACCAGGACATTCGCATACAGATAAGTAACACTTTAAATCATCGTACTAGTCTTGTACCACCACCAATTACTTTAGATATCGTAAACCATCTCTGTATAATATTGTATATATAATTAAATTGTGTTTTGAATTTAGCTGCTGGTTTCTCCTTTCTGTTATTCGTTAATGTAACACATATAAAAAGAGACGAATTCGAAAAATGATGGTCATATAATTATCCATTTGAATATGTTTCTGTATAAATAAAAATTCACTTGGCCTATGGATTTCAAGAATCATCATTTTTATTAAAAGGTGCTAAATGTATTTCATAGTTCAATACACGTAAATATCATAGACATAAATTGGGAGGGGGAGTAAATAAAAAAAATAAACCACTTGAGAAATTGAACTTAAAATACATAATTCATTTAGTGTAACAAGTCTTTCTTCCTTTTATAGCTACATGTACGTGAACATGTATGAGAACATGTGTTATTTGAACAATATTCAACAGTACATTTATTGGTCATATAGATTATCATTATTAGTATTATATAATGATCGATATTGACCAAAATTCACAAAGAAATGGATATCCAAAATCTAGCAACTACCAGAAATATCAAAATTATGACATTGTACATCATATTTGCATTGTTCTTTCTCGACATGCCATTTATAAATAATTTTGTAGTTCCTGTTATAAAAATACATATACATATAACTAGAAATATATATACGAGACAAATGTATACATTGGTCAATCTGAAATATACAATTATGTATACATCTAGTGATTTAAACACTTGTTATATGTTGTGTTCGAACGGTATATTTTACTGTAAACCAGGGATTTATAAGTGTAAACAAATATGACATTATACATCAATAAAATGATGGTCCATCGCTAACTTACCTGTGATCTTACTTTTGACACCTGACGTGAGCTAATTGTGATGATTTACGGTTAGAGTTACCTCCCTTGCATCACGCTTGGTTAACGTTGGTGATACTACATACACTGCAATTTGATTAATTGTGTTTAATTATAGTGATGGATTAATTTGCCAAAATGGTAAAATATACTCGACAATATTGTGGCGATAAAGAAAGGATTTGAATAGGCTCATATAAGTTATTTTGTGAAGCATATTGAAGAAGAAATTAGAGCTACAAGTTAATATATGCAAATGAGCTATACCACTGGCAGGGAACATTAATATTTACGCTTAAGGAATCACACAGCTATGTGTGGGGCTGGATACTCTGCTCAAAGTATACGTTGGCAAACACTAACTTGCTTTGGGATAGAGATTGGTCACTATACAAAGTACTGGCGATTGCGCCAGGGGTTAGTCACAGGAGTGACAGAGGTATCTTATCATTACCTCGGAGCAGGACACTGTCCGTCAGGCTCGTACTGGCAGTCGTGCCAGGGGTTAATAACCACAGTGACAGAGGTAGTATAGGTGCCTCGGAGCAGGACACTTGACGGTCGTGCAGGGGGTTGTCCCCGGAGCATAACAGGGACTGAGGGTAGTAACATACCCTGGATTAGGACACTGTCATCTCGGCGACAGTGCTTACTTATAGAGACTTGGCAGAGTGGTGGTGTCTGTACAGGATATAGAGTACAGGTGGCTGGCTAGTTGTGAAGCCAGGGTTAGTGGACACGACACTTAGGCAGTGTCGGGCATACAGCAGGACGCGGTACGACAGGTAGCAAGACAGGCGATAGGGACAGAGGCACTGTCCAGGCCTGTGTACATATCCAGTTGTGTAAATAACTTGTAAATACTGTTCAACTGCTCGACCAGGTAGTCGAGGAATCCCGATTGCTAATGGAGCAGGTAGCTCCGTCTAAATTGAGAGGTTGCACCTTACATTTTATTGGTGGCAGCGGTGGGATCATAGTTGAACAGTGACTGTTTGTCATGGATATGGATGATATCAATAGGACATTAGAGGATCTGGAGGCTCGTGTTGCTAATTATGAAACAAGACTACAGTATGGACACAGTCCTACCAGATATTCAACGCCAATATGCGCTGGTCGGACAGTGACTGATTCCGGAATGGTGACTGCAAGGCGTTCTGAGCTCGAGACAGGTGAAGACCGCCAGAAGGGTACAGATGATCGTAGCAAGTCTGTACATTTTGGTAGCTCAACATTAGGTGCTGGCGCAGGTTCCAATGGGGGTGACTGTATTAACCGTGGACCCCAAAGGCAGAGTTCGATACCAGATCTCCAGAGGTTTGAAAGTCATGACCGAAGGGAGCCAGTGGCACACTATCTGGATGATGGGATTGATGATGGGGTCACCTACAGACCGCGGCGGAGGAACGACGGTGACCGAGGTGGTATGAGAACACCGACATTTAACATTAAGCCAGCAACGTATGATGGAAGTGGCTCGTGGCTGGATTACAAGGCTCATTTTGAATCTTGCGCTGCGCTAGCCAACTGGATGGAGACAGAAATGGGTTTGTACCTTGCTGTCTCGTTACGCGGTCAGGCACAGGGTGTGCTGGGCAACCTCCTTGGTGGACCTCGGAAAAAGTACAGAGACTTAGTGAATGCACTAAGTGAAAGATTTGCACCGCCAAATCAGACCGAGCTTTACCGTGCCCAGTTGCCGGAGAAACGACAGAAGACAACAGAATCTTTGCCGGAGCTTGGTCAAAGTATAAGACGGCTGGCGAAACAGGCATACCCGACCGCTCCATATGATATTATAGAAGTATTAGCAAAGGAGCAATTCATAGATGCGTTGGTGGACTCCGACATGAGGCTAAGGATAAAGCAAGCCCGGCCAAGCAGTCTTAATGAAGCAATTCGTCATGCCGTTGAATTGGAAGCATTTGTTAAGGCTGACCACAAACACAAGGAATCACAGGGATTTATACGGCCCATCATCCAGACAGGGATGTCTGACCAACAGTGCAACAAAGCGATGGAAGCTCTGACAGCAGCCATGGTAGATGTACAGAGCACACTTACAAGCTTATACACCCGGATAGAACATTTGTTGACACATCGTAACAAATGGCGGCAGTCTAGCGGTCGTTATAATAACGGTCGGATTGGTAACTGCTTTAACTGCGATGAAAAGGGACATCATCAGAGGGAATGCACTAAGCAAATGAAGAATGACTGGTCAAGAGGTAGGAAGAGAAACATCAAGAACTCCCCAGTAAAACGCCAGGTACACGTACATGGACAGGCTGCAGAGCCAGGTATCTATGTTGAGGTTCTCATTGACGGAGTTAATGGCAAGTTTCTGGTGGACACAGGAGCGACACTGTCGCTGATCTCTGACAATATGTTTCAAACGGTGTGTGAGAAAAGTGGAAACAAAATGAGTCTGACAGAAGTTATACCTGATGTATTATCGGCGAATGGAAACCCATTGGTTGTGAGCGGACGAACTAACATTCCAATAGTGATTGATCACTATCTGTACAACACAAATTTGGTAGTTGCCAGATTATCTGTTGACGGGGTCCTAGGACTTGATTTCCTGCAGAACGAAAAATGTGTTGTGAATATGATGGAACAAAAATTATTCATTGGAAGCCACAGAGTTGACATACACACTGAAGGGAAATTTGAGCTGTTTCGCAGGGTCATTTCCTCAGACGAGAACAAGCCGTTGGTGAAGCCAGAGGTTTGCTGGACGTGTGCTGTATGCGAGTTCCAAGCCAAATCTCCCAGTAGGTTGCGTCGTCATAACCTAAGGAAGCATGGCGCAACAGTGACAGGTCCGCTGCATAGCGATGTAAAAACATCAGTTCCAATAGTCACCACAAGCCTTTCAAGAGCTAAGGGCACACGAAATGGTCAAGTGAGATATGACAAGCCAGGTGCCAACTGCAAGAGTGGGAGAAAATACTGGCGGCAATGTCCAGTGTCTAAGAGAAAACTGCGAATTAAACAATTACGACATCATCGAAATTATGGCAAAAGGCAGAGTCCTTGGGTTGACAAACATCCTCCGAAAACTGCGCAAACTCCAATGTCGACACAGGCAATGGCTGGAGCATTCATACAGGGCAAGAAGGCTCGAGGGGCACACAGGAGAGTCGCGTGGAAAATGATAAGGTGTGCAGTAGACTCTAGGAATATGGATGGTGATGGGTTTGTAGTCGGGTGTCAAGGGCTAATGTTACGGTGACCAAACAATGATTGTGGTTGTATCATGCGGGACGCATGATCTTAACGAGGGGGTAATGTGATGATTTACGGTTAGAGTTACCTCCCTTGCATCACGCTTGGTTAACGTTGGTGATACTACATACACTGCAATTTGATTAATTGTGTTTAATTATAGTGATGGATTAATTTGCCAAAATGGTAAAATATACTCGACAATATTGTGGCGATAAAGAAAGGATTTGAATGGGCTCATATAAGTTATTTTGTGAAGCATATTGAAGAAGAAATTAGAGCTACAAGTTAATATATGCAAATGAGCTATACCACTGGCAGGGAACATTAATATTTACGCTTAAGGAATCACATAGCTATGTGTGGGGCTGGATACTCTGCTCAAAGTATACGTTGGCAAACACTAACTTGCTTTGGGATAGAGATTGGTCACTATACAAAGTACTGGTGCCAGAAGCTCCTGAATAAGGGGTTGCCTGCAAAGGCTACTCTGGTTATCGGTACGGTGTGCGTGTCGCTGGTAGCTCCTGAGTAAGGGGTTGCCTGCAAAGGCAGACTGGTGGCGTGCACGTTGTATAGTGGTGTCAGTACCAGTGTGTGAACGGCCCTGGGTACGCCAGAAGCTCCTGCATAAGGGGTCGCCTGAAAAGGCTATTCTGGTACGCCCTGACCTGCAACATTCTGGTACTGGTGGTTGTATTCAGCAGAGGTCTGTAAAACAGGACACTGGCGATTGCGCCAGGGGTTAGTCACAGGAGTGACAGAGGTATCTTATTATTACCTCGGAGCAGGACACTGTCCGTCAGGCTCGTACTGGCAGTCGTGCCAGGGGTTAATAACCACAGTGACAGATGTAGTATAGGTGCCTCGGAGCAGGACACTGACGGTCGTGCAGGGGGTTGTCCCCGGAGCATAACAGGGACTGAGGGTAGTGACATACCCTGGATTAGGACACTGTCATCTCGGCGACAGTGCTTACTTATAGAGACTTGGCAGAGTGGTGGTGTCTGTACAGGATATAGAGTACAGGTGGCTGGCTAGTTGTGAAGCCAGGGTTAGTGGACACGACACTTGGATTAGACATAGACATCTTCATTCTTTTTTTTTCGTCTGACTCGTGCATGATTTATTTTTTCAATTAAAGACACTAATAAATGAAATTGAGCGAAATATCAACAAGTCGTCGGATGTATTGTATTATATGAAAGATGGATCGATTTCAGATATAATGCAATTAGTAAATGCATTTACATATATGCAAAAATTCTGCTTAGAATCATAACTTAATTCGTATGGGTAGGTTATATGAAAAAGTCAGAAATTTGTAAAGCGGGTTTGACCAGTACAACGACCCGAGTCGGGTTTTGGATAACAAAGTGAAGAATCCTTTACATAATATTCATGTATATGTGGTTCCAAATACCGTAGATTTACAACGTACATGGATTATTATACACATTATATTGTGTATAATTGTGCAGAAATCGCGCAGAAATGTTCATTTATCTACGACAGGTACATCAATATATGCATGGTATAAATCCCTATTTTCAAGCGTATTCCAAACTCATATCTGTGATTGAGGATAATATTAAATAGGTATCGGACATGTACACATGTATTTGTGTCTGTAAAGATCGATATTTACAAACAGATAGTTTATATTAGATGGCATACGCAGAAAATCGCCATTCTATCTTATGCGAGTAGAGTAGGTCCCGTTGTCCTCGTGACGTCACAGGTCCCGAATCGGGGTCAATGGCTTGGGGCTTGAGGTGTGTTCTAGAGAAAAGTCGCATTATCTCTAATACCGTATTCGCTATGAACTTTCTCCATTCTAAATTTTATACAATGACACATTTATCAAGCCTTATATACCAAACCATTCCGTGTACACTTTAATGTTTTTTATAAAAATTGCGAATTATATGACCTTGGGGTCTCGCGTTACCCCCTGGGGAGGGGTCAAGTTCACTTTAGTTTATATAGGAAAAACATAATTGTGAACATCATTTGCCCAATTTTCGTAGGAAATTAGTCAAACTTGATTAGAATTATTAGCCTAAGATATATCATTTTAACATCCAAACGTCCTCGATGACCCCCTGGGGGGACTAGAGGGTCAAGACCAAACAGGGTCAAAATGATTAGAATTTTAAAAAAAATACCTCCAAGTTCACAGGTTTGATGGAAGCAAACTCTTCATAGTCTAAAAAATCAAATTTATAAATCACTGACCAACTTCAGGGCCAAGCATATAGTGTTTATATGTCTTTAATTTGTTTCATTATATATTCTAACTCAGGTGACCGTTAAGGCCCATGGGCCTCTTGTTTTTTATTTACGTAACAGCCAGGGTCATGTAAGGACTCCCGTGTATGTGGTTTATTGTGTGTTCGAAGTGAGGGTACCATTAAGGCATACCGCCTAAGACACCAAGCAATACAACTTACCGGTCACAATATGCTGACAACCATCGAACCAGTCGTCCCACTCCCTTTATGTCGAGCGCTAAACAGGAGCGGGCACAACCACTTTTATAGACTATGGTGTGTCTTCCTTCGCGCATAACCGAAGGTCAAAAGTGAGAAAAAATATATGATGTCCTAAATTTAGTCGCCTTTTACGATAGTGGCGGCAGGTATAATCCCTATGCACTACCCGTAAGGCAATAATTTGAACACGTTTTACAACACATCTACAATAGTGGGTCTGCTACATTGTGGTTTGTTTCTGTAACTAGATAAGTTTAAACAGTGTTTAGCCATTTGACCTATAGTAATGCTTCGTCCGTCATCGTGTGTCATGTGTAAACTTTTCATTCAAACCACTTACTATCAATAACCGATAGACACAGGTTATTGATATATAGAACCTTATATCGGTTAAAATCTTTTAAACATTAAAAAGAATCCGCGTTACTTAATAGTAAACCTGTAACATGCTACGATGATGCGCTTCCAAGTTTTTGGTCAAATCCATGGCCTTTACCTTCACCCAAAATAACAAATAGACTACAATCTTACAAATTATGTTTTCTTTTCTGCATACAAGATCCCATTTTTCTCGAGCTTACGTCATGGCGCGTCGTCCGGTTATCAACATTGCCTTTGAATCACTAGTAGTCAGTTCTGTATGGATTGTCAAAATAGATAATTTTGATAAGAATTACGGATAGTATTTGTGTGGGCACCGCTATTCCAGAGACAATTCAAAGTAATATATTTGGGCGGCGCATCATATGAGTGAAGGACATTTCCTTTGATAAAATTGTGATCGCTCGTAGAACTTGATGTAGTGCTCCCTATAAGTTGATAGTCGGGTTGAGTAACCGCCCTTAGTGGAATAACGGGATGGAAACCAGAAAGAGTATGGTGAGCTGGTGCGCGACTCGGGAAGCAGTGAAAAAGGAAAGGGGACAGTGTAATGGAGCAGTGGACATGGCGCTAGTTTACATCTGAGTGTGTACGTGCATGGTCGATTGCTTGGTCCAATGGTGCGTTTTGGGCTTAGTCCTCAATGTTGCCACTGGTTCCGCTTTGAGTAGTTGCAGGTTCATCGTCTGTTCTGTAATCTTCAGTGTTACTGTCTTGTCCATCTTTTTTTTAGATTTTGACAAACTCTCAGAAACCGTTGGTGCATTTCGGTGTTGATCTTTGAGTAAGTATAATTGTCTGCTGTCCTAGCTTGATGCGACATGAGTGCTGCTAAATCCTCTCTTGCCTGTGGGAACTGTTCCCGGACATTTGTTACTGTTAACTTTCTTAGTTTTGTGGCTGTAATGGAAATGTCTTTGTCAACCGCGTTAGACCATAGAATATGTATACATCGTAATACTCTATTTGACTCTAAAGGTCGAGGTATCCCGTCATTGGCGGCCTATTCGAGGAAAGCGTTCCCGTCATGGCAGTCAATATCATCCATTTGAAAAACAAAACACTAGAAAGTCATTCATCCTAATACGCTACATGCATAATATCAGGTCTCTGGGCCTCTTAGTAATTCAGATGTCGTATTTAAGCCTTTTTGACCCACTGTGACCTCGAATGTAGGTCAAGGTCATATAATTGAATTAACTTTGAAGCCCTTCATCCAAGCATGCTGTAGGCCTAATGTCAGAGAAATAATTAAGAAATTCGTTTAAATGAAAAGTTTACTCTCAGCGCACGATGACGGACATGCAATAATGACTACTTCGGGTCAGATGACCTAAACAAATTAAACCCGATTTTTTGTTATCAAAATTTGTGACTATTTAGTATTTACTACGCAATGCTGATGTGCTAGGTCTCATACTGTCTACTTCAATGTTATCGGCTACTTAAAACTAGACGCCCGCGCATTAATCCGATCTAGGTTGTGTGTGTATAAAAGCCGTGTTTTAGATTTATTTCGCATAGGCATGTTCCATTGTTGGAAGAGCTTCAAAACAATGGCCAGTCCATTTCATTATACTTTATTTAGGGAGAGAAATTCATCTGTCATTTCCTATCTCAAACAGCACGGATATTTGGCATATTTTTTATAAACACAAATAAATGAAAAGTAAACTTTCCACATTTGTTTTATCTTGAATACTCATGAGCTTTCCCCAATAATGGATAACACTAGATAAACGAAATAACTTTAAAATCACTAAAGAGACGGGGAAAATCACTTTATCTAAAACGGCTATGCCTATAGTCAGACAAGTCTTACCTGACTTAAAGATGTTCCACCACTGACACATGGTTATTTTTCTCTATCAAAAACTGGAACAGACTATGTAGTAATTTTCTTCAGTTACAAAAGTTACTTACTTTACACCATTACCACCATTGAAAAGTTTGAGCACCTTATTTTACTTAAAGAAAAAAATATCAAAAATAATCAATTGCATCCCGAAAAAATTCTGTGCGCTATGTCCGATATTGAAAGCAATACTGATTGTGCATGCACCAAAAGCAAAATAAATTATTTTAAATTACTTTTTTTGTTAATTAGATATATATATATATACGATTAAACACCAATTATTGTTCAAATGATGTGTATCATTTATGCTCTGTCGGCAATGGAGCATCTTTAAAATTAATTTCGAGTTAATTATATTTAAGATTAATAATGCATGTACATGTATTGCTTCATATTTTATATACTGATATAATTCCGGATTTTGAGGTCGGATCTGACTGTCATTTATACTACTGTAATTTACTTCCGTTATGAGATTATTGCAGATTCGTGCATGCTTACATTTTATTATAACAGTATTATTGTATTGGTATGTCTTTGAGGGTAAGTGTGCTGGTTGACAGTGTTCACGAGTATTTTTATTGATGAAGATATGTTTATTTGTTTTAAAAGTCTCTCTTTCTTTCTACACATCTTTCCTTCCGCTCCTTTCCTATATTTTTTTTCATGTCGGCACATGTACTATCGCACTTCAATTACATCACTCCATACTATTTCCATTATTACAGATGATAATATTTCTATTATATCGGCAAATTGTCGTGGTTTAGGTGAAAAACTAAAACGCAAAGATCTTTTCTCATATTTTAGAGGTTTGAAAACTAATATTATATGTTTACAGGACACATATTTCACAAAAGAAAATGAAAATGTTATGAGAAATGAATGGGGTTTTCAGTGGGGTTTTTTAATTCATATAAATCTAATTCCAGGGGTGTGGCCATTTTGTTTAGGAACAATTTTGAGTTATCAAATGGTAACTTTTTAGCCATTGAAATTCAATTAGAAACTCATAAAGTCACACTTATCAGCTTATATGGTCCCAATGATGACAATCCAGATTTTTATAATATTTTGACCGAAACTATAGAAGAATTTCGAAATAACGATGTAATTGTCTGTGGAAATTGGTTTTAGATCCAGAAAAAGATTCTGACAATAGCGCTATAAGAAAATTAATAATTCTAAAGCCAGAGATAAGGTATTGGAAATTATAGAGAATTTTGCTCTTATTGATATGTATAGTGAGCATCATTAAAACCTGAAAAGGTACACATTGAGAAAAAGTAATCCGCTTAAACAGGCTTGTCTTGATTTTTTCCTCATTTCAGATAATCTTCTCTCCAGTGTAGTTAAGTCAAATATTGAGCCTGGCTACAGGTCAGACCACTCTTTCCTTAGTATATCTCTAAAACTAAGAGATTTTAAGGCAGAAAAAGGTGTATTGAAATTCAATAATAAGATCCAACTCTCTAGAATTAGTAAAAGAGTGCATTACAGAGTATAAGACAATGTTTTGTCTTCCAGTTTATAACTTAGATAACATAAACATTATAGAATATTCAACTTTTTATTTCTGATCCTACTTTTCTTGAAATTCTACTTGCACATATCAGGGGTAAAACAATATCATACTCATCTCACAAACAGAAAAATTTGATTGAAGATGAAATTAAGAATGATGTCATGAAAGTTGAGGAAGAAATTAATGTTAATTTAGTTCAGCTTGAAGCAAAAATGAAAGAATTAGAGAAAATAAGAGAACAAAAAGTTAAGGGCAGTCTAATAAGATCAAAAGCTAAATGGATTGAGGAAGGCGAAAAACCCACAAATTATCTTTTTAACTTAATAGTAACTTCACTTCTAAAATAATACCCAAACTTTAATTGGACGATGGAAAAATTATTACACAGCAAGAAGAAATTCTACATTAGGTTCATATTTCAGGTCATCTGGCCCGAAGGGTCAGGATGACCTATTGCCATCGTGCACTTTTCATTCAAATGATTTCTTCTCAAGAACCAAAAGGCCCAGGGTACTGATATTTGGCGTGTAGCATGCTGAGATGAAGGGCTACCAAGTTTGTTCAAATAAATGACATTGACCTTCATTCAAGGTCACAGGGGTCAAAAAGGTTAAAATCTTTAAACGACTTCTTGAGAATAACTAGGCCTGATATTGGGTCCGTAACATGCTTGGATGAAGGGCTATCAAGTTTGTTCAAATGAATGACCTTGATCTTCATTGAAGGTCACAGGGGTCAAATAGGCTTTAATATTTAAACAACTTCTCAAGAATCATAAGGCCCAGGATACTCATATTGGGCCTACAGCACGCTGGGATGAAGGGCTATCAAGTTTGTTCAAATGAATGACATTGACCTTCATTCAAGGTCACAGGGGTCAAAAAGGTTAAAATCTTTAAACGACTTCTTGAGAATAACTAGGAGGCCTAGAGACCTGATATTGGGCCTGTGACATGCTGGGATGAAGGGCTACCAAGTTTGTTCAAATGAATGACCTTGATCTTCATTCAAGGTCACAGAGGTCAAATATGCTAAACGCTTAAAACGACTATATTGTGTTGTGCTAATAGTCAGATGACCGTTAAGGCCCATGGGCCTCTTGTCTATAAAAATTTCTATATCCCTGATTGTGATTGGGAAGATATTGATTTGAATGATGTCTTTAAAGATTATGAAGTTTGCAAAATTAATAAAAATGACTCAGAAAACATGGAAGGATTAATTACTTTACAAGAAGCAGGGGTAACTTTGAAAAATATGAAAAATAACAAATGTCCTGGTATTGATGGTTTTACAGTTGAATTTTTTTTTAAATATTTTTTGGAAATTTTTAGGTAACTTTGTTGTTAGATCAATCAATTCTGGGTTTTATGATGGTGAGTTTTCTATTTCTCAACGACGTGGAATTATAACTTGTATAACTAAGGGAGATAAACCAAGACACTTCATCAAAAACTGGAGACCTATCAATCTGCTTACTGGTGTCTATAAAATTGCCTCAGTTACAATAACTCGTAGAATAAAAACTGTATTAGATAAGATTATAGATAAAACAAAAGGCCCAAGGGCCTTAACGGTCATCTGACTACCTTTGAAATAATCATATAGGAAATTAATTAGATATAGTGTCATGGTAGCCATCTTCAATTTGGGATCAACCAGAGATGTAATAGCACTTTAACGTGACCATGTCAGGATCATTCCATGCAAGTCTCAGCGAAATTGCACTGGTAGAACTTGAGAAGAAGTTCAAAATGTGTTTTCAATATGGCTGCGGAGGCGGCCATCTTGGATTTCGGATCGACCCGAAAAATACCAAAACTTTGTCGGGACCATGTCTGGATCATTTCATGCGAGTTTCAGCCAAATCGCACCGGTAGAACTTGAGAGAAGTTCAAAATGTGTTTTCAAGATGGCGGCTGTGGCTGCTATCTTGGATTTCGGATCGACCCGAAACATAACACTTTGTCGGGACCATGTCAGGATCATTCCATGCAAGTCTCAGCGAAATTGCACCGGAAGAACTTGAGAAGAAGTTCAAAATGTGTTTTTAAGATGGCAGCTGAGGCGGCCATCTTGGATTTCGGATCGACCCGAAAAATACCAAAACTTTGTCGGGACCATGTCAGGATCATTTCATGCGAGTTTCAGCCAAATCGCACCGGTAGAACTTGAGAGAAGTTCAAAATGTGTTTTCAAGATGGCGGCTGTGGCGGCCAACTTGAATTTCGGATCGACCCGAAAAATAACAACACTTTGTCGCATCATTTCATGCAAGTTTCAGCCAAATCGCACCGGTAGAACTTGAGAAGAAGTTCAAAATGTGTTTTCAAGATGGCGGCTGTGGAGGCCATTTTGGTATCGGATCGACCCGAAAAATAACAACACTTTGTCGGGACCATGTCAGGATCATTTCATGTAAGTTTCAGCCAAATTGCACCAGTAGAACTTGAGAAGTTCAAAATGTGTTTTCAAGGTAGAGGCCATCTTGGATTTTTGATCGACCCGAAAAAAAAAAACACTTTGTCGGGACCATTTCATGCAAGTTTCAGTCAAATCGCACGGCTGACGACGACGGACGAAACATGACGACCATAGGTCATCATGATCCTTCGGGTCAGATGACCTAAAATCAAACTGGTTTTCTTGTGGGACGTTTTATTAGGGAAAACACAAGGTTGATTTATGATTTTATGCAATTCACAGAAGAAAACAATATTCTGTTAATATTTTGTTAAATGATTTTAAGGAAGCTTTTGATTCAGTATCTTGGAATTTCATTGAACAAGTCTTTATTTTTTTTGGTTTTGGCTCAGATATTATAAATTTGGTAAAAGTTTTTCATAGTAATGTTAGTGCAACAATCAATCAGGGTGGAAATCTTTCAACTTTTTAGGTACAAAGAGGCTGTCGGCATGGGGACCCTATTGCATCTTATATTTTAATCCTTTGTGCTGAAATTTTAGCTTTAAGATTAAGACCGAATGGTAATATCAAAGGTATTGAAATTAATAATTGTCCTCTTCTTCTGTCACAATATGCTGATGATTCTTCTCTTGCTCTTGATAGTTCAGAATTATCTCTAAAAGAATCTAGTACTAAACTTAATTTTTATAAACGAATATCTGATTAAAAATGAATGTCTCTAAAACAAATGTAATTTGGATAGGCAGTAAGAAATTCTCTGAAGACACTTGTCTCGGGGGAACAGAGATTTAGGTATTGACTTCCATGTCAACTTACATGAGATGTCAAAGATGAACTTTGACAAAAAAAATATAAAACTGAAGTCTTTGATAAAAACTTGGAAAAGAAGTTCACTTACTCCAATAGGACGAATCCAGATAATTAAATTCTTACTGATTTCACAATTTAATCATTTGTTTATGGCATTGCCAAATCCTGATAAATCATTTATCTCAAAACCGAATACCACTATCTTAGAATTTTCTTATGGAACAGCCAGGTTGATAAAGTTAAAAGGGATGTAATCGTTAAAGATTTTTTAAATGGAACAATAATACATTTAATGTGGGAGTGCCAAGAGGTGCAAAATATGTTACAAAAAATTGAGACTCTTTTAGATGTACTTTACATTCCGTTTGCAGTAAATAAGCCGTCTTTTATCTTTGGACTTACAAACAATGGTTTAAATACTGCTGTTGATAATGTTATAATTCTTTTTATTAAACAATATATTTATAGGACCAGATGTTTTAATAAATCTTTAAATGTTTATTCATTGGTAAACAATATAAAAGAGTAATACAACATACTAAAATATATATCAAATGAACAGAATGACAGTTTAAAAACAAAATTTGCCAATACCTGGAGTTAGTGGATAAATCTTATCCACCTTGACATATGATTGTCAAAGCTATCCGACAGTTCCTTTATAATTTTATATCCGAAACAACTGTGATGTTACTAGCCACATCTCAAACAAATACATTTCTAACCACTTTCCTCTATTTTCTCTACTTCTCATTTTCCTCATCCTTTTACTTTCTTTTTTTCTTTTTTTCCCCTTCTTTTTTCTCCTCTAAATTTTCTATAATTAAACATTTATTTTCATTGTTTTGTCAAGAGAATTATTATAACTGAGTGTGCTAGGTTATGTGTAAGAGTATGTTTAAGGAATCACAAATATTTACTCTAAAAGTTTTATGTATGACGGTGTTTTTGTGTGTATGTGTGTGTGTGTATAAATGTATGTAAAACTGTATATTAAAATGTAAATTATGTATTTACCTTGTACAAGTATGTTTGGGTATATATAATGTATGTAAGGGTGTGATTGATTGTGTGTTTATGTGTGTATATATGTAAGTTTGTGTGTATGTATGTATGCGTATGTATGTGTGTCTGTGTGTGTATGTAAGGGTATATGTATGATCGTGTATGTGTGAAAAGGTGATCGCGTAAAAAAACCATATTGAATTAAATTATATTAAATAAAGATGATTAATTGTAATACCAATATGATTTTAAAATAAAAGTATTATATAAAAGGTTTTAAAAAAAGATTTTTTAAATGGTGGCCTGAAAATGATCAATTTGAAGAAGGCTGACTTGAATTCTTTAAAACTTGGTTGGATTCGAAGACTTTTTCAAACTACAGCTAAATGGCCAATTGTTTTTAAGAGTTTGGTTAATGTAGATATTTAGTTAATGGTGGAAATTAATATTTATATTATTTTGCCAGAAAAAAATGTCCAATAAATTTTGTATTGACGTTTTTAAAGCATGGGATACACTGATCAAGATGAATGATAAGAAGATCACTACAGAGGCATCTATTCTGAAAACCCCTATTTGGTTTAATAAAAACATAACTGTTGAGAATTTCATTTATGACAAAAATCTGATTGAAAAAAAATGTTATTACAATTAATGATCTATTAAGAGATAGTACTACAAAGAGTTTTTACACTTTCAATGAGTTTCTTCACATGTGCAATGTAAATACTAACTTTCTTCATTATCATAGTGTCATATCGGCTGTTAAAAAATTCTTATCATCGGCTGTAATTCCTCAATCAAAACTTCAGTATGCAATTGTACCAATTAGCGTTGATTTTTTTTTTCTGAAGGAAAGAAAAGGTACTGAAGATTTTTATAATATTTTAATACATCACGAAACTGTGCCTTCTGATAAAGTTAAGTGGAACAAAGACTTCGATCTTGATGATGCAACTTGGTCACACATAACAAAAGTCCATTCCATATTACTAAGAACACAAAGTTACAGTGGCTACTGTTCAGAATAAATCACCACATTTTAACAACAAACACTTTTCTTTTTAAAGCACATCTTTCTATTTCCCCCTTATTGCATTTTATGTAATTCTGAAAATGAAACGATAACTCATATTTTATGAGAGTGTAAAGAAGTACAAAATCTTTTAGATTGTTTCACAGGTCTACTGGATGTTTTATTCATTCCTTTTGGTTTCAATAAACAAACTTAATTTTGGTCTACATTCCTAAAACTCCATTTCATCAAAGCTGACAAAGAAATTCTGCTAGTTATAAAACAATGTATTTATAGAATGGATGTCTCCATAAGTCTCTCAATACTAATGGTCTTGTCAATTCTTTAAAAGATTATTATAATACTTATAAATATATAGCTTACAGCCAAGGAGAAAGAGCAAAAATTTAATTTGAGAAAGATTGGAAAAAAATTAACTTTAACCTTTTATTCGTACTCCTCACCCTGAAATATTCACAATGTAATAATCGCAGATGTATACATTTTAAAATATTTAGATTTTTTCTTTTTATTTATTATTATTATTACTTTGTTTTGCCGACACAATTTCCTATTTCTTCGATCTTCGCTTACTGTACGTGCCACTTTAAATACCATTTCTCTGTCTACCCCTCCCCTTCTCTCTCTATCTCTTTCCTTCCTTTCTCTTTGTTTTTCTTTCCGTTTTTTTTCGTCTCTCTCTCTCTCTCTCTGTTTATTTGATAGTATAAGGTGTATTAGTGTGTATATGAATAATGAAAGTGTCTTTGTTTGTCATGTCAAATGTGTTACAAAATTTGAAAAAAAAATCAAAAATTACAAAACAAAAAAAAATGATTGATAATAAGTCGACCATCAGATCGGAAGTCAAACCAATCTTGATTTTCATAATTATTTACCTACTATAAATGGAAACTCGATTTAAATCCATTTTTGTTCATATAATTTTAAATAATAGTTTGATTTATTACATTTGCGTCCTATTTACAGCCATGGTAATTTAGGAACGGACTCCCGTGTATTTGGTGTTATGTGTGTGTGAAGTGCGAATGTGGTATTTTGAGAGACTACAGTATATCCGTGTTGTGTCTTCTTGCACAGTGGAACAGTTGCCCTTTTTATAGTGCAGTATCACTGCAGCATAATTCCGAAGACACCAAACAAAACACCTCAACTGGTCACATTATGCGGACACTGGGTGATTCAGTCGTCCCACGGACGACGATGAGCAAGCACGATGACTTCAGTAAGATGGCTTATAAACCAAACAAAATTTCAAAACTCATTTTTAATAGTATATGCACCAATATGAATCGAATGTATCAATCTGGCTTACATGGGATATAGCGAAACAAGTCGTTTCGGGTTTAGTCGATCCGGTCCAATATTATATTTAGCCATTCCACAATTGTTAATTCTGTGCAATTTTACATCTTTTAATTGAATTTATTTAAAAACGTAGCCATATTTTGGAGTTATTCCACTTTGGGTATATATCAATTTTGAAAAGAAGAATTAACTTGTATGTACCACTAACATTGAACGAATTTCTTGTTGTATAAGCCCAAATATATTGAAAACGTTCATTAAAATGTTGATTGAAGAATATTAAGTTTTCTTATATAAACACATACATTTTTCTCAGTTTCTCAACTTTATTATAACAATCATAGGCAATTAATCAACAGTGATCAAATTATATGTTAGAGTTCAAGATACATATGTACAACATAAATAAACATAAACATTGATAAAACTTCACATTATTTGGATGTATATTTGTACATATTTTCTTGATTTTTTAGCTCACCTGGCCCGAAGGGCCGGTGAGCTTATGTCATGGCGCGGCGTCCGTCGTCCGTCGTCCGTCGTCCGTCGTCCGTCCGTCCGTCCGTCCGTCCGTCAACATTTCCTATAAATCGCTACTTGTCCTAGAGTTCTGCATGGATTGTAACCAAATTTGGCCACAAACATCCTTGGGGGAGGGGGAACAGAACTTGTATAAATTTTGGCTCTGACCCCCCAGGGGCAGGAGGGGCGGGGCCCAATAGGGGAAATAGAGGTAAATCCTTTAAATCGCTACTAGTCATAGAGTTCTGAATGGAATGTAACCAAATTTGGCCACAAACATCCTTGGGGGAAGGGGAACAGAACTTGTATAAATTTTGGCTCTGACCCCCCGGGGGCAGGAGGGGCGGGGCCCAATAGGGGAAATAGAGGTAAATCCTTTAAATCGCTACTAGTCATAGAGTTCTGCAGGGATTGGAACCAAATTTGGCCACAAACATCCTTGGGGGAAGGGGAACAGAACTTGTATAAATTTTGGCTCTGGCCCCCCGGGGGCTGGAGGGGCGGAGCCTAATAGGGGAAATAGAGGTAAATCCTTTAAATCGCTACTAGTCACAGAGTTCCGCATGGAATGTAACCAAATTTGGCCAGAAATATCCTTGGGAGAATAAGAACTGAGTTTGTATAAATTTTGGCTCTGGTCCCGGGGGGCAGGAGGGGCGGGGCCCAATAGGGGAAATAGAGGTAAATTCTTTAAATCGCTACTAGTCATAGAGTTCTGTATGGATTGTAACCAAATTTGGCCACAAACATCCTTGGGGGAAGGGGAACAGAACTTGTATAAGTTTTGGCTCTGGCCCCCCAGGGGCAGGACGGGTGGGGCCCAATAGGGGAAATAGAGGTAAATCCTATAAATTGCTACTTGTCCTAGAGTTTTGCTTGGATTGTGACCAAATTTGGCCACAAACATCCTTGGAGGAAGGGGAACAGAACTTGTATAAATTTTGGCTCTGACCCCCTGGGGGCAGGAGGGGTGGGGCCTAATAGGGGACTTAGAGGTTAATATTAAAATTCCTTCAGAAAAGAAACAATGAACCTGTATTCAGAACATTACTTGGCATTACAAACCAGGTGAGCGATACAGGCCCTCTGGGCCTCTTGTACTTTCATCAAATAATAAATTTTATGTCCTATTTCAAGGAAATTACAATGGGGACATCAAATTTTGTGCTCAATATTATTCCAACTACTATTTCAATTACAAATTCATTATTCTAAACTGTAGTTTTACGGTGTTTGGAACCACATGATCAACGAATGTAAAAAACTGAAATATACAGGGATATTGTATTAAGGTGGTTCGATACAGTTGCTCACTGAAATATTAGTTGATAAACTGTTTATTAAGGCTTTTATTTGAAATTTGACCGTGCGGTTTTGGAAATAGTGTACTCTCAATAACCCTATTTCACCGTCTGTTTTACTCAAAATGCAATTTTTCAGACATATTTTCAAAGCTTGGTAATTGACTGAAATATTGCAAACAACAACATTTTTTATATTTAATATGTAAGGTTAAATGGCAATCAATGACCTCAATGTCGATTCCACACCTAAAAATACATTAATTGTGAATTTTTCATGCGAATGCATGTAAATGCGGCCTAAAAAGTGCCATTTTTGCATTTGAATTTCATTTTAAATACCTAATTTCAAGAAATTGTGTCGTTTAATTTTCTTTATTTTTTGTCCACATAATTATACAGTTGTTTGGGTTATGATAAAAGAATATGAAAAAAATTGACCGTGGAATTTTTGAGGAATTAGCCTTTCTATACCCCTACCCCCTAAAAAATGACTTTTTTCTCAATTACATTATTAGACCGAAATCGAGCGGTAATATTTTTATAAAGAACATCTTATATATTTAACATTATAAAGTGTAATAGTCTGATAATATAAATTGTTATATCTGTTAATTTTATGTCACGATGCCACCGATTTGATGCTATACAAAGCTAAGAAATTGCACAAATAAGCCATTATTTTGCCTGGATATAATATTTGAAAAATGAATAAGGAAAATTCCGTGTAAAGATTTCACTTCAATTACCCTTTACACAATCCATGGTTTTATATTGTTTAAGAGGAAACATATTTTATCAAAATCTATCTTTCCATCGTCAAGATATCTTAGCTTCAATTGTCGTTTGAAGCAGATATTCAAGCATAAATTTGAATTTGGCGCCAAAATTGTAACGATGAAAAGCGTCTACGTGACAACGATCGAAGTTGATAACTTCAACTTGAGTTATCAACTTGATCACAACAATGTCAATAAAATTGATGTCATCATACACAACTGTATATCTTTGTATGTTTTTTGATGAGATATATGCATATCTAATACATGTAGATATATATTTATTATCCGAAGTAAACTAAAACAGATTTTTGGATCCTCAATATAACCTGTACGGCAAGTGTACGCATAAGAAAAAAATGTCATATTCTGAATCCTCGATCTACATGTACGTTCAGCTGATTACTGTACACAGGAAAATTAGTCTATGCATACATGTACATGTTTAGTTTCTATATCACAGATATAATACTGTTGTTGACACTAGCTTACATGTGTTTTTCGTAAGATAGTGTATGATCAACTGAATCAGAGTACTTCCCTGCATTTTCTCAAAACGGGAAATACATGCATCATCTAATTACATTAGTTAGGCCTATGTCTTATCGTACATGTATACAGTAAATAAAGTCTTGTTTCCCGAATGTGTTAGTGCTTATTGAGGATCATATTAGCTAAACATGTTACATGTTGACGTCTACATACGCAATATTCATGAAATATACTAGCGTGTACAAATTGAACGAAAAACATGGATGGGGCGATGGGGAGATGAAAATATTTCTGTATCTGTAGTTTTATACTAGAGGATTACTCGGCGAAATTGGAATATCTTGATTTAATTATGTATCTTCCTTAAAACACATGTACATTAAGTGTTAAATATTCACAGTTTAACGGAGTTGAACAGAAAATGTTTTAATCACTTGATTGTTATGAAATCTTATTTTATTCAGTACAAGATCGAGACCGTATCGGTATATATGAGTCCGTTTGTATGAATTATGTAATTTGCTTCTCAAAAGATACATGTAGCTTCATGTTATATTAGCCTAGCCAAATTCAAAGATCTGACAACATTTTTTTCTAGTTTGTCGAAACTAGGTCCTACACCTACCGTACAAACTTAGATTTTCACCCGGTATCAAGCTTTCGTCAAACAGTTCTAAGTACAATATCGACAAATACGCCGTTTATCGACTATACTATCCTGATTTTAACGTTAAAAGGTAAGATATCGTTACACGGATAACATATAGATCGCTATTCTTCATAATCTTAGTCACAAAAGATTTTTCATGTGCAGTTCCGAATGCACTCATTGACCCGAGGAGGTCCGAACGAACGGCGCATTCGATCACTGTTTGGAATGTCCTTAAGGACGTATTATATGTCCTTTCTTGTCCAAAACCCGATCCGGGTCGTCTAATCTCTCCTGGTCAAACCCTCTTTACAAATGTCTTACTCTTTCATGAAATCTGCCCATACGGATTAAGGCAGTATTATAAACAGTATGTTTTATATATGTAATATATATACAAATATATCTACTAATTGTGTTATGTCTTGACATTATATCGTGTGACTTAATGCACAATTAATTACATTCAATTTACTTATTGCCAGTATATATGTATTAAACATCTATTATATTTTTTGTCATTTAATTATCTGGTAAGTTAGCGGATTATTTCTATATACCAAATTGGGGAAAACTGTCATATCAAGATGATGTCAATGTCTAATCCAAATAGCATCTACCCACTATCAACATCTTAATCATTCTGAATAGCGGATGTCGTGCTGCATTGTAAACGAGGGTTAACCAGATCAAATAAGAAAGGTGTTTAGTGACCTGTCACGCGTTGTTGATTAGCACAGGTGTCAAAATACCAACAAGTAAGTTAGCGATGGTCTATCATGTAATTAATTTTAATTTTTAAGTCCCCCCCCCCCTTCGATTGGTATCTACGTGTATTGAATTATGTAATACATTTTCGTTATTAAGGTTTGTTTTTAATTCTTAGACCTAGGGACATTTTATTTATACAGAAATCGGAATGGCGTCTCGTTTTAGATGTCATAACAGAAATATTCGTAGTGAAAATTATATATTAACGAAGTCAGATAAAGAAATATGATCCAGATAGTATAAAGGTAGAGCCGTGCAAGGATGCATAACAGTTCACAACTACGTACATTACACAAGATGACCCCTTTAGACTACTTCTGGTTTATACATGTACATTTATTTGAGCCTTTCAAATTATCATAAATAAATGAAAAATTCTGATATTGTCCAGTGCAAGTGGCTTACATGTCACCAGGGAACCCCAGAGCACACATCTTGGAGACCTGTCTCATGAAGGCTGATGTCCTGATTTCCTTCGCCTCTAATTGTGTCCATAGTTCTTCCTTCCTGAGATGCGTCTTTCTACTTTTTGCTCTTCTATTTCGGTCTATGGCATGGTCCTCCACCAGCCTCTGCGTCAACTCCACTGTCCAAGTTACGTCAACTCCACTGTCTAAGTTAAACTCCTTCCTGAGAAGGGGCACCAAGAGGTAAAATTCGAGCTGGGAACGACCAGTCATTCCGTTGAATCGCCTGTGTCAGTCTGTAAAGGAGATCAAAAAACTATTGTAAAATAGATGACATGTTAACATGAAATTATAAACATTATCATATTATTCAGAAGCTTACCGATAACAGGTGTTTATACCATTATATATATATCTTACCTTCACAGTCGATTTTCTGATGGATTATCGGTAAACACTCCACTGTGGAATGCTCCAATTAGGATTGGCCATCAAAGCTGTCTCCAAGTACTGGAGTAGGTTCTGGACCTCTGGACAAGGAATCTAACAAGTACTGATGCAAATGCACTGAATAACTTTTGGAAGACAGAGACCGGAAAGCTGGCTCTATCTGTCCAGAAAGAATAAACGTAGGCCAAGAATCTGCAGGACATAGACATATAATCCTTTCCTTTAGCTGTAAGTGGTTCGGAGTCCGAACTGCTGCAGGCGTCGCATCACAGCCTGAGCCCAGTGATAAAAACAGCCTTTGACCTCGGCGTTTTGGTACATAGCCTTCACAGCAGACCACACAGCTACAAATAATGAATGAAATCAAATTTAATGACATATTGGTAAATAAAAGTACAAACCTTACAATTTACCGATAAAAGTTTTAACAAGCTAATATAAAAAATGGTCATTTTAATAACGCACCAGCTTCTAAGTCCATAACAATACTGCGAAGTCGTAGATCCCAAAGCACTGCGTATATACCTTGACAGTGTAGCTATTACCGTCAGAGCTTAACAAAATTCCTTCTCCCTAGGCTTAACTTATTGATTATAGAAAGTTTAAATTTCAAATGCAGAACATGCAGAAAACAGTTAATTCGGTTTTTGGTCAAATTAAATCAGATCTAATTCTGCTTCCAGCAATTCTTTATTTAATTAGGCCTTTCTCTATCAAAACAAATCTAACAGACTCCATGAAATAAAAGTAATGTTATTTTACTCAAGAAACCAAACTTACATTCTCATGAAGCTGAAGTGTTGACATGCAGTGGTTTTTGAGCTACCCATTAGAGCCCTGACGTGTCTATCGGAGGACACCACAGTGTCCGACCAGTTGAAATCTGGCTGTTTTCCGATGTTTCTGGATACCTAGTGACATTTATACGGCATGATGCATATTGTTTTATATACCAAATTAAAGACAAATTATCTGACAGTCGATTAAGAGTATTCCTATTGTCATATCTTATACGGTATGTTAATAATCATACTTTTTCTGAATTTGGGTAGTGCTATATGGCCTGTCGAGTTATAAACCTTGACACAGTGTTACATAGATAGAGAGAGAAAAATGTCAATCGAGCAAAACGCCTGTGGTCCCATTGAGACTGCGGTACGAACTCTTGTCCTATTTATATTGATATACCACTGAAGCATGCTGCCGAAGACACCAAACAACCCACACCACCACGTCACGTTATACTGACCATGGGACGTTAGTAAGAAGAAAGTAAGGTAGAATGAAAGAAAAGATCCTAAATTTTGTCGCTTTTAACGACCATGCTAGTAGACAGAAGAACCTTCCTCACAGGGGCGAGTGCTCAACCGAAAGCCAAAGGTATGGTGGAGTCAAGGGAGACTTTAGGAAGAAAAAAGTGAGTTAAAAAAGAAAAGATCCTAAATTTAGTTGCCTTTTACGATCATGCAAATAAGGGCAGCATGTACAATCCTAGCGCCCCAAACATTGTTCGTGATTTATTTGTTATATGAATACAAATGATTTCCCTGCAGGCGTAAATCACGTATACATATACAGTGATTTACTGTATAGTTGTTTGGCCGACGACTCCAGCAGTATTAAGCTCTAGCCTTATATGATCAATACGAGAAATTGTACGCCAAATCTTCAAACCAGTGCAGTACCTTGTGGTACAAATATTCAAAGCCGTCGCCCGAGTGACGAGGAGACACGATCAACCACGTGACTTAAAATATACTACGTGTTGCCAGTATAATGTGATCGGGTGAAATTGTGACGTCATCAGCTGGCAACAGTCGGAAGCTCCTTAGCAGGGAGAAGATTTCTCGTATGTAGCTAGTTTTTTTACAACAGAGAAGGGCCTGTGGACATATACAACAAAGGAAAACACGAAATATCTTTCGTAATACAGCTCTCAACATCTCTGTCGTTGCAAAAAACAACAACCTACCGTTAAACACGGAAGAATCTTCACCAGCTTTGCTTAACAACAAGGAGGCCAAGAGTACTCAAGATGGCGTAAAATCGACAGGACCTAAACGGAAGGATCGCCGGATTCATCTAGAACCAAAACAAGATCCAGGTCTATAACTCAGCCTTCCAAACCCCAATCAGCAGTGTTTAACAACATTATAACAGACAGAACAATTGAGAAAAAGTGCCGCGAACATAAGCAACAAACACAACCATGTGTGGAAATAATTGCAGCCCTAAAAAAACTTTTAACCGTACTGGATGAAACCAGGATGAGGGAGTGCGCGAGGAACGAGGGACTGGAACAAAATAAAAAAAAAGTTGATCCAAAAGAAGGAGAAAAGCAACATACTAGCATCCCTAAGGAAAAACGTCATTCAACCGACATTCTATATGTTATAAATAATCAAATGAAAAGAGAGAACAACATTCTAATTCACGGTACAACAGAAGCAACATGGGGAGATGGAAAGGCAAGAAGGAAACATGATATCAACATCGCAAAGAAAATTCTTGGTGCTTGTAAGGTTGCCACGAACGGAAGCAATATTAGAGTTACAAGGCTTGGGAAATACAAAAAGCCTAAGGAAGGAGAAACGTCACAGAGGCCAGTACTTTTACCGATGAAAAGTCAGAGTATGAAAAGGTCCTTTTCAAAAGTATATGGCATTTAAGAGAAAATGCAAAATTTGAAAACATCCGTATCAGTAATGATTTAACAAGGGAGGAAAGAGAAAAGAAGAAGGAATTGTGGAGTGAAGCCAAGTAGAAAATAGCATCGGAACAGGGGGAATATACGCATAAGGTCCTAGCAAGGACCTGCTACCGGCAGGGGACGTGTGTTGCTTGCAACACTTACTGTAAACTTGTTATTCTAGAATTTGAACATGGCTAAAGCATGTCAAACTCTACAGAGCAATAAGCAAAGCAATCGGACCTTGAACTCAAAGTTTGTGGCATTCAGAGCCTATATAGAAAATGACTTGGAGTAGACGGATACTTCACCAATTGTGAGACTGGTGATCCATGGCCAAGAAGGTGCAAAATCCACTTCCAGCATTAATGACCATAGGGTGAAATACAGAGCCCTAATAAGACACAAATGTCAACCCAACGACAACGCTCACTGCATGCTGACTGACCACGTAGCCAGAGACTGTACAACTGATAGGGTGTATACACTGTAAGAGCATATTCGATCTAACTGTCCTTCGCTGTTGACAGATGATGAGAGCGACAGCGAAGACGATGACGAAGATATCGATGATGATAAAGAAACGAGGTCTGAAAGTCAAATGAAACCCCTTGAATCCTCAACAGACACAACCCCTGTGGCTTCATTAGAAGCAAAGATTCCGAAGATGAGCCAAGAGAATGAAAAAAGAGCAAAACATCAAAAAGTAAAAATAAGAAAGTAAAAAAACACAGAATCAGACAATCATAGACTCTGTCCTGAAAACCAGGAAAGCGATCTAACTCCCGTCGGATATCAGTTCCCTATTGGATGAGCTGAACAATATCCCAAAGAAAAAATGTAATGCCAAATGACAGTATTTATTCTGTAATGACATTATAAACATTCGTTACATTCAAAATATTAACAATAATTATTAACATTAATTAAAGAAGTTACAACATGCAAAAATAAATCTCTTTTTGATTATATCACAAAACAAAGCACTGCATATACTTACAAATGCCTAAAATATCATGTAGGCTGGTTAAAATATGCACGAAGCTTTATATTAAGTGCGATAATATTCCTAAGTCTATTATATTATACCAACATAGTTAGTATGCCTGCTGTATATCATAAAATAATAGTATATATATATATATAGATATAGATATATAAATGTCCAAAATATGAAAACTGGTTAAATTTTGCACAAAGTTAAGTTATATATTATTTGTGAATATCTGCGTGGGAGTAGGATATGGATTGTGTACGAGTATAATAAGTGGCAAGTAACAATTATTAAAATCCACATAGTAAGTTGTCCTTTGTTGTACATGACAATTATATATTAAATAATGGACACAAATGAGTCCATTATGTAATTCGCTTCCCATTTTTATGGAGCCACTGCTGTAAGAAAAAGTTTATTGGGCCAATCAAAATATTCAAAATTTTATATCATGTTTACTGCTCCTTACTACTTCCCTTCCTAACTGTAACTGTTCTGAAATTTAAAAAAACCACAACAAGAGTCTTGCATTAATATTTCTTACACAGTTTATTATTGATATGAATCGGAAACATATTGAGTCGAAAAAAACTATCTGACGAGGAATAGGAATTCACGATTCTAGTCTGAGGTGAGATAACATGCAATCTTTTAGCCCACCAGATATCTCATAATCCTTATAAACACACAATTATGGTTAAACATAATATGATAATCATTTTACAGCGAAACCAGTCTAATCTGACACCTGACTTTTCCTACATTCTATTTGTAACTGTTCCATATTCTCATGATTATCAATAGTCAAGAACATTATCTGACTGATAGATAGGTTTCACAGTATATCAATAAAACAAGAGGAAAAGAAGGCCTGTATCGCTAACCTGCTTTGTAATGCCAAGTAATGTTCTGATAACAGGATATTTTATCTTCTGGCTGATTTAAACAATTACTCTATTATCTCTTTTGAGCCCTACTGTTTGTGGTCCAGGGGACGGAGTCAGAACAAAAACTTATACAAACAGTATTCCCTTTCCCCGGAGGATGTTTCTGGCCAAATTTAGTTAAAATTCATATAGAACTCTATGACTTGTAGCGATTTAAAAAAAATACCTCTATTTCCCTACTGGGCCTCACAACTCCTGCCCCCGGGGGTCAGAACCAAAATTAATACTAACTCTGTTCCGCTTACCCCAAGGATGGATTTGGTTAAATTTGGTTACAATCCAAGTAGAAGTATATGACTAGATAACTAGAAGCGATTCAAAGGACACGTTGACTGATGGACGGACGCCGCGCCTTGACATAAGCTCACCGGCCCTTCAGGCCAGGTGAGCTTAAAACGGTAATAACAAGCGAACTCGTGGAATTTATATCCCAGACTTTCGTTAATCGTTAATAGGGTCCAACGAAACTGCCAATCGAACTTGACGAAGGCCCCAAAACATTTAATAATGTTACCAAATTACAAGAAAATCCAGTAATATTTGCAAATGTTAAATCACAGTTAGCGTAAATCCTTTTGGTTTTTTTAGGTCAACTGAGACGAAGTCTCAAGTGACCCATTCTAATCGCCTTTTGTCCGTCGTCTGTCGTGCGTCGTCCGTAAACAATTTACATTTTCGACTTTTTCTCAAAAACCGCTAGAGCAAATTCAATGAAAATTAGCACAAAGCGTCTAAGGCATAAGGCCAATCAAAATTGTGAATAATATGGTCCCCATCCCCCTGGGGGCTGTGGGAGGGGCCAAAAGGGGTAAAATTGACTATAATTTCAAAAATCTTCTTCTCCACTCACAGATGTGATGAAATCAAATTCTCTTCACAGATAGAAAGTTCTAAAGGTCCTTAACAAAAATTGTCAATTATATGACCCTGGGGTCTCAGGTTCCCCCTTGGGGAAGGGAGTTAAGTTTACTATAATTTTTATAGGGAAAACACATTTTTGAGCATTATTTGGTCATTTGTAAAAGGAAATGAGTCAAATGTTGTCAAAATTCTATTAACAAATTTTCCATAACTGACTCCCAGGGGCCAAAAGGGGTCAAATAAGCTAAAACTTCAAAAATCTTCTTCTTAAATTCTGGAACTGGTAGAATCAAATACCCTTCATAGATGGAAAGGTGTAAAGGTCCTTTACAAAACTTGTGAATTATATGATCCTGGGGTTTCCTGTTTCCCCCTGGGGAGAGGGTCAAGTTTACTATAGTTTATATAGGAAAACACAATTGTGAATGTTATCTGCTTATTTTTCATAGGAATAAGTCAAACTGGGTTAGAATCATTAGCCTGATATAGCATTTTAACGTTATATCCATATTGGTCCCAGCCGACACCCAGGGGCCTTAGGGGCGGGGCCAAAAAGGGTCAAATAGGCTAAAACTTCAAAAATCTTCTTCTGAATTCACAGATTTGATGGAACCAAATACTCTTCATAGATTGGAAGGTGGTCTAAAGGCCCTTTACAAAAATTGTGAATTTCATTGCCCTGGGATCTCGGATTATCCCCTAGGGAGAGGGTCAAATTTACTATAGTCTATATAGGAAAACACATTTATGAACATTATTTGCTTAGTTTTAATAGGAAATTAGTCAAACTGCGTTAGAACTTTTAGCGTGAAATAGCATTTTAACACAATATCCATATTGGTTCTGACTGACACCCAAGGACCAGAGGGGCGGGACCAAAAGGGGAAATGGCTAAAATTTCAAATATCTTCTTCTGCATCCACAGGTTTGATGGAACCAAATAATTTCCTTTGATTAAAAAGTGAAATTTATAATATCACTGACAATGACTGACTTCTAGTTTGGTTTTGTTGTTTAACGTTAGCAAAGCAAATTGGAATTTTAAGCATAAGGTTTGGTAACATAATACACTAACTATCAAAATGAAAAACAAAAAATCAAAATTCTTATACGAAAGTTAAACTTTAAAGTTTATTTTAATTCGTAAATATTTTTTTTATAGATTTGAACCAACTTTGCAATGCTCTTTCTGTAGCAGCACTCAGGTGACCGTCAAGGCCTCTTGGGCCTCATGCTTTGGTTATATTTCATGCAAAGTACAGGATGTACCCATAACCGATCTATAAGTGACCTGTAGCCGTTTTAAACTTTTGGACCGCTGCCCGGTTTATATGTGATCATTTGTGGATAGTCACTTATAAATCAGTTCGGTAAATCCTGAGCACAGCTCGAAGTGTCAAGGCAAAAGCAATTCCAGAAGATTGTTTGTTTGTTTGTTTGATTAATTAACGTCCTATTAACAGCTATGGTCATGTAAGGACGGCCTCCCATGTATGCGGTGTGCTGCGTGTATGTTGTGCGAGGTGCGTGTTTCAGGAGACTGCGGTATATTCATGTTGTGTCTTCTTGTATAGTGGAACTCTTGCCCTTTTTTATAGTGCTATATCACTGAAGCATGGCGCCGAAGACACCAAGCAACACACCCCACCCGGTCACATTATACTGACAACGGGCGAACCAGTCGTCCCACTCCCTTTTTGCTGAGCGCTAAGCAGGAGCAGAAACTACCACTTTTAAAGACTTTGGTGTGTCTCGGCCAGGGGACAGAACCCAGAGCCTTCCTCACACGCTCAACTCAAGGCCAAAAGTGAGGCGGTGCCAAGGGAGGCATTAGGAAGGATAAAGTCAGTTAGGAAGAATAGAAAAGATAAGATCCTAAATTTAGTCGCCTTTTACGATCATGCAATATGGGCAGCAGGTACAATTCTAACGCCCTACCTGCAGGGCCAAATTCCAGAAGAGTTTCAAAAATCTTTTTATAAGAAATATATGATTGTGTCTTGAACAACATATCATTCAAGGACAATATTGACGATATTCAGAATTTCAAGCTAAATGTATAAATTCTATCTTTGAAAAAAAAACCTGCACTGTTTTTCGATGGTAATATTCTTTTAAGGCTGAATGTACACTGTCACTTCTTCTGCAGCAAAGCATGAACACGAGCGTTGTTCTATGTTGCACGTACATATATACAACATTGGGCGATCTCTGGCTATTTGGATTTCAACATTTCTTTCCACATTCACTCTTACATTATGTAAGCTCCTACCAGCCATGTCTGTTAGAATAGTTAAGTATATTCCTCTAAATCCAATGGACATAATTTTCGTATTCATAAAGTCTTTGTTGGGTTTAATCAACTTTCACATGTTGCTTAGTTTACCAACACACAAATAAATATCCTGTATCGAATTTCTTGTAATATCCCAATACTTTTAGCACTTCAATTTTTAAGATATCCAAAATCTTATTCATGGCCCACTAAACTGATATATAGTGTTTTTAACATCCAGTTTGTTGTAAATACTTTATTTTGGCGAGGTACTTTCGGGTAAAGCAAAGCTGATGTTTGTTTCACCCTATCCATTTCTCGGGTATTTTTTTTCCAATTTGTTTTGTCAGATATGCAAGAAAACACTAAATTACACATTGTCAGTCCTTTTCAGTTTCTAGATACAATGTATCACTAATCATGTAATTACCAGTAAAGACGTTGTCCTGGTAGAGCAAGGATATGTCCATTCTCGGAAGACATTTTAGAAATGAATAATATTCGTTATAGAAGGATGACTTTGGGTATTTTAGGTTCACCAGGTTTATTTATGATGAATGCATTTGTACAGTTGACTGCACTCATACACGAAAATGTGCATGTTTTACCTGTTGCTGGTATGACATGTGAGGAATAGAATGATATGGATGAATGCACATTGTTGTTATTTTCAGCATATGCTACCCACCTGGTTAATAAGTGATGAATGCTTTGTATAGTAGGGTTTTATTAACACACAAGGAACTGTGTTTTAAGTTAGGGATAAGCCTCAAACTGTACTATATGTGTGAGAGGGAACAGCACTCGGCCCGTCTCGCACATATCACACTTGACCAAGGCCCTGCGACATTTAACCATGTTACCAAGTTTCAAGAAAATCCCGTTATATTTGCGAGAGTTATTAAACGGTAACTGCCGGAATGGCGTTTTCGTTAATTAAAGGGCCATGACTCCACTTAATAGGGTCCGATGAACATTCTTCGGTGAAAGCAGGGAATAATTAAATTATAGGTAAAACTCACCTTGCTTGTTTTTATTTAATGTAAAGTTAGACAATGCACCTGTCCTTGTGCGAATAAAAACGTCGCCACAAACAGGCAAACTATATTGCTCCAGTTAGTACATATGTCATCTGAATCACAGCTGTGTACATCCCTTAATAAGGACTGCATTACCTGAAGTTGGATGTCTTATTTATCAAACAGGGTACACAAGGTAGTGTGTAGTGGTATGTGTCGTGCATCATGTATCTTATGTAATGGCTAAAATTCTCAACCTGTCCATTATTAGAGAGAATGGATCTGTGTTTTAATCTCTTGAGACACACCACAAAGACTAGGGCCAGTATTGGGTTTTCTATATCCGCTCGTTTCCCCCATGTTCGCCGAAATCAAGGCCTCGTCAAGTTGTTTGGGTGCACCAGCTCTTGACAAAAAAGGAGAATTTTGCTGGAAGGAACTAATAAATTTGGAGGTGATCTAGCTTCCTCATCATGGTACCCTTTTCCAGGATCTGGCAGTTATAATCACCGAGAGGTTAGCCAGGCAGGAGTGCCAAAGATTGAAATACCTCATTAACAATCATCATGTTTGGATTGTCAAGTTTAATAAATCTGTCCTGGAACAGCTGTACCAATATATCCCAGTCTTGCTTGAGTGAAATGTCCAAATTATTGAACCATGTCAAGGCTGGTCATTCAAGTGTAGGTGGAGGGCAGCAATTTTCTTAGTCCGAATGAGCATCAATAAATGTGGCATTATAATTTAAATTCACTGAGAAATCTGTTTCCATTCTCATGAGGATAACCAGAAAATTTTAAACAGCTGATTGATTTTACCATATTTTCCAAATGTTGGTTACTTGAATAATTGTCCGATTTAGATTGTTATTTATTGGAAATGTCCAAAAGATCTTTAATCTCTGGAAGTTTTGAAAAATCAAAATGGTCCAAACTTAAACTTTGATGATCATGACTGACGAGGTGCACAGGTGTAGACATAATTTTGAATTCATTGTGTAAAAAGTCAAAACTTAGTTAGGGTTAAGGTTAGGGTTTGGTCCGAAATGTCCGAATCTTCAATGTTGAGGTTTGAAAAGTTCATGCTATAGTAAAATATTGAATTTTGCGAATACATGTAGATGTAAACACAGACTGCAATCACAAATTGCTATCCATAAGGTACACAAGTTTCAAATATTGTTAATATACTGTAATCACAAGAGCTTTATAAAAAGGATGGAATGCTGTCGGCCGGGGGGTTTTCAACGAGCAATCCACCATATAAACAAACGTTTCACAATGCAGTATGTAGATTTTAAATGTTCAAAATACAGGCATGAACAGCAATGTTCTTAAACCATGCATAGTTTGAAAGAAAGCAGTTGGTCGGGTGGCTTTCAACTAGCAATCAAACATAAATAATAATAAATGCATGTTATACAGTACAGGTTGTAATTAAACAAAAATAAGATGAAAGAAAGCAGTCGGCCGGGCGGCTTTCAACTAACAATCCAACTTCTATAAAAAGTCTTATAGACTAGGGTTCTCATACATGTTACACTTCACCTACTATCAAGGGAGAGTATCATTGATGCCGAAAATTTATAATCAAATTAAATGTTTAAACATATGAACAATTTTGATTAAAATTTTTACGATGATGAAGACGAGAACCCAATACGACGTGTTTGACAATATTGGCATTTTGGACAGTAAGGGAAACATTCACAAAAAGAGTCTGCTAAAAACAACACATTCATTTCATCTCACAACCACGTGCTTTGCCATGTCTGAGCGCAAAACATCACTAAAATTCATAAAAAGTTCAGAAAAACTAACGAATTCTGTATCGAATCACTTCCTTAGGATTTTCCACGATGTGATGGCTTTAAATCAATGATGACTTAACTATAAATACTCGTTCCACTTGGCAGTGAGAGAAAAACACCAATCTTTTGTCATTTCCGAACTTTTATTCCTCTCTCACAGGAGAGCTCCACAAAAAGGGTATATAATCATTATGATAGAAACATTCTTATTTAAAGGGAGGAAATCCATTATGATACAATGGTATTTAAACGTGCATACGTACACATGTGGATGGTTATAAAATATATATATACTATATATATAACACACGTGCACATAGCACTATAAAAAGGGCAACAGTTCCACTATACAAGAAGACCCAACACAAACATACCGAAGTCTCCCTAAACCCGCACCTCGCACTTCATACACGTTACACTCCGCATACATGGGAGGCCGTCCTTACATGATCTTGGCTATTAATAGGACGTTTATTAATCAAACAAACACCGCAGCCTCCAAAAATATAGACATCCACACATTGTATGTAGGAGAGGTCGTCCATAAATCACTCTGGCTGTTATAATATCAACCATCTAATGTTAACTCGCTAAATGTATTTGGTACGTATGGGAGTAATAGCATATCAATATACGTGTACATGTATGTGCGAAAATGTGTTAAATCGAATGAAATAACTGAATTTGAAGCTTATCCATGACGTAAACTTTACGGGTTTTCATTGTCTTATCATTAACTGAAGTAAAGTAGTTGTACTTTTGCCTAGCTGCTATACAGAAAGGTTAATCATATTTTTCATCCCCACTTAGACAGTTCATGCTTGATATTGACTTTTGTCTCCCATCCAATTATGTAAGGGTCATTAAAATATTCTGGGTAGTAATCCGGTTGCAGAAAATGGATAATGTGAAATACAATTTGTCATTAGCAATGCAATAAAAGCAAAATGCCAAACAAAAATAATGGCATTACCAGCTTCAGAAATGTCAGTACCTAGGGCCACAAGAATATAATGATCCTCTTTGATTGCCAATCCTTGAGAATATCAATCTATTGAAGATTTTAACGATCTGCTTAAATTTCATGACTGCTCGTTGACGAGGCGTGAGTGTACTTGTAATCAATAGAGCGATCACCAACAGGTTATATGTCGCAATCCGTGATGAACGAGGTAAGAGGATCGCCCCACACCATCTCTATTTCAATCTCACATCCATTTTTAACCATTTTAATTTTCATTTGTATCTTCATTCATAGATCGATGTGCTTTGTCTCTATTGATACTGCTTTAAGATGTAAGAGTATAGGTACCGCCTAGCTTGCCGAGGCGGATCATAATGTATAAAACGTAATTGTTTCTGCTTCTGTCTAGCGCTTACCGCAAAGGGAGGCTTAGCGCGCACCACAAAGGTACGACCTCGCAAGTAGGGCGTAAGAATTGTACCTGCTGCCCCTATTGTTTGTTTGTTTGTTTTATTGATTAAATTAACGTCCAATTAATCGCCAGGGTCATGTAAGAACGGCATCCCATTTATGTGGTGTGAAGTGTGTATGTAATGTGATTGGGAGATCTGTATAGTGGAACTCTTGACCCTTTTAGAGTGCTATAGCAGAAACTACCACTTTTATAGACTTTTGTGTCTCGGCCAGGGAACAGAACTCAAAGCCTACCTCATACCATATCACATGGACGAGCGCTCAACAAAAGGCCAAAAGTGAAGTGGTGTCAAGAGAGACGAAGAAGAAAGTTAATTAAGGGAAAAAGAAAAGAAAAGATCGCTTTTTCCTATCATAGGAGCAGCAAGTACAATTCTAACAAGGAGTTGACTGAAATTTCAATATTTTCAACTAAGAAATATACTACATAAATATAAGAAATACAGACATTGGAAGGTAGCATCAGCGCGATAATTCTGAATTGCTCTGGTCTCTAAATGCTTAATATAGTTCAACAAAAGATCTGTCGGCCATTTTGATGACCTATTGGTCCAAAATTGAAATATGCACAACTAAATGCCCTAGAGAAGCATAAGACATTTGAGACAGATTCCTCCAGTACTTTCTGAGAAGTAACAAATAATATTGATTGTTAAATAAAACGGATGAAAGGCGGTTTAAATAAGATATGATGATCTGATGATGATTGGTTAAAATAACCAAGTGTTTGGCTGAATGTGTATAGCGTGACCATGCGTTTAGTTGAATGTGTATAGCGTGGCCAAGCGTTTGGTTGAATGTGTATGGCGTTACCGAGCGTTAGGTTGAATGTGTAAGGCGTGACCAAGCGTTTGGCTGAATTTGTCTTGCGTTACAAAGCGTTTGGTTGAATATGAATGGCGTGACCAAGAGTTTGGCTGAATGTATGGCGTTACAAAGCCTTGGGTTGAATGTGTATGGCTCGACCAAGTTTTTGGTGAAATATGAATGGCGTGACCAAGAGTTTGGCTGAATGTATGGCGTTACCAAGCCTTGGGTTAAATGTGTATGGCGTGACAAAGCGTTTCGTTGAATGTACATTGCGTGATCAAGCATTGGGTTTGAATGTGTATGGCTCGACCAAGTGTTTGGTGGAATGTGCGGGGCGTTACCATATGGTTGAATGTGTATGGCGTGATTAAGCGTTTGCTTGGATGTGTCTGGGGTGTAACTTCATAGGTTCTGGTTTCTTTCTCAATGTACTTTTTCGCTCCGTAACAACATTTTGTTGTTGTAATATGTGCTTTGAACTTTACAGTTGTTCATAAATTTTCAGTTTGGATTACCTTTTTGATTTTTTAGCTGTTGAAGTCAGATCTACCTTGGCACACCTTTTTTGTGTGGAGTTTTCGCGATTAAATTTTCTGTAAAAGAGTGGATATGATGAATCGCTAAGAAAAGAGATGAATTTAACATGATACACATAATACAATCTTTATTTATTACTTACATTTCTGTTTTAAATTAAATGCGTATTTATAAAGTCTGTGTTTCAACAAGCGGGTAATTATATTACACATATAACCAATTTGATGTATTAGTTTTTTCTAACCTTGACATTGTTTTGCTTTTTTAGATAATTAACGAGCCTCCGACTAACGCAATATTTTGTTTTTTGTTGTATGTTTTTTTAGGTCACCTGAGACGAAGTCTCAAGTGACCTATTCTGATCGCCTTTTGTCCGTCGTCGTCCGTCGTGCGTCGTATGTCCGTAAACAATTTACATTTTCGACTTCTTCTCCAAAACTGCTGAAGCAATTTCAATGAAATTTTGCACAAACCTTCTAAGGCATAAGGCCAATCAAACTTGTGAATTATATGGTCCCCACACCCAGGGGGCTGTGGGAGGGGCCAAAAGGGGTAAAATTGACTATAATTTCAAAAATCTTCTTCTCCACTCACAGATGTGATGGAATTAAATACTCTTCATAGATAGAAAGGTCCTAAGGTCCTTTAAAAAAATTGTGAATTATATGACTATGGTTTCCCCCTGGGGAGGGGGTTAAGTTTACTATAATTTATATAGGGAAAACCCATTTGTGAGTATTATTTGATCATTTGTAATAGGAAATGAGTCATATATTGTCAGAATTATCAGTACGAGATGGCCATTGAATCCTATTAACCAATTTTCCATGACTGACCAACGGGGGCCTTAGGGGCGGGGTCAAAATTGGTCAAATAGGCTATAACTTCAAAAAATTTCTTCTGAAATTCTGGAAATGGTAGAATCACATACTCTTCATAGATGGAAAGGTATTGAGGTCCTTTACAAACATTGTGAATTATATGACCCTGGGATCTCACGTTTCCCCCTGGGGATGGGGTCAAGTTTACTATAGTTTATATAGGGAAAACACATTTATGAACATTTTTTACTCAATTTTCATAGGAAATGAGTCAAACTTGTTTAGAATTATTAGCCTGAGATAACATTTTAATATCATATCTATATTGGTCCTGGTCAACCCCCTCGGGGCAGAGGGGCGGGGCCAAAAGGGGGAAATAGGCTAAAACTTTAAAAATCTTCTTCTTAAATACTGGAAATCATAAAATCAAATACTTTTCATAGACAGGTCTTAAGGTGTTTTATGAAAATTGTGAATTATATGACCCTGGGGTCTCGCGTTTCCCCCTGGGGAGGGGGTTAAGGTTACTACAGTTTATATAGGGAAAACACATTTTTGAGCATTATTTAGTCATTATAATAGGAAATTAGTCAATTGTAGTCAAAATTATCCCTATGTGATGGCCATTGAATCTTATTGACAAATTTTCCATGACTGATCCCCAGGGGCCTTAGGGGCGGGGCCAAAACGGGTCAAATAGGCTAAAACTTCAAAAATCTTCTTCTGAAATTCTGGAACTGGTAGAATCAAATACGCTACATAGATGGAAAGATCTTAAAGTCCTTTACAAAAATCATGAATTATATGACCCTGGGGTCTCATGTTTCCCCCTGGTGAGGGGGTCAGGTTTACTTAAGTTTATATAGGAAAATACACATTTAGTCAAACTGGCTTAAAAATCTTCTTTTTGAATTCACAGAATTGATGGAACCAGATACTCTTGATAGATTGGAAGGAATTAAGGCCCTTTACAAAAAATTGTGAATTTCATGGCCCTGGGATCTCTGATTTTCCCCTGGGGAGGGGGTCAAATTTACTATAGTTTATATAGGAAAAACACATTTAGGACAGTTATTTGCTTATTAGTTTTCATAGGAAATTAGTCAATCTGGGTTAGAATTATTAGCCTGAGATAGCATTTTAACATCATATCCATATTGGTCTGGGCCGACTTCCAGGGGCCAGAGGGGTGGGCCAAAACGGGTCAAAATGGATAACATTTCAAAAATCTTCTTTCTGAATTCACAGATTTGATGGAACCAAATATATAATAATCTTCATATAGTAAAAAGTCTAATTTATAAAATCACTGACTGACTTCATGCGCCTGATGGGCCAATATATAGTGTTTATATGCATGTCTTTGTTTCATTCTGTATCTGAACTCGAGTGACCGTTAAGGCCCATGGGACTCTTGTTTTACCTAGTCCTTCTTATCTTTTACATATGCGTACATGTATTATTTATCTGGTTTACGAATGCCTTAGATGTTTATTTTTGCAAATGATTTAGGTTGTACGGTTTGGCCATAAATGTCTTCAGTTGCTGTGCATCGCATTTAATTTTAAATATTTAAATGTTTTCGTTGATTTTTTTTTCAGAAAGTTAAAAAAAAGTAGCTATATTGCTTGATCATTTAATTCGTTCATAGAGGAACTTATACACATGGCTATGTAAGATGAAATTTACAGCGAGTGTCATATAAACTATTACGTACCCACAAGTGTTACCCGATGGTATAGGGCGTGAGAACTGTACCTGTTGCCCGTCACGCATGATATCGTAAGATGTAATTAAATTTAGTACAATATATTATCTCTTCCTTCTAACGTCTTCCTTGACACCACCACACTCTTTTGTTTTTCAGATGTCGGTTGTGGTACTCTGACGATCAGATCGGAAACCAGAATTAATTGAAGAAGGACTTATATGGCATGGTTATATCATCCAAAATGGCCAACCACTCGCTAGGCTATCGTAACATTGGTGACGACATATTTGGTAGGAAACCTGGCTTCTGAAGCCTTTCTTCAGACTGGTCTGGTTAACAACAATAGCTTTTCTAGGATCAAGGAGTAATGAAAATGTTTTTATTATGTATGTAATTGCGGTGAAATTAATATGTTTCAGTTAATCATCAACCCATTATACTCGCTTGCGTCCGATGTATTGGTTGTCAGTGCCTATAATACAACAAACTCCTACTCCTTCACAGAGCATAGAACGATGATTTTGGATGAATTGCGAATCAAAATTAGGAATACAAGTAAAATGGGTATATGTGAATGGGATACCTCAATTTTATTGAAACAATTAGTCTAGAAGACATTCCATATTCCAGGTATTCCATAAGTGATAAGAACAACCTTACAAACATACTGCATCGAAAGTCCCTTTTCAGTTCTATGCACATGTGGAATTATTGTCAATTTTCCGTGCACCTTAACAATATGTTTCACTTATGTTACCAAATTGCTCACTTCGTTGACTACCCTCAGTATATTCGTGAAGAATCGTAGACAAACCGTTGCAAAGCCGTATCGGAACAGTATCGGACATTTAAAACTAGCTTTTCCCGGGGCCTTTCATGAAATTAAATCCGTATTGGCTCCGTCGAGATGATCCGTGAATGTGTGACCGGGGCATTAACGCTCAGCATAACGTGAGTGTGACGACTGGTTCGCCCTTTTTCGTTATGATGTAGCCGGGTGGGGTATGTTGCCTGAGGTCTTCGGCGACATGTTTCAGTTAAATAGTACTGTAACAATATGCAAATATTCCGCAGTCACCCAAACCACGCACTTCATACACGAAACACTGCATACATGAGAGACCGTCCTTACATGACCCTGGCTGTTACACTTACGGGCTAGGGGTGTACTAGTCGTCCACTCTGGCGTCAGTTCTAGTTCTCTAAGAGAATAGCTCTATGAGATTTTTGAGTCTGCTCACTAGTTTCGAATTTACTTCCTCCTTTGTTAATTATGAGTATTTTGTTCTGCATATCTGCCATCCCTCTTATTTTTATACTAGTCTTGTATGTTTGTATGTTTTCTGGTATCGGTTTGGTTGTGATACTAGTCTTATTGGTTGTCCTTTCGATATCTTTCTTACCCTCGTTTCCTATATATTCGCTGGCATCCACTTCTGGGTTTTTACTATCGGTCAGGAAGAAAAGAAACGATATTATCTTAAGTAGTGGCCTTTTACGATCAAGGGCATCAGGTATAATTCTAACGCCCTGCCTGTATTTTGATTCTTGGCATACATTTTTGTAACAAACGTGTGTATAGAAACCGAAATTTCCCTAATAACAAGACCAAATGTCTAGACACAAATAGGCATTACAATTATGTGACTGTCATTGTGTACGAAGTGCTGTAAAACCATATGTGGCCATTACAATGTCTACTATGCTCTATAGAAACACGTATGTCGATTACTTTCCGATGTGGTCCTGTCACCACTACATCGGACCTAGTGGTGTAAAACCATATGTGGCCATAACAATGTCTACTATGCTCTATAGAAACACGTATGTCGATTACTTTCCGATGTGGTCCTGTCACCGCTACATCGGACCTAGTGGTGTAAAACCATATGTGGCCATTACAATGTCTACTATGCTCTATATAACCACTTACGCCAATTACTGTCCGATGTGTTCCTGTCACCACTTCATCGGACCTAATGGTGTAAAACCATAGGTGGCCATTACAATGTCTACTATGCTCTATATAACCACTTACGCCAATTACTGTCCGATGTGTTCCTGTCACCACTTCATCGGACCTTGTGGTGTAAAACCGTATGTGGCCATTACAATGTCTACTGTTCTCAATATAAACACTTACGCCAATTACTTTTGATGTGTTCCTGTCACCACTACATCGGACCTAGTGGTGTAAAACCATATGTGGCCATTACAATGTCTTGTGTGCTCTATATAACCACTTACGCCAATTACTTTCTGATGTGTTCCTGTCACCACTACATCGGACCTTGTGGTGTAAAACCATATATGGTCATTACAATGTCTACTGTGATCTATATAAACACTTACGCCAATTACTTTCCGATGTGTTCCTGTCACCACTACATCGGACCTTGTGGTGTAAAACCATATGTGGCCATTACAATGTCTACTGTGCTCTATATATACACACTTACGCCAATTACTTTCTGATGTGTTCCTGTCACCACTTCATCGGACCTTGTGGTGTAAAACTATATGTGGGCATTACAATGTCTACTGTGCTCTATATATACACACTTACGCCAATTACTTTATGATGTGTTCCTTTCACAAATACATCGGACCTAGTGGTGTCAAACCATATGTGGCCATTACAATGTGTACTGTGATCTATTTAAACACTTACGCCAATTACTTTCCGATGTGTTTCTGTCACCACTACAACGGACCTAGTGGTGTAAAACCATTACAATGTCTACTGTGCTTCATATAATCAGTTACGCCAATTACTTTCCGATGTGTTCCTGTCACCACTACATCGGACCTAGTGGTATATACCCATATGTGGCCATTACAATGTCTACTATGCTCTATATAAACACTAACGCCAATTACTTTCGGATTTGTTCCTGTCACCACTACATCGGACCTTGTGGTGTAAAACCATAGGTGGCCATTGTAATGTCTACTGTGCTCTATATAAACACTTACGCCAATTACTTTACGATGTGTTCCTGTCACCACTACATCGGACCTAGTGGTGTAAAACCATAGGTGGCCATTACAATGTCTACTGTGCTTCATATAAACACTTACGCCAATTACCCCATGAAGTGGTGTAAAACCATATGTGGCCATTACAATGTCTACTGTGATCTATATAAACACTTCCGCCAATTACTTTCTGATGTGTTCCTGTCACCACTACAACGGACCTAGTTGTGTAAAACCATATGTGGCCATTACAATGTCTACTGTGATATATATAAACACTTCCGCCAATTACTTTCTGATGTGTTCCTGTCACCACTACATCGGACCTAGTGGTGTAATACCATATGTGGCCATTACAATGTCTACTGTGATCTATATAAACACTTGCGTCAATTACTTTCCGATGGGTTCCTGTCACCACTACAAGGGACCTAGTGGTATATAACCATATGTGGCCATTACAATGTCAACTGTGCTCTATATAAACACTTACGCCAATTACTTTCCGATGTGGCTCTGTCCCCGCTACATCGGACCTAGTTGTGTAAAACTATGTGTGGCCATTACAATGTCTACTGTGCTTCATATAATCAGTTACGCCAATTACTTTCCGATGGGTTCCTGTCACCACTACAAGGGACCTAGTGGTATATAACCATATGTGGCCATTACAATGTCAACTGTGCTCTATATAAACACTTACGCCAATTACTTTCCGATGTGGTTCTGTCCCCGCTACATCGGACCTAGTTGTGTAAAACTATGTGTGGCCATTACAATGTCTACTGTGCTTCATATAATCAGTTACGCCAATTACTTTACGATGTGTTCCTGTCACCACTACGACGGACCTAGTGGTGTAAAACCATATGTGGCCATTACAATGTCTACTGTGCTCTATATAAATACTTCCGCCATTTACTTTCTGATGTGTTCCTGTCACCACTACATCGGACCTAGTGGTGTAAAACCATGTGTGGCCATTACAATGTCTACTGTGCTCCATATAACAATAACTTTCCGATGTGTTCCTGTCACCACTATATCGGACCTAGTGGTGTAAAACCATATGTGGCCATTACAATGTCTACTGTGATCTATATAAACACTTCCGCCAATTACTTTCTGATGTGTTCCTGTCACCACTACGACGGACCTAATGGTGTAAAACTATATGTGGCCATTACAATGTCTACTGTGATCGATATAAACACTTCCGCCAACTACTTTCCGATGTGTTCCTGTCACCACTACATCGGACCTAGTGGTGTAAAACCATATGTGGTCATTACAATGTCTACTGTGATCTATATAAACACTTCCGCCAATTACTTTCTGATGTGTTCCTGTCACCACTACGACGGACCTAATGGTGTAAAACCATATGTGGCCATTACAATGTCTACTGTGCTTCATATAATCAGTTACGCCAATTACTTTCCGATGTGTTCCTGTCACCACTACAACGGACCTAGTGGTGTAAAACCATATGTGGCCATTACAATGTGTACTGTGCTCCATATAAACAGTTACGCCAATTACTTTCCGATGTGTTCCTGTCACCACTACAACGGACCTAGAAACAAAAGGCTGTTGATTACTTCAACACATCGTATTAACTGTATGAAAAAAATCCAAGTTGCTGAACTCAACAGCCTCGAGGAATTAATGGATTATCTTTGATTTTAATTATGGAATGAATCCTGCTTTTGATCGATTTCATGGGGTGATGAATTGAAGTTCATGTTAAATATGTTTCGAGAGCAATTTAAAGGTATATCTGTCCAAATCTTCATACTCAAGAATCGAGAAAGCTTTTAATAGTTTATTCACAACCAACACCAAAAAGTACCAACATTTTGAAATTTACAATGCATAAGTGCTAAATTTACAAGTAAAGTTATAAGCGAAAAATGATGCCTGGCATTACTGCCAAATACCATTATATTTACATTTACAGTGCAGGAAAATAAATACATCCGGTCAGACCACGAAACCAAGCTGTGGTCTAAAGCTTCATGTCACATTTGTAGTATTATTAGTAATTGTAAAGTTAATTCTGCTCGTTATCTAAACATAAATAAGACATACATTATGTGCTGTAACTAATATTTATAAGGTGTCATACATGTTTGTCTGTCCATTTCAATTATTTTCATAGCTTTTGGTTTTCAATAGATCACTTGAGAAAAAATTTATAAAAAAATACTCGCCCAGTTATGTCACATATAACTTTAATCCATCACGTCATGAATTACTGTGAGGTTGCGATGATCATTAATAATTAATTACCCTAGCTGTTAATAGGACGCTACCCTATTAACCGAACCAAACTTATTTCTCTGGGCTTGTTCCAGTCTACAACGAAAGACGACAGAAAATTGTCCGCCATTAAAATACAACTAATTTATGAATAAGGAAATTTTTATAATATGTCAAACATCTATTTAGAAACAATTATCTGATCAGTGTGCTCCAGAAAAACCTGATATGTTCACAATAGAATTACAGCGCTGCGAAAAGATAATTTCTGAGTATACGTGTGTGATTAAGGTTCATGTAAAGGCTATAACCAGTGATATTTTGCAAGCCTATAACTCATTACTGTGCTGCAATTGAACAAAACTAACTTCATTAATTGTTGGGATGTACCCTGGCTAACTGTCAGTCTGACTGTGGATATGTAATTTGTGAAGCTGCTTGTAAATTTCAGTAAAATAAGAGAAAAATGTATATTTCTGGAGAAGACATAGAACTCGTGTGAATTGCATTGATGACACCAAATAATCATGCTATCGTGTTCAGTAGTGACTATGCCAGGTACTCCAACTGTAATTTTGGCAAAATCGGACCAGCGAATAGCGCAGGAGCCTATTGTTGTAATGCAAATGGCTGCTATAAATGGCGGATCACAAATATAGCATATAAGAAGACATTTTAATTGATATAAGTGTTCTTATATACATTATAAGGTACTCTGAACATGACAAGAAGACTATTTACGAAAAAAAATGTTAAAATGTGGACTTTGAGGCTCTTTCCGGAAATTTGCATTTTTCGCCCCAAACAGATCGGTTGAACTTTTTTTTTCGTGAAGAGTCCTCTTGTCATGTTCAGAATATCTTATGGTGTCTATAAGAAAATTTGTATCAATTGAGATGGCTTCTTATATGCGATATTTGTGATCCGTCATTTATAGCAGCCATTTGCATTTACTACAGTAGGCTCCTGCGCTATTTGCTGGTCCGATTTTGCCAAACAAACTGTTGGAGTACCTGGAATATTCACAACTGAACACGATGGCATGATTATTTGGTTCCATCAATGCAATTCACACGAGTTCTATTTTCTCCAGAAATATACATTTTTCTCATATTTTACTGAATTTTACAAGCAGCTTCACAAATTACATATCAACAGTAAGACTGACAGTTAGCCAGGGTACATACCAACAATTAATGAAGTTAGTTTTGTTCAATTGCAGCACAGTAATGAGTATATTACTGTTTAAAGCCTTTACATGAATTCGTATAAATTTTGGCTTTGACCCTATGGAACAGAAAGAGTGGAGCCCAATAGGGGAATTAGAGGTAAATATTCAAATTCCTTTAGAAAAGAAACAATGAACTTATATTCAGAACATTACATAGCATTACAAACCAGGTGAGCGATACAGGCCCTCTGGGCCTCTTGGTTTTTTTTCTCACACCTCTTATGATTTAACAAAACCCATTTATACGCGTTCAGGGCGTAAAATCATCTTGCCTTAGGCCTCCTGATTCAAAGCCTATTAACCATTTTATCAGCGCTTCGAATTCAGTCGTTCCGCGTAAGTTATAGTTCGATCGAAGAAAAACGATGTTCAATCGGTACTTACTGATTTTATGATTAAAAACAAGAACGGAACAACCAAACAATGCATGGTAAATGGCAAATTTCTAATAATATTGGTTATCTGAAGCGTGTGACGTCACAGATTCAAGAGTATGACGTCCTATGCGCGGACTGTTACATGAATGGGGTAAAATTCCGCCAAAAATCACGTAAAGGTACCAGACAGATCGGACAAGATAGAAAAATCTAGCACGGGGTATCATGTGAGCTTTCCCTGCCCGAGGTGCGAGAAACCCCTGTCAGGTATGGGAGACACATTTGTCTTCCATGAAAATAGTGTGATAAGACTGACATCGTTCTTAATGCTTATGTAGCTTTGATACAAGTTACACAACCGATAATAGGCACATCGCCATTTATTGACTGTTGTATAAATACATATTAAATTTTGTTTTAATGCCATTTATGCAGACAGGAAGCATTATATTGATTTTATTTGGTTATCGGAAGGGGCGGCTGGATCGGCATGAGTGATGCAACTCTGTTGCACATTTAGCGCATGAATTAGCATTACGTAGTTCCGTCCAGTCAGCAACTGAAGACAGAAAATGGCTGACGAACAAGGTCCATACGGTCAACGAAAGTGGCATCTTTGTTTATGTACATATCTAGTAATTTGAACTTCAAAGTGTATTTTTGCACTCAGATATCTTACATTAACAGTTTTAGCAATACCATTGTATTACAATGTATTATTTTGAAGAAAAAAATGTATAGTGGTTTCCTATTGTCAATGTTTACTCCAACGTCTCGGCTACCACACTATCTGATAGTTCACAGTCACCAAGACTTGGCATACGAAGCTTTCAAGAGAGATAGTTTAATATTCATATCAACTATGAAGTAACTGATTTAGTTGTCTTGTAAGGTGTTCAATCATTAGCCGTGGCGTTTCGGTTAGGATGTCGCTCCAATTATTGAATACTAGTATGTATATATTAGGGCTCAAACATCAATCACCGTTACTTGTTTCCTGGTACATCTGTACTAGCTTCTTGTTATGGGTTTACTTTGGTATGGTATATTAGGTTTAGTACATATAAGCTTATTGAAATTAGAAGCAAGACTAGTTTTTTTAACTACAACTCGGTATTCTCAGCTTGTGTCAATTAATTGCTATCATAATCCATCGTCTTTCTAAGAAAACGAACGCGATAACAATGCGTTTGGATAAGACTAACTACGCTGATGTCCAAGGATCCGTGAAAGACGAATGTAAATTTAAATACGAGCGTCGTCATGGCAATAAACTGTAACAGGCCTAGAGGTAATTACCATAGCTTTAAGCAGAGCACAGATGACTCATTACGGACAAAAAATTGAATTTTGCCATTCTGAACAACTTGAATAGTTCTAAGAAGTAACATTGTTCGTTAAGCTTCAGATATGGCATGGTATAGATAGCGTATAAAGACGTATACTTCTGTCAATTTTGAAAATTGTGTTAAGATTGAAATTTGAAGATACTACCGAACCTCGGTTTATCAAACGGAATTTGTTGCGGATTCTATACAACTGTATAAATATTTTCTGTCACAAACGACAATTATCTATGAGTTAAATGCACTGCTATACTATTGATTCGGCGAGATATTTAACGACACGAATGTTGTCCAACGTGTATTTTGTATGAACAGCAGCAGGGACATGACCCAAATCATAATACATTTCATTAAGAGGTTTATTTGTCGTGTATATCTTTGGTCATTAAAGTCGGGTTATTCCTGAAATCCATAAAGAGACAAGGTAATGTAAATTTCAGACTACAAGAGGTTTGTGTTGATTATATCCTACATTGATGGTGGTTAGTTGATATACGTAACTTCCTTTGACAGTACACGCCATTTCACATCCTCTGTATGGGATAAGTTGTATGTGGTAAATACATGTGTGTTTTATGTGGTAAATACATGTGTGTTGTATGTGGTAAATACACTAGTGTTTATTATCTGCAATGTGTCTGCTTATATTCTTTCCAATAAAAAATGTTACGAGTGTATCGCTAAAGAATAATGTCACCTGGTTACAACGAACTACCAAAGAGGAAAACATACAGTCCCGAAGGGCCAAAATGACCTCTTATCGTGTTTCGTCCGCCGTACGTAAACTGTCTTATGTGACCGGATGGGGTGTGTTGCTTGATGTCTTCGGCGGCATGCTTCAGTGATAAAGCACTATAAAAAGGGCAATAGTTCCACTATACAAGGAGACATAACATGAATATACCGCAGTCTCCCAAAACACGCACCTCACACAACATACACGCAACACACCGCATACATGGGAGTCCATCATGACCATGACTGTTGATAGGGCGTTAATTAATCAAGCAAACAAACGTACACTTTTCACATTTTGAACTTCTGCTAAAGTTCTGCCGGTGCGATTCAGCTGAAACGTACATGAAATAATCCTGAAGTCCAAGATTGCTGCCACAGCCGCCATCTTGAAAACACATTTTAAACTTCTCAAGTTCTTCCAATGCGATTTAGCTAAAACTTGCATGAAATGATCCTGACATGGCTCCGACAAAGTGTTATTTTTCATTTTAATCCGAAATCCACAGCCGCCATCTTGAAAACACATTTTGAACTTCTTCCCAAGGTCTAACAGTGCTATTTGACTGAAAGTTGCCTGAAATAATCCATACATGGTCCCGACAAAGTGTTGTTATTTGTCGAGTTGATCACAAATTTAAAATGGCCGCCACAGTTGCTATCTTGAAAACCCCTTTTTCAACTCAGGTTCTACAAGTGCGATTTAGCTGGAACTTTCCTGAAATGATCCTGATATTATCTTGACAGTGTTGTTATATTTCTGGTTGATCTAAAATCGAAGATTGCTACCACAACACCATATATAATTAATTTCCTATACGACAATTGCCAAGGTAGTCAGATGACCGTAATGCCCTTGGGCCTCTTGTTTTATAAATAATAATGTGTTTCGTCCTTCGGGTGTGTTGTTTGCTTTCTGGCGTACTGCACTTTCAAAGAGTTCCTTTATTACACGGATACATACTACCACAATCTCCCAAGAGATTCACACACAGCATATTGCAGGCAGTGGAGTTCATAATTAAATAATTTTAGTAAGTATGAGTCACATCAAGCAATCAATTGAACCCATCAGTTGTGAAGATTCTATAAAAAAAGGGTAAAATAGTTCGCTTTTGCAAAGAGACACAACAAAAACATACTACAGTCTCCCGAAACAAGCACGCATTCATCAAATCCCAAACAGAGGAGACCATCCTTAAATGGCCACCGCTGTCAATAGACGTTAATGTAAATCAAAGAACGAGTCCTACAGGATCAAAAGGACTTTCTTATATATGATGCATATTTTAATTGATGCGACGTTCATACAACCATTTTATTTGACAACATATCTTTCAACGAACATTGAATACAACACCCTCGCATCATTACATTTTTGTATGTGAAATCATTTTCAAATAGTGATAGTCTTCAAACACTACGCACATAGATACCAAAACTATAATTGATTATAAGTCAGTTAACTAGTGCCATAACACAAAGACAATGGAAGAGTGAACATATTCATTCTCACGTCTAAGACATCCAATAGCCAAACAAGCACATGCTCCATCAGTATACACTAAATTTAGTTAACCTATTAATGCTATGGACAATCCATACCTAGCCACTCCTTGAACAATATGGTGTTCGAAGGGAGGGAACTCAGACAAAAAGTAAACGATTTACAATCATTTTATTACTATGACAAAAAGTAAACTGTTTGGAATAACTTTATTTTTAACATGTAAACAGTAACAAAGCGCATTGTTGAAAAACATAACCGATGATTTTATAAATCAGGACAACTATATCATAAACGATATTGTTTGTCTTCGTTCAAGTGGATCTACACAATACTAGCTCAAGTGGTGTAACACATTTTTATTTTTTTAGGTTTTTGTGGAAAGACAGAAAATAATTCCGTGTGTGAATCTTTGTTTCTTTTCATCTGATGCAAGTGTACATTCTGAAAGTTAAAATGTATCTTTTTATCCTGCTTTTGTTAACAACACCATCCGTACCGTAGTGGGCACGTGCGATAGGCTGGGGAGTAGTCGGACACGTGCATACCCTCAGAAACCCATTCTGGGTTAATATTGAAGTCTCTGTGGGCTACATATTTCTTGTTGTCATAAAAACAGCTTTTTGATGAGAATATGTACGGGTCTCGGTCATCCCACACGGCAGGTGGCGCTTGGTAATCATTCGATATAGCAAGGTTAATCCTATCCGGAACCACCCTGGAAAACATAAGGAAAATGTATGTCATAGTGTAAGTATTGGTTTGTTAAGGATGTACGCTAGCTCAATCAAGTTACTTCCCTATGTTATCACTCGATATGCTATCACTCGACCGGATAATTGTTTTGAGAAATTCAAATTCCTATTGGCTCAAAAATATAGAGAAAAACATCTCTTCAGCTGTAACTAGGCATTATCAGTGATAACCTACTTCTTCACTTGTTTCTCCCAGAAGTCCATACTTCGTGTTGCATAGCTCCGTTTAACATCCGATTCGATGAATTTAGGAATAGGATCAAATGTTCGATTAAGTGCATTAAATTTTGGCAGCTGAACTTTGGGCTCAAACGGTCGTCTGCGTCTAGCTGGGCTCCTTAAAGGATGCTGGAAATCAGAAGGCTTCTCCCTCTTTGTGAATCGAGGAGAGGGAGCAGAGCTCTGTACAAGTTGCGGAAGTGTTACAGATCTATGTAAGGCTGGACGATGGTCTACCTGTTGTTGTACTAAGTCGCTGTTATCTGTAATGCAAGCAAAGTAATGTATTTAGGAAGTATTGTCTTATTACATAAAAAGGGATTTGATAATTACCTGGGTTATCCCCTATGGCAAAAGAATACGTATAATACGTTTCACTGACGTAATATGTTGGTACAGACGGCGCCGAGTGTAATTAAAGATAAATGTCTTTCCCTCCATATGAGGTCTGAACGGTACAAAAGGTAACATTGGTAAAAGAATGTGTCCTTTGCCCAATATCAGAAGGAGCATTATAATTTTAATGGGAAAACATGTAATTTATATCGCGGCCATACCTTCATAAAGTCAAAGTCCTATGTATATACATATATGGCATATACAGCGTGACTTCACCATTAGGTAAACGCTTATTTATAGATATGTATATGTAGTATTAAAAATTATCTATAATATAATTCAAACCATGACGCACTTTCTTGAAACATTACGGTCGCCATCTTGATCTGAAGACAGTGGTTTTATGTTGTTTGTCATTTTCATTTGAGGCTAAACATTTTGCAATGCAGCGTCTCGCTGTTAAGCGAGGTCAAACATATAGCAATTTCCCTACGTTGGTTTTATTTAACAGAAGCCATTGTGTGGCTGGTTTCTCAGGGCTTCTATAAACTACTACGTTATGTAGCACAAAACCAACCGTTTACTGTTAAGCACTTTTTAATCGATTTTACATCGTCAATTACACTTAAAGGAATTTTGAAATCTGAAATGACGGAAGTGATCATCATGATATAAAAGAATATGATTTGTCTAATAGATTTAGACTGTCATCCGTTTCAATGAGTTCTCATTAAATATCTTGATTATAGGAATACTGGCATGAGGTATTATGAACAATCTGCCCGAGAGTGTTGTACAATCTGCCCGAGAGTGTTGTACAATCTCATTACTTTGGGTGTTCATGGGCCGTTAACATTGCTTCAATCTATGCAGTCTGCTTCCATCGACTATTCCATAGCAAAACCACACATTGAGGAAGTTTAATTCTAAGTACAGTATCGTAAATGTTTTTGTCAATCAAAAAGCGAAAAAAATATTTCTCAGTAAGCACCAAACTTAATATTTTAAATAACAAAACGAACCCACTTACTTTTTCGAACTTGTGCAAGTCCTGATAGGGCCCTGTGTTCCTCTTTCTTCACTGTGGACAACATTTCAACTGGCCCCTGTACCTACAAAAATAAAGATGTTACTCATCTGTAACAGAAAGGGTCTTTAGGGGCGAGGAAACATAATAATAAAAGATAAAAGGACAATTCAGTCAGGCTAATTCTGTTACATTTGTATGTTGACCAACGTTGGACAGATCTCGGACGAGTTCGAAAATCAGCATGATTCGATTTACTTACGGAGTTATTGCCATTTGCACTAATAATTATTACTGAACCTTGTGAACACGATAACTTACGTTAATATGCACGTAAGTTATCGTGGCCCACTACCTTTCCGAAACGGCTTTTAATTTTTATCAAAACATGGCTGTAATGTCATCTATTGTTATAACTTGAGGCATAGTCGGAACAAAGTCTACTATTATCACCTACTACTGTGGAAAATTTTGCGAACTATTCCTGTGGAAAAGGTGACTATTCCACAATTAAAGGTGAATGTAGATACTGGTGGACTTGGCTTAGCATGTAGTCAGAAATACATACTCATTCATTAAATCCTCGGAGAGATGAAGTAAAGATAAGCCCAGGTTTCAAAGTTGTGATGTACTTATAAACTTATTTTCATAATACCGATATACATAAATATATATGTATACAATTTTCATCACTTCACTCCAAAATAAATGTCATCAGTTCTTTCACAGCCACCATATCAATAACCCAGAAAATAATTAACTTGAACAAATCCAGGGGAGAGAAGATTAGATCCCAAAGACAAATGCTGATTTTTCTGCCAAAATGAAATTACAGATGCTTGATACGCTTTTTTTCATATTTTGTATATCAAAATCACTTCATATTCCATTAAAATCAATCAAACAAACTTACACCCCTACGTCTATCAAGAAGATAATAATTCCACAGGGGAATACTTTCAAAAACACACTCTTTTGCTGCATGATTTCACTATTGTGTGTATATATCCAAAACATTGGGGAATATTTTGTTGTTTTTTTTTCTTCTAAATTTTGCTAAATTTGCTCCCTCTAAGGCCTGTGCTGCATGGGAAAAGATTTTTGCCGAAATCTCTACAAATTTATATCCAAAATTCATCACTACTGCATATATAGAGCTACATATTTATGGTCCTCCATGTTGAATAGTGAAAACTAAACTGAGTAAATGTTTCAGTGTGAGTACCATATAGTACCTGTGCATGTATCAAAAACATCATGCAAATCATGATTCTTGTTCTCCAGTGAGGTAAATAAGTGAACCACAAATAGTTTCCAAGGTTTGAATAGGTAATAAGGGTTTCCCTGGAGATGTGGAATAGTTAAACAATACCCAGTGTAATAGTGGAGAGTACCAGTGACATTCAGTGCCATGTTTTAAGTATGAGAAACACCTCAAAATGTGGAATAGTCGAGATAATGAATAGTTATCGGCAATTACGGGCCTCGAACAATTCATTATCTTGACTATTCCACAGTTTTTGGTGTTTCTCCTATACATAAAAAATGTAAAACGAGTTCGGTAAGTTTATAGAGTCGCAAAGGTATTTAACTTACCGTTAATACTACACGTATCATCACCTTCTGAATAGTTTGATTAAAAAATGAATACAAGAGGCCCATGGGCCTTAACGGTCACCTGATATTTGATACAAATTAGTCATTTACCAGCCAACTGATGGCTTTTGTTCACGAAATGGGAACATAGATCTAATAGGTCTACATACAATGTTCCATTAAGTTTGGTGCATATTAACTCAAATTATTATATTCAAATGGTTCAATAATTATTATTGCAAAGGGCAGTAACTCTGTTATCAAGTTAGAGTAGGATCAAGCTGATTTTCGAACTCGTCGGAGATCTTTCCAGTGTTAGTCTACATACAAAGTTTAAATTAAGCTGGGTAATTATTTGTGCAAAGCACAATAACTCTGTATAATACATTCGCATCACGCTGATTTTTTAACTTGTCTGAGATCTTTCCAATTTTAGTCTACATACAAATTTCATTAAGCTCAATGTATATTTACTCAAGTTATCGCGTTCACAAGGTCCAGTAATAATTATTAGTGCAAAAGCCAGTAACTCTGTAAATAACTGTCGGATTCATTTCTGTGATGATTTCAGCCAAATTGCATGTACATGGATTTTTTTACAAAATATGCAATATCCCAGATACATTTGAGTTTCATGATCACCACATTACAGTTTTGTTTTAGAATTTCACTGTCTGGACGCAAGCGGTTTACTTCATTAACTTTCACTGCATTGCGTGTAGCTACAAAGAACTTAGTGTAAGTTAATTCAAGGTAAGAGCTTGTGAAGATCAGCAGCGGCCATCACAAATACTCGAACAATACTTATAATGCTCGTTATAGAATAATTATTTCAAAGTAAATACTCAATTAGCAGCGGACATCACAAATACTCGAACAATACTAATAATGCTCGTTATAGAATACTTACTTCAAAGTAAATACTCAATCAGCAGCGGACATCACAAATACTCGAACATACTAATAATGCTCGTTATAGAATACTTACTTCAAAGTAAATACTCAATCAGCAGCGGGCATCACAAATACTCGAACATACTAATAATGCTTGTTATACATGTACATGTAGAATACTTATTTCAAGTAAATACTCAATCAGCAGCGGACATCACAAATACTCGAACTTACTAATAATGCTTGTTATAGAATACTTATTTCAAAGTAAATACTCAATCAGCAGCGGACATCACAAATACTCGAACAATACTAATAATGCTCGTTATAGAATACTTCCTCACAAGTAAATACTCAATCAGCAGCGGACATCACATATACTCGAACAATACTTATAATGCTCGTTATAGAATACTTACTCCCAAGTAAATGCTCAACTAAGGATGTGTGCTGCATATTTGCCTACGAATAATAATTACTGGACATCGTGAACATTATACATTGAGCTTAATGAAACTTTGTATGTAGACTAAAATTGGAAGGATCTCTGACAAGTTAAAAAAATCAGCGTGATGCGACTGTATCATACAATATCATACATATTGTCCTTTGCACAAATAATTACCCTATTAATGTTCTAAAAAAAGCAAATTCTCGAATTAAAACATCTACGTATATATATATGTATGTGTATATTTCTTGATGAATTCCACTACAAGGAATCATTGACGATAAAACATTAGACCATCCCACCTGTGCAAACAAAGTGACCTGAAGGAATTTGATCTTAAATCCTGAACTTTAATATAGATACATAATAACTGTGTATATAAGTTGACAGTCCATATAACCCAAACAAACCATTAAACACGATCTATTCTGCGAGATTTGAAACATTCCCTTCTTTGAATCAAAGTGTCATCGATACTTCGGGGTAATATATACTGTAAAACTATTATGTCATCATTTCACATTGATCCATAAATGTTTCCTACACTATATCTTCTGGCTGGAATATCTGGAGATTCCAGTCAGTCTTACATATAATATATATCATTCCTATTTTATTAGTCCCCTGTCGGTAAACCTTTGTCTGTTTGTTCGGATGCAGGTTTCCAGACGATAACTTAAGAACATATTGATGGATTATAATGACAATTTATACACGGTAGCGTGTGAGATAACAAAGATTGGAATTGTATCTGCGATCCACTTCAAAAGCCACTTACCAATAGATTACAATCACTGTAATAGTTTGTGTGTGTGGGGGGGGGGGGGGTAGTTATTGCTGCAAAAAATGAAGAGTTACATGAACAAGTATATAATGAGGCCCTGGTCGTTAATAGGACGTTAGTATAATAAACAAAACGAAGTACTCATAATAGTAAGTTAATGATTTTAAACAAATGTCCCTCCTACAGCACGCTGGTGCCAACTGACTGCTCTATTGGGAGTGAGTGACAAATCGACCATATCAAACCTCCATTCTTTATAACGAGTATTAAATATCGAGTAAGTTTGACGTCTAAAACACACACGATGACGAAACAGTTCATCCGACAACTGAGCGAGGACGCGGGTCAATTGTCGAGTTATCTCGTCAAATAAATACAATGCGAACGGTCAATCATGATTGGATGGTTTCATTTTAAGAGGTCATTTTAAAGTATAATATACTCTTTATGAACAGCTGTCTCGTGTGTCGGTGAACACAATAGCGTAATAATTTGTGTATTCGATAACAGTCACGCGGCGTCAAACGAGTCGCCACAGCTATATAGGTTATTGGTAATAAGATGGGAGTGGGGCTCAATTACCCCTTTATCAAATACATGCAAGTAAGAATAAGTCTTATCGTGTTAGAGAAAAAGAAGTTTGAAATTATACCTCATTATATTCCTGCTTCTGATTCATAATCAACAAATATTAATGTTTTCGAAAATTAATTAGGAAATATCAGAAATTCTATGACTTATTATTAAGACGTTGATTTCAATTTTAAGTTGACATAAAAAACCGTAAAATCAATATAAGAAATATGATATAATCAAGCCTTGTTTGAACTTTTTGATAACGATATGAATTTGATCATCTCTAATAACTAATACCACACTATATAGGTACAGTAAATACATAATACTTACATCCATCCTGAAGTAAACAGTTCCCCTGGAATATCCACACTGTTTCAGGAAAGACTTTCACTTTGTATACACCCTAATTTGAAGATCACCAACTTTTGATATATGTACAATATAATAATGTACTCCCTTCAAGTAAATATACCACCTACTTACGATATCGTGAAGTCAAAGTATAACATAAATCGTCATAAGGGGCAGTAGGCTGAGTGAGAACATTGTATACCCATAACAAAAGACGGGTATATTAAAAATCCAAAACTTAATAACACTTTATACAGAACAAATAAAATGTTGGCTGGATCAGTCTTCGGCTGGGCAGGTGTATATATACGGACAGATTATAACAATTAAGCTCTTAGTGTGTATCCGTACAGGTAGACATGGGCTTTGCGTAATTTATACGAGCGTAATACGATTATCCATACTGCAAATGGATTTTGCTAATACTTTAATTATTAATAAAATTAAGCCTGCTACGTGTTAACTGGCCGATTAGGTTTGCTCGTGAAAGGAACGTCATTTCTCCTGTATCATGCCATAAATGTGTGTGTGATAGGTAGCTGGGTGTAATACCATTCTTTGTACAAAGGTGCCTTTCAAAGCACAGATGGTTATGACAGAGAGGCAATGACGATTTCGAAGATGATTGATGTTTTCGTCATCAGTCAAGGATAATTATCCATAGACAATGACGTCATGAAAAGTTTTCGTTTCGTTTCAGTAGCAATAACGTTCGTTCAAGCATTCGCCGAATTACTTTAGTACAGTCGTGATGTTGTAGTGGTCCTATTATGCCCTGCAGGTTGAATTGTAGCCGCTCAGTATAGAGGGAGTGTGACGAATGGTTCTCATGCTGAACAGTGATATATCAGAAGAAAAATCATGAATATACCGCAGTCTTCCAAAACACGCACCACGCACTTCAAACGCGCTACACACCCTATATATGGGAGGCCGTCCTAACATGACCCTGACTGTAAATAGGACTTTAATAAAACAAACAAACAAAAACAAAAGTTGCCCTATTCGGAATATAGTCAATAAAACTCGAAGGCGCTTACCTCCTGGAATATCTTAATATAGTCTCGAGATGTTGTAAACGATTCCAAATCATTCTTGCTCAAACAATTTTGATATTTTGGCTCCTCTATTGTGTCTATCTTTTAACTTTTTATAAAAAAAATAGAACGCCGATGGCTGACTTATACCATCCCAGCCTGCTTCTTATTATTGTCCGACTTGTTAACATGTGTATATTGACCTGGTTACAAGAGCAACTGAAATTTTGTCAAACGAAAACCTGCATGCCCATCCCCCATAATCCCAAACAATACTGTCAAGTTTCATTGAAATGGACCCAATAGTTAAGGTGCAGTTCTTTGGATAAATTTTGAAGCCTTTGCATTGTAACCTGGTTACGATGGCAACCAAAATTTGGACAAATTAAAACCTGCTTGCACATCCTGACATGGTTTCCAACAATACTCTCAAGTTTCATTGAAATCGATCATTTAGGTGGAGTTGTTTCTTATGCTCTCTATCGAATTACGCGAAAATCTTAACTCGTGAAAATCAGTTCTTTACAGTAATGCGGACTGTGCCGTTATTCTGTTAGGATCGTGTGGTCGTTAAAGCAACCTGAACGACATCGGGCATTACATGATTTATCTCCCCTCGGTAGCTCCGGTTGGTCGTTAAAGGTGACTCAATCTGCTATCTTCTATTTTTCTAATCTATAGAGATTTTGGTTATTTAAAAGTGACCACATTGTAACTGTTTACGTTCATCAACGGTTTGTACGTTTTCAATATAATTTCACCTATTGGGCCGTGTTATTCTAACGACACATACTATCATACCGCAGTCTCCCAAGTAACGCATGCAATCGCATACATATGATGCCATTGTTAAATGAGATTTAAAACAATCACATTAAAACTGAGTTTAAAAGGTCAAATATACAATGTAGTGTGGCTGTGGTACTCCAAAGTACAAAACCAATAAAGAAACTGGGTATATAAAGAATTGGTTGGCAAGAAAGAAACCACTATGTAAATCATGACAAAGTATCACAAATATTGGAAATACAAACCTGTCAAAACAATATCATTAGCCTGCAAAGAAGTGTATAGAAACACAGGTAAACGTAGTTGCACTAAACGATTAATTAACTTTAGTCACGTAGACATTCGATCAAGAAAACAATCTGAGGAACAAACAATCAGTTTTGTTGTGTTGTTTTACTGGGTATTGTAATATTGATAACAGGGTTCTTAGATACTATTAAATACTAAAAAAAGGTTTTTTTATATATCAGAAACATATACCTACCATTTAGATGCCTATCTCCTTATCAATAACCAAGGACGTTGTCGCAGGTCTAGCTAGGTGGAATCTGGAGCTTTCTCCCAGACGGTATACATTTTCACTTCGATTATAATGCATATCAATAAATGGCATCAATAAACGATGACAACCTACGTAGATCAGTATAATGGAGTTTCGATTTCTATAACATATCTCTGAACATCGTGATAGCTCATTCAATGAAACATGTCCTATTAAAATGACTATGAAATTGATTTTCTGTGGACATGTTTACAATTTAAAGTAATTGTCAACATAATCTCCCCGCAAGACTTGAAAGTGTTAAGTGGGAACCGCCATTAAAATGCCCTCTTTTCTGGCAATTATAAACCTAATGTTTCGGGAAAGGATTTACATAAATATACAGTTATGCTTGTGCAGAGGAGATCCGTTGGTCTTTAAAAGCAAATTGTTTATCAAGTAGTCTAAAATGTTTCGCAGGCAAATCTAACGGAATTGTTTGCCTGTGGGATCGTACAGTAAGATAGGCTATAGGCCCTAGTAATACCTGCTGTTTATCAATAAGAGATGGGTCTTACTGGGGTACAATGTGGATATCAAGTCGTACTTAAACTCACTTAGTGATGTTTACATACGGTAACATTTGTGTAGTTACAGCGTAAATTACATATGATAACCTTTGTGTAGTTACAGCTTAACGTACATATAATAAGCTTTGTGCAGACACAGCATAACTGTGTGTTCTATAAGATCAGGTATTATCATTTGTGATGGTGTTTGTTGAATGTCGACTTACACTATTACAAAGACACATCATTATACTGGAATGCGGTATAACACAAACGACGGGCAAGAGTTCCAATAGAGAGTCCCAACACGAACTTACTCTCTCCCAAAATATGCACGCACTTCAAATACGCAACACACCACACATATGGGAGGCCGTCCTTACATGATCCTGACTTTTATCAGGTCGTCAACCTAATAAACACACCACATACATGGGAGGCCGTCCTTACATGATCCTGACTTTTAATAGGACGTCAACCTAATAAACACACCACATACATGGGAGGCCGTCCTTACATGATCCTGACATTTATCAGGTCGTCAACCTAATAAACACATCACATACATGGGAGGCCTACCTTACATGATCCTGACTTTTAGTAGGACGTCAATCTAATAAACACATCACATACATGGGAGGCCTACCTTACATGATCCTGACTTTTAATAGGACGTCAATCTAATAAACACATCACATACATGGGAGGCCGTCCTTACATGATCCTGACTTTTAATAGGACGTCAATCTAATAAACACAACACATACATGGGAGGCCGTCCTTACATGATCCTGACTTTTAATAGGACGACAATCTAATAAACACATCACATACATGGGAGGCCGTCCTTACATGATCCTGACTTTTAATAGGACGTCAATCTAATAAACACATCACATACATGGGAGGCCGTCCTTACATGATCCTGACTTTTAATAGGACGTCAATCTAATAAACACATCACATACATGGGAGGCCGTCCTTACATGATCCTGACTTTTAATAGGACGTCAATCTAATAAACACATCACATACATGGGAGGCCGTCCTTACATGATCCTGACTTTTAATAGGACGTCAATCTAATAAACACATCACATACATGGGAGGCCGTCCTTACATGATCCTGACTTTTAATAGGACGTCAATCTAATAAACACATCACATACATGGGAGGCCGTCCTTACATGATCCTGACTTTTAATAGGACGTCAATCTAATAAACACATCACATACATGGGAGGCCGTCCTTACATGATCCTGACTTTTAATAGGACGTCAATCTAATAAACACATCACATACATGGGAGGCCGTCCTTACATGATCCTGACTTTTAATAGGACGTCAATCTAATAAACACACCACATACATGGGAGGCCGTCCTTACATGATCCTGACTTTTAATAGGACGTCAATCTAATAAACACACCACATACATGGGAGGCCGTCCTTACATTATCCTGACTTTTAATAGTACGTCAATCTAATAAACATACCACATACATGGGAGGCCGTCCTTACATGATCCTGACTTTTATCAGGAGGTCAATCTAATAAACACAACACATACATGGGAGGCCGTCCTTACAAGATCCTGACTTTTAATAGGACGTCAATCTAATAAACACACCACATACATGGGAGGCCTACCTTACATGATCCTGACTTTTAATAGGACGTCAATCTAATAAACACACCACATACATGGGAGGCCGTCCTTACATTATCCTGACTTTTAATAGTACGTCAATCTAATAAACATACCACATACATGGGAGGCCGTCCTTACATGATCCTGACTTTTATCAGGAGGTCAATCTAATAAACACAACACATACATGGGAGGCCGTCCTTACAAGATCCTGACTTTTAATAGGACGTCAATCTAATAAACACACCACATACATGGGAGGCCGTCCTTACATGATCCTGACTTTTAATAGGACGTCAATCTAATAAACACAACACATACATGGGAGGCCGTCCTTACATGATCCTGACGTTTAATAAGACGTCAATCTAATAAACACATCACATACATGGGAGGCCGTCCTTACATGATCCTGACTTTTAATAGGACGTCAATCTAATAAACACATCACATACATGGGAGGCCGTCCTTACATGATCCTGACTTTTAATAGGACGTCAATCTAATAAACACATCACATACATGGGAGGCTGTCCTTACATGATCCTGACTTTTAATAGGACGTCAATCTAATAAACACACCACATACATGGGTGGCCGTCCTTACATGATCCTGGTTTTTAATAGGACGTCAATCTAATAAACACATCACATACATGGGAGGCCGTCCTTACATGATCCTGATTTTTAATAGGACGCCAATCTAATAAACACAACACATACATGGAAGGCCGTCCTTACATGATCCTGACTTTTAATAGGACGTCAACCTAATAAACACATCACATACATGGGAGGCCGTCCTAACATGATCCTGACTTTTAATAGGACGTCAATCTAATAAACACAACACATACATGGGAGGCCGTCCTTACATGATCCTGACTTTTAATAGGACGTCAATCTAATAAACACACCACATACATGGGAGGCCGTCCTTACATGATCCTGACTTTTAATTGGACGTCAATCTAATAAACACATCACACACATGGGAAGCCGTCCTTACATAATCCTGACTTTTAATAGGACGTCAATCTAATAAACACATCACATACATGGGAGGCCGTCCTTACATGATCCTGACTTTTAATAGGACGCCAATCTAATAAACACATCACACACATGGGAAGCCGTTCTTACATAATCCTGACTTTTAATAGGACGTCAATCTAATAAACACGTCACATACATGGGAGGCCGTCCTTACATGATCCTGACTTTTAATAGGACGTCAATCTAATAAACACACCACATACATGGGTGGCCTACCTTACATGATCCTGACTTTTAGTAGGACGTCAATCTAATAAACACATCACACACATGGGAGGCCGTCCTTACATGATCCTGACTTTTAATAGGACTTCAATCTAATAAACACATCACATACATGGGAGGTCTTCCTTACATGATCCTGACTTTTAATAGGACTTCAATCTAATAAACACATCACATACATGGGAGGCCGTCCTTACATGATCCTGATTTTTAATAGGACGTCAATCTAATAAACACAACACATACATGGGAAGCCGTCCTTACATGATCCTGACTTTTAATAGGACGTCAATCTAATAAACACATCACATACATGGGAGGCCGTCCTTACATGATCCTGACTTTTAGTAGGACGTCAATCTAATAAACACATCACATACATGGGAGGCCGTCCTTACATGATCCTGACTTTTACTAGGACGTCAATCTAATAAACACATCACATACATGAGAGGCCGTCCTTACATGATCCTGACTTTTAGTAGGACGTCAATCTAATAAACACACCACATACATGGGTGGCCTACCTTACAAGATCCTGACTTTTAGTAGGACGTCAATCTAATAAACACATCACATACATGGGTGGCCTACCTTACATGATCCTGACTTTTAGTAGGACGTCAATCTAATAAACACACCACATACATGGGAGGCCGTCCTTACATGATCCTGACTTTTAGTAGGACGTCAATCTAATAAACACAACACATACATGGGAGGCCGTCCTTACATGATCCTGACTTTTAATAGGACGTCAATCTAATAAACACAACACATACATGGGAGGCCGTCCTTACAAGATCCTGACTTTTAATATGACCAGTGGCGTAGGAAGATGAAACGTAATGGGGGGCAAAGGTCCTCAATATTTTGTAACACCCCCAACCCCGCCGCACCAACAGGAGGAGATTAATTCAACTCCCAACCATATATGCTTTATGTGCATTTTTGATATATCATTAAATTTAATCCTTGTTATAGACAGTGGGGTCGCTAAAAGGAAATTAACGAATACGCAAATTGGCCAAATTAGCGTATGAGCGCCGAAGGCGCGAGATTTTAGTGTTTTAGGGGTCTGAGGGTGACCCCCGGGGAAAAAATATTGTAATTTAGAATCGCTGAGATGAGTTTTACAATGTATTTTGATGATATTGCGAGCGCCTGAAAGCATGAGATTTTGGTGTTTTGGGGGGCCGGGGCCTCCCCCGGGAAAAATATTAGAATTTAGAATAGCTTAAATGAGTTTTGATGAATTTTGGTGTTTGGGGGGTCTGGGGGTCTCCCTCGGGAAAAAAATACGATTTAGAATGGCTGAGATGAGTTTTACGATGTATTTTAAAAGTTATACAGCGTTTTTAACATGGTAATTTTTCGATTTAAAGCTACCTGCATTTAGAAATGATAATTGTGTCGTCATAACATTATGCAACCCTACTCGATCTGAATATACGGCCTCACACCATCGGCACATAGTTATGTAACATAAAAAAATGAATTAATTGTCTCGCTAAGACATAAACAAATTGATGTTTTAAGAGACATTTTTTTAAATAGTACATAGAATCCCTTGATCGATATTTTTAGTCTAGTTCGTGTGTATTGAATTTTTACTATTTAAGGTTTGACATTATGTTTTAGGAAATGCGCCGCGCAGCGGAAAATGTTCTAGAATGAAGTACGAAAAATGTGCAGGAGGACCCTTTTTTCTTTCAAATAAGCATTTTTAGAAAATTTCAGACGGCGAAAATGGCGGGGGCAAAAAGACATGTTTGCCCCCCGTCCTGGGGAACGGGGGGGGGGGGCAGTTGCCCCCCTGCCTAGACAGTAAACATATAAATTAATGTCCCCCACTACAATTTTTTAAATAATAATAATAACACTTTGAAAATTAAAAGCTATGGAATACAATCAAAATATCCATCAAACGATGATGAGCACAATGAATCATGACGTCACATCACGTCAACAAATGGCGCGAAATCATAGGATTCGCATACGCGGCACTCCAGGCCTTGCATGGACACAGAGAAATCCGAATCTTTGAGTTTATGTTGGACAAGTATTACATGTATATCATATACTTCTATAGTACTAAAGTACGTCTTTTTATTTCTAAATTATATCTTCTACATGAATTAGAAAATGAAATAAACAAGAAGAGCTTCGCTCTTCCCATGCCGTGCATGATTCATATTAGGACGTCAATCTAATAAACTATGTCAGTTGATATATTATTGACATATATCCTCAGATTATGACTGTTGTCAGTGTTGGTGAAGCGTTGGCTCTCTGGCGTCCATTCTGTCTTGACTAGCATTTGTATTGTCAGTAACACAAATCTTTTAATGATTTTTGTTGTTTATTTTTCTTCAAAACACGTTCTCACCTTGATGGTCCTTATGACATTAGATTGTCCTATTAACAGCAAAAGTAATATAAATACGCCCTATCATGTGTCTAATGTGTTGCGGTGTGTGGATGTCTACATATCTCAGGAGGATGCGGTATACTAGCTGTATCTCAGGATGCAGTATATATACTGGCTGTTTTATATCAGGAGATAACGGTATACTAGCTGTACTCGTATCTCAGGAGGATGCGGTATACTAGCTGTATCTCAGGAGGATGCGGTATACTAGCTGTATCTCAGGAAGATGCAGTATACTAGCTGTATCTCAATAGGATGCGGTATACAAGCTGTATCTCAGGAGGATGCGGTATACTAGCTGTATCTCAGGAGGATGCGGTATACTAGCTGTATCTCAGAAGGATGGGGTATACTAGCTGTATCTCAGAAGGATGCGATATACTAGCTGTATCTCAGGAGGATGCGGTATACTAGCTGTATCTCAAGAGGATGCGGTATACTAGCTGTATCTCAGGAGGATGCGGTATACTAGCTGTATCTCAGGAGGATGCGGTATACTAGCTGTATCTCAGGAGGATGCGGTATACTAGCTGTATCTCAGGAGGATGGGGTATACCCGTTGTATCTCAGGAGGATGGGGTATACCAGTTGTATCTCAGGAGGATGCGGTATACTAGCTGTATCTCAGGAGGATGCGGTATACTAGCTGTATCTCAGAAGGATGGGGTATACTAGCTGTATCTCAGGAAGATGCAGTATACTAGCTGTATCTCAGGAAGATGCAGTATACTAGCTGTATCTCAGTAGGATGCGGTATACTAGCTGTATCTCAGGAAGATGCGGTATACTACGTGTAGCTGTATCTCAGGAGGATGTGGTATACTAGCTGTATCTCAGGAGGATGCGGTATACTAGCTGTTTCTCATGAGAATGCGGTATACTAGCTGTATCTCATGATGCGGTATACTAGCTGTTTCTCATGAGAATGTGGTATACTAGCTGTATCTCAGGAGGATGCGGTATACTAGCTGTATCTCAGGAGGATCCGGTATACTAGCAGTATCTCAGGAGGATGCGGTATACTAGCTGTATCCCAGGAGGATGCGGTATACTAGCTGTATCTCAGGAAGATGCGGTATACTAGCTGTATCTCAGTAGGATGCGGTATACTAGCTGTATCTTAGTAGGATGCGGTATTCTAGCTGTATCTCAGGAGGATGCGGTATACTAGCTGTTTCTCAGGAAGATGCGGTATACTAGCTGTTTCTCATGAGAATGCGGTATACTAGCTGTATCTCAGGATGCGATATACTAGCTGTATCTCAGGAGGATGCGGTATACTAGTTGTATCTCAGGAGAATGTGGTATACTAGCTGTATCTCAGGAGGATGCGGTATACTTGCTGTATCTTAGGAGAATGTGGTATACAAGCTGTTTCTCTGGAGGATGCGGTATACTAGCTGTTTCTCAGGAGGATGCGGTATACTAGCTGTATCTCAGGATGCGATATACTAGCTGTATCTCAGGAGGATGCGGTATACTAGCTGTATCTCAGGATGATGCGGTATACTAGCTGTTTCTCAGGAGGATGCGGTATACTAGCTGTATCTCAGGAGGATGCGGTATACTAGCTGTATCTCAGAAGGATGCGGTTTACTAGCTGTATCTCAGGACGATGCGGTATACTAGCTGTATCTCAGGAGGATGCGGTATACTAGCTGTATCTCAGGAAGATGCGGTATACTAGCTGTATCTCAGTAGGATTTGGTATACTAGCTGTATCACAGGAGGATGCAGTATACTTGCTGTATCTCAGGAGGATGCGGTATACTAGCTGTATCTCAGGAGGATGCGGTATACTAGCTGTATCTCAGGACGATGCGGTATACCAGCTGTATCTCAGGATGCGGTATACTAGCTGTATCTCAGGAGGATTTGGTATACTAGCTGTATCTCAGGACGATGCGGTATACTAGCTGTATCTCAGGACGATGCGGTATACTACATGTAGCTGTATCTAAGGAGGATGCGGTATACTAGCTGTATCTCAGGAGGATGCGGTATACTAGCTGTATCTCAGGACGATGCGGTATACTAGCTGTATCTCAGGACGATGCGGTATACTAGCTGTATCTCAGGACGATGCGGTATACCAGCTGTATCTTAGGATGCGGTATACTAGCTGTATCTCAGGAGGATATGGTATACTAGCTGTATCTCAGAAGGATGCGGTATACTAGCTGTATCTCAGGAGGATGCGGTATACTACATGTAGCTGTATCTCAGGAGGATGCGGTATACTAGCTGTATCTCAGGAGGATGCGGTATACTAGCTGAATCTCAGGAGGATGCGGTATACTAGCTGTATCTCAGGAGAATGTGGTATACTAGCTGTATCTCAGAAGGATGCGGTATACTAGCCTTATCTCAGGATGATGCGGTATACTAGCTGTATTCGCGCTGTGTCTCCTTGTAATAGTGGAACCCTTGCCATTCCATACATAACAACCACAGCTGGTATCTCCTGGATATCTACCCTGAAATTATCATTTGGGTTGTTACCCTTATTTGTTTCTCTTTGACATCAGTTCAAACACTAGCCTTTTGACTCTTTGACGCACATCCCCATAAGACATTGTCGTGTCAACCAGAACTTTTGCTCTAAACTGAAAACGTTCTTTCTTGTTTTTGGTTTATTTCCTTAGAATTATGCTGAGAAAAGACTCCAGAAAGATAAGGTAGTGTCTCGTGCTGCTGGTCTCCAGAAAGACAAGGCAGTGTCTCGTGCTGCTGGTCTCCAGAAAGACAAGGCAGTGTCTCGTGCTGCTGGACTCCAGAAAGACAAGGCAGTGTCTCGTGCTGCTGGATTCCAGAAAGACAAGGCAGTGTCTCGTGCTGCTGGACTCCAGAAAGACAAGGCAGTGTCTCGTGCTGCTGGGCTCCAGAAAGGCAAAGCAGTGTCTCGTGCTGCTGGACTCCAGAAAGGCAAAACAGTGTCTCGTGCTGCTGGACTCCAGAAAGACAAGGCAGTGTCTCGTGCTACTGGACTCCAGAAAGACAAGGCAGTGTCTCGTGCTGCTGGACTCCAGAAAGACAAGGCAGTGTCTTGTGCTGCTGGGCTCCAGAAAGGCAAAGCAGTGTCTCGTGCTGCTGGACTCCAGAAAGGCAAAACAGTGTCTCGTGCTGCTGGACTCCAGAAAGACAAGGTAATGTCTCGTGTTGCTGGGCTCCAGAAAGGCAAACCAGTGTCTGTTGTTGCTGGACTCCAGAAAGATAATGTATTGTCTCGTGCTGTGTGACTCCAGAAAGGCAATCCAGTGTCTATTGCTGCTGGACTCCAGAAAGATAAGGTAGTGTCTCGTGCTGTGGGGCTCCAGAAAGGCAATGCAGTGTCTATTGCTGCTGGACTCCAGAAAGAAAAGGCAGTGTCTCGTGCTGCTCTCGGACTCCTGTTCTTAACCACAAATATAAAATCATCACGAACTTGATTTATCTGAATTTCAAAGTGAATGGCGTGTAAGATGGCATGGATTATGAATACATTTGCAATAACAAACCAAAATTAGTCTTGCCGGCCACCAGCGTTAATTGTATCGCCATAATCATACAACATCTACTGTTATAGTATATTTTCATTAAGTAAAACCCTATTCATTCAAATCGTCTTTTACAATTATTAGTGATTACATGTATAAGCAGTGCATCCAACGTGTATTTTTGTAAACTTGGTTCTCGTTATCAAAAACATTTCCTGCCAGCAGTTGCCAATCTCTAGACATGGAGATATAGCTTCCTCAGGACGACATGTTAACGTTGTGTAGTTTGTTTACCGTTTGTGACCGATATTGTGTCAGTTTACTTTCACCAGTCGCTCTCGGAGTTTTAAATCAGAACATGACACTTTTATATATTTTGGTTGAATACAAATAACTTCATCAATGGCACTTAAAATTTTTCTCATTCATAAAAGTCTACCCACGCAAGTAAACACTAATAGTCGACATTAATTTACGTCGTTAGTTAGATATGTACCTTTCATCCTTCTCGGCTATATATCCTTATTCAGCTCCTCTCCGTTACCAAAGGTCCACTGCATTAAGTTTGTAAAAACAGTAACAAAAAACCAAAACCCAACAATTTCATACCACAATGATATAAGTCTACAGTTGTTATATCATTTAGAACAATGTGTAAACAATTAATATAAGGAACCTAAAGCAGTTCTGTCTTCTTGGTATTTGCTTTCTCTAATTATTCTCCGTAGTAAATGTCGAAAACAGATTACTCGATAATGAAAGCATCCCTTTTTGATTGTTTTATTGTTCCTTTACATTTTATGGTCGAATAATTCGCTGTTAACGTGAGATTTCGTTAAGGTGTTTTCCTGTGTTGTTACACTGAAAGTGATCCGTTAATATTTCCGCTCAAGTTCTTTTGGGTTGTGGCTACTTTTGCGCGGGTTCATCGTTAGTCAACATTTCCTTAAAGTAGGTACTAGTCATAAAGCAGCGAATAATAATTATTTGGTAACAAACGTTCTTGTATGAATTGTGCCTCAGATTCCCTCGGGTTGGATTTGCGGGACTCGAAATTAAGGAAATCGGGTAACATTGCTACTGGTAATCACTGCATCTAAATTAAACCAAACATATTCAGAAACATTCTTATAGTTAATCTTATGAAAACATATATTGATATGATATTTAAATAATTATCTTTGAATGAGGGAAATCCAATTTTCCACGAAAGATCGCTTTAGTAACCAGTGGTCTGCAGAGTTACAATATACCAATGGGTTACGTCTGTAGAAATATAGAATAGTGTCAGAACTCTGCCTCTACATTATGACGACCAGCATCTGGAGTGTTATAGAGTGTGTGAGTTCCCTTCCCATGTCGTGTGGATATAGAAAATACGTGGTTAGTGTCTTAGATTATGAGCTGTATTTTGGCGATGTTATGATAGACAAAAGCGACGAGCTGGAGGCTGTTTTCCCTCAGTTCCGAATACAGCAAAAAAGTACGTCGTAGGTGTATTCCGACAATACCAAGGATGGATGTAGGATAAAAATATATAAAGGTACTGGACACTGCCTTAATGTTTTATAACAATGTAATGTGTAATACACAATTATTTCGTATTTCAATCGAGGGGAGGTAATTCAGTCATGTTTGCTTATTTCGTGCGTGACTTCACCTCGTAAACAGATTTCAACGCGGAAGATATACGCTCGTTCCTTATTAAATATGACGCGAACTTCATTTCAAATGGTTAACAGGCATGTCTATTGCTTGTCGGTCAGCTGTAGTTAAGTCAGTTTACCTTCCTGGTCTGTTGTATAGCACTTTTAAATAGACAGTCAATGAGGGTTACACGACACCATTAATAAGCTTGTAAGACTGTAATTATCATTCTATTTGTATGGTACATGTAAGACTCAATGATGAAGTAATTACGAAATAAAAGTACTTTCCTTCGAAATTTTTTGTGGATTATTTCCATGGAGCCTTTATACATACTGATTTCAATAGTAGGAATCCAGTGAGCTGCTTTTAAAACGATTTTTTTCGGCATTATTGTGGAAAACTGTAAGAGAGGCGCCATTTAAGCTTTGAGATACCAGTACATTAGGGTGAGTTGTTCTAGAGTTTCCTCTGACGCACTCCCAAAGTTTTGACAGTCTGAACTAAAATAACACGATAAGAAATCTTAAATTCCTAGGTATATTTAGGCTTTTCTTGGTATATACTGTGTCCTATTCGTTGTCCATGAGATGTGAGATAGCTAAGTCATCTGACGCCAAGTGTCAGGAGGAACTGTTGTCATCATGCTTCACTTTTCATTCAAACAACTTCTCAATAAATGAAAGGCTCAGTGTACTCATATGATTAGCACTGTACATACAGGGATTAAAGGGTCACCAGTTTTTTTTTTTTTTTTTTTTTTTTTAATTAATGGCCCTGACTTTCATATGAATTCACAGGGATGAAATAGACTAAAATCTTTAAACAAAATATTGTCAATAACTAAGAGACCGAGATACCTTATTTTGGGCCTGTAGCATACATTTCCTTTTCTTTTCATTGCATGATATATATATTATATAGCTTTAGAAAGAAAAAAAGGAAATTTAAAGCCCACAACGAATTTACATATTGCATGCATTTTATGTTGCAATAATATTGTCAGGATTGATCAAAACATTGTTAGTTTATTAATTTGAAAATTATCAAAACATGGGTTCCATCCTGCTAAACGCTCACATTAGATGGAGTGGGACGACTGTTTACCCCATTGTTATGACGTGACCGGGTCGGATGTATTTCGGTGAATTAACACTATATAACGGACAAAAATTCTACTATTACGGGGTACATCAATAATAACGCAACATCGATCGTAAAACTACATACAGGAGCACAAGCTATGAAGTAACACAGGATAAACTGAAGCTAAATCATATCCTCCAAATTGTGTGTTTGATAAGTGAGATATTCTGAAAAATAATTATACATAGCGATGATAAGTGAACACTGTCGTCGTCAGTTCATGGTGAAAACACTTCAGTAACAAAGTGCAATTAAATATTTATAGTATGGAAAGTTCGACGCATTGTTTAGTGAAGCATGCTTTCTGTTATACATGATGGATTCGTAGAACAACAAAGGTAATACAAAAGCGATGCAATAAAAGATACCTAAATACTCAACATGGGTTTACGCTTTTCCTGTCGAGTAGGACACACAATTTACATTTTATGTATGTTGACTAGTACAACCAAAGTTTGAGTTAGATGTAGCCAGAGATTTTAATAGCATATACATGTACTATCTATATGTAAAATGTATGTCTCTGATGTACATTGTAGCCTACTGTACCTAAGGTAATGTCGCGTTTACCTAAGATAATGTTTCGTGGGTAGACTTTGGCTTTCAAAGCAGCACTCGTCGACATCAAAACTATGTAAAACTGTCTTATTGGAATTTAAAATTTCATTGCGAATTCGAAACTATTTAAAAACAGAGAGCACCACTGTTTCCTAGCAGTATATAATTATAAACCAGTACTCCAGTACACAAACATAATATAAGACGGGGCAAGGTTTTTTTATATAAACTATACGTACATGTATAAATACACATTTTATCTTGTGGAACATAGTGGACAGGTCGTAGAGGGGATGTTGCATTTCTGTACCAAATATTTATTGATGTAAACCAAATATTTCTCACAGATATATAAAAAAACATCATTTGAAAATTTGTTATGATACATTTATCAGAATTGATGCTACATGTAGATTATCTCCCCTTTGTTGAGGAAAACATTAAGTCCAATCTCATTGATGTTTTTAATATTCTAGAGACTGCACCTGTCTTTACGGAAATAAAGTATAAAAAAACTAATTCTTTCAATCACATGTATACTGTACGATCGATTGTAGGCCTGACCTTTATTTATTTAGATTATTCGTTTTTTTTTGTTTTTTTTTTTTTTCAAATATTTTCAAAACATATATGATATTTAGACATAACATCAACAATCTCAACACATTCATGCAAATGGGTTATTCACATATTACCGTGACAATACATGAATATTTTAATTTCTAGGAGACATTCAAAGTTATCTATTAACGTTTTATACATGTTAGGGCCAACAATAAGATTAGGCTACTTTTTCATACTGAAGCCTGGATAACAATATTGTGTTCCTAACTTAGTCTAACGCTATGTGTAAATAAAAAAAATAGGATGCACATACATCAGAAACAAATATATATTATTCAGAAATTATTACAAAAACCCTATATACAATGTATCTACAGTATATGTACAGAAATCAAGGGCGTTCTCTCCCATAAGAGTTGTCTTTCTTTGTGTGGTCTCTGTTATTGTTTGAGGTCAAGGATTTCACCGAGCAACGTTTGACCAATCACCGCTATTTGCATTCGGACTACATTAAATATTAATTATTATCTACCATGCGTTATATGTTTCTCTTTTAAAAATTATTTACCTAAAATAAATAAATATTACATCATGAACCTATGAATATTTTGTTTAAATCCCAAAACATGAACAAGTTTCTTTGAATTCATTGCGGATTAATATTGTTTACATTGGATGCGTGATAGGGTTACTAAGAGTCGCCATGTTTAAACAATATGGCGGAACGTGTGTGGGAAATAACGTAACATCATGATATTACTCCAACCAGTAGGTATGTACCGATTGAGCTTAATATCTAAATAACTAAAATATATAGGCCTATTTGGTAATGATTTTCAATGAACAATAGGTTATCACATATCAAAATAAACAAAGAACGAAAGAATCGTCCATAAGAAACATGAACAGACAAAATATTGCATAAATAGGCCTAGGCTATAACCGAACTTGACAGGGATGAAGAATGCAAAAGTGGCATTTTATCGTCATCGTTTGTGGGTTTCTGTATTATTGCCATCGTTAAAGCTATTTTTAAGCTTTCACAAACACTCTCTGTTTTATTGGATTTATGAGATTGACCTGAAAGTTTTGGAGTTGAATTTGGTAAGAGCCAGTACGTACAGTCACAAATAGCTACTGTTGTAGTGGAAAATATATCACCTTCTTACTGACTTCAAGTCTCTACAACAGTAACTAAGTCACAAAGTGACTTCAAATAGATATAATCAAGTTACTAAATAGTGTATTTGATATTTTTCATCAAAATTGTTCTTCCATATGTCTGTACAGAAGTGTGATTAGACTTCACCTGGGTCGATCATCCAGCTACTGTTCGGATTTCCTAGCATGGTGCCCAATAAAATGCACTATCCACTGCACTTTGGTGGTGTACTGTAAGGGTCTTGCATGTTTTTCTCTTACCCGGATGGGAATATCCATATTTTTACCGATGTGAGATTTTTCTATTTCACCCTAGGATAAAGACATACCACACAAGACCCTTGCCCATGTTCACATAGGATAAGAGAAAAAATCATAATCACACTGTGTGAGATTTTTCAGACATGATATCTTAAGATTCAGAATAAGATTCTTAAGCTGTGAAACACTCAGAAAAGCCTTGTGTGATAACTTAAACATCTTACCCCTCGTAATGATCGAGATTCTCCTGTCTCACCCTATTAAGGATATAAAAGATTTTATTAGTCTTTGAGGGTGAAGACATTGAAAAGGCCGGATTAGTGTAGCAGAATTGGACTTGGACTATCATTGGTGATCAAATAGCTCAATCATCAGAGCATCTGGCTAGTGGCAGGCGACCAATCCTTGCCAAGTACACATTCTCGCAGCCGCATCTATATTTGTATAACATGGTTAACGTTACACACAAGAATTTGTGAAGTCATCTTCTGATAGTAGAGGCTAGCTACCATGCATATTTTCACAAGATATTGCTTGAAAATTTGTGTGAAATCATACAAATACACATGCAATGGTGAGAATGGGTATTCGGTGAGATCTGGTCGATGACCAGTAGTGTTTGTAGGTCCTGGATTGGAATCACATTCTGACCACTACCTTTTTCTTCTCCTAGCTGTTACATATATATATAGAGAGAGAGATAACTTTTACAATGTTACTCTCGATCAGCAGCATGTGGTAAAGGGTAAAAATGCACATTTTGTATTAACATTTAAGGATTAAAATCCATTTAAAGTGCTTCACATCACTCCAAGCTAGGCTGCAGTATCTAGACTAACAGAATCAATTCAGACTGGTTTCTTCCACTGATATTTCTAGAAGCCTCTTCCAAGTCGCGGATGGTTTTAGGGGAAAATGCTGTTGACTTTTGGTGGTAAATCTATCTTGTTCATCATTATCACTTAAATCTTGGCCCTCCTTACTAAAAAGATTCCTAGTCCAGTTGTAGCATTATTGCCATCATGTAATCAGTGTTTCTGATCACAAATCTAGCCACTCAGTGTTGGAATGGTTCAAGCTGGTTATTGGAGGGTCCCAGATTGACACAGCATATTCTAGTGATGGATTTACTATAGTGTTTTGTAGGCTCTGGAACTTACTGGTCTTGCATCCCTTCATGTTGCATCACAGGAATCCAATAGGTTGTGTATAAGGGCTAGAAACAGCAGAAGTCTCTTGTGGCACACTGGATGTTACCATGGTGACGGAACATTGTTGATGTAAATGGCCATCGAGTATTACTTGCTGTGTTCGCTCTTCCTATAAGGGTCTCATTTTCATCCTATTTTTGGGCCTTTTACACCATAGAATGCTAAAGTCAAAGGACAATGTCTGCCTGTTGACCTTAATCTATTGTATTGGTTATGATGTTTCATTAGGTTTCTCTTTGTGGGTGTGATAATTTATTTCAGTAGGAGGAAGTAGAAACATAAATGTAACGGTTGACCTATTTGAACCCAAAACTCTGATCCCTCAGGCACAGGTGTGATGCCTGGGGGTATATTGTAATAGGGGCTGTAGACTGGCTGAGTACTGGTTCAGATGTCCTCCAGATATTATCACAAGCCCTCCACCTCTGGGTCGCAAGATCAAATATTATCACAAGCCCTCCACAATCACATGTCAAGGCAAGATAATTCATTACTTTCCTTACTGGCCTTGACAAAATCCGTCGCTTTTACGGTGCTTTACTAATTGCTGCCATCTGGTGGCAAACATTTTCACTACAGTCCTGTTACTGATCGATGACGTAAATTCTGACCAATCGGAACAGTCATTTTTTTTCTTGAAGGTCGCTAATTTTTAGAGCTACTTTCGCTTTCAGACAGCCACGCTGTTGATTCGTAACGGGCGCTCTGATTGTGCTGTCGATTCTCACCACAGCAAATCAGCGAGTGGGTTTTCAGGCGCCAATAGTGAGTCTAGTGGCCAAGGGATCATCGACGTATGTCGATATCGCTTGATAGGGGAAGGTGTACACCTCTGGGTCGCAACAAGATCAATGATCAGTTTTCAGGTACTGACCGCTGGTCTGCTTTTTAGTGGTTTTTCTCTGGTTACTCCAGCTTTTCTCCACCATCTAAATCTGGAACATCCTTTTACTAATCTGGCTGTTAATAGGAGTAAAATTAATTGTAATTATTCCAATATTTCCCATTGCTGGTAGCAATAGGGATTGAGTAATTATCCCGATATTTCCCATTGCTGGTAGCTCTAGGGATTGCAGTTGGTATAAAAGTAAAAGTGTTTAGTGCTGTTTCCTTAATATCAAGATAATTCAACCGTAGGAAGTTCATATTTGTATTAGAAATTGTACGCATACAGATTATGTAAAAAGATAAACTTATGAGTTAAATTATCATATTTTGGATATAATTGGTAAAGTTTGCTGTACTGCTAATATATAATTCGATCACATGTAGTTTAAGGTATGTTTCTGTCTGAAGAATAGATTAGCAATACAGCATTACAAAACTTCAAGTCAAGTCATCATTTTACTGCCCATTGGTAACAATAATACTCATTGTGGTTTTTATATATTCTGAATATGGCAGTTGACTATTGTTAAAAAAGGCTTGAGATATACATTTGAATGTACATATTTATGCGCAATTGACTTACGAGAATTTTATAGTGGCTGGTCTCACCTGCTGGAGATATGCCAACTTACATATATTGTGCTGGCCTGTCCTAATGATATTGGCTTGTATACATAATACCAGGTCTCTACCGCTGGCTCTAAACACAATGCAATATCAATATGAAGACCTAAGATACATGTCAATGTTTAAGAACATTATTCTGCCAGAACTTAACCTCACATCTGTACGCATGACCAACCGGTGAGGAAAATCGGAGCCTTGTAGATTCTATAGTTTGGGTCCTGACCCAGGTGTTGTAGTGGAATAATCAATGTAGTGGAGCGCAGACCGTCGTACCTTAAAAGTGATTTTATAATGAAGCTTCAAGTTGTGAACACTTAGAATTATAACTGACCTTTGTGCACAATTGGTTTTATCAGTTACATATTGAGGTGACCAAATTTAATGCAGTTGTGTGTTTGGAAAGAGCTGTGTTCGAAAAGGATCTTTATTCTAGTTGGAGACTGATTTACTACGTACATAAGGACAGATTTTTATGTGAATTTGACCTTGAACTTTGTACTTGATTGTCAATAGAATTACACATAATTTTGGGTGGTCAAGGAATTAATTTCTAAAAATGGTAAGCCTATGAAGTATGTGATGAACCTTTTTACAAATTTATGTATATGAAGTGTAGCGTGCCAGCTTTCTAAGTTTTAATTTGAAAATACCCCTGGAAGTGTGTTACTTGTATTTGAAACATTATATATACCACGTATATGCCTTTGCTAGGGATCAATTTAGAATGAATGCAAATGTAACAATTACCATATTTGATAAATCAGTGATCAGGAAGGATTGTAGCAGGACCTGTTATAAACCTATCAAATAGACAGCTCTATAGATGTAGGACAGTTATCAGGGGGCTATATATATGTTATTTATTGCATGGTCATAAACGTTAACTCTTTTGGTGATCTCTTCATTTGTTGACTGATTGTCCTGAAAGTTCAGCTTAGGGGACAATATATATATATCATTTATATATATGTTGATTTTTGAGAAATTTAAATGTCAATTATGTATTAAATTTTTCTGATTTCATGAGGTATTGTTTAGCCATGTAGAATTTAAAAGAGTTATTGCCCTTGTTTTCATGCAGTTGGTCAGCCTCACATTAAAAGGTCCAAAACTTCATCACTTTGTTATTTGATAGAAAATGTCTTTATTTCTTAATGACATAACTTAGTGGATTTGAGATAGCAAAATAGATATATATATATATATATTTCTAGTTATTGAAATATAAACCAATTCTGAGTTAGATTGGTTTTTTTGTTGAGATCAATGACCTTTGAAATATAACTTTTTTTTTCAAAAGTTATTCAAAATATTTAAGTTATAACCATTCAATTTACTTTGAAGTAGATATTCTTTTATTATTAATCTGATAACTAATTTAACTTTGCAGTATGGTATCTAGAAGGGAAAAAACATATTTAGCATGATGTTCAGCAGTCGATATGCATATTAAATTTAAATAAGTATTATATACCTCAATACTTATGTATGTATAGTCTTATGCTAAAAGCCTATATTGAGAATAACTATAATAGATTATAGCTGATTGTAATGTCTGTCTGTATGTTCATATCTTAACATTGGCCCCTCTGTATACCATTCAATATTAATTATAACTCAACTGAAAAATTCAATGTAGCTGAACTGGAACTCTTTTGTTTTGTCTGGTACCAATCTGTATAGCTTGATTAGTATTCATTGATCAAATCAAGGAATAAAAACATGGATAGATGGGTTCAAGTTTCACACAGAATTGTAATTAAGGCTATCCACTTGAATATGTATCAAGCTTTACTTTGTTAATTATACATTCAAATTTTGTTATCATAAAGGCCGAGGGAAAAATAAAATTCTTTAAGTGAGTTTAAGATTATAAAGTATACTGGCCGTTATGATAAAAGTCTGTAAAGCATCCATGCCCATCTATTTAGGTACATTTGTAAATGCCCAGATTGTTCCAACAAGTGCCAGACAGATCTGTAAAGTTACAAATGAGATATAAAGTAAATTTTACAACCCGTAGTATTTTCTTTTATGAATGTTACCTTCTGAGAATTGATGAGGTAATTGTAATTAGTCTTTTAAAATCACCTTGTAATTATGACGTTGTTTATTGATTAGCCACATATAATAACATGTTTGCCATGACCTTGATGTTGAGGGATATGAAGTATTATCTGGTCCAGTCATATTGTTCTCATGCTGCACTACTTTGTGTCCTGTCCCAAATATCCAAAGTCAATCATGGAATGAGATTGAAACATTATATGTTATTGACATTTCTAATTCATTTTTTAGCTCCCTGTAAATGTTTTCAATTAAATACAAAACAACTCTGACCTGAGTTGACTAACAGCTAGTATACATGCGTTTTGTAGGTTAGCCAGTGTGAAGTGAGAAATCAGGGAGCCACCCCACCAGTTGAGTATGGACAGTCCGTACGACAAAGATGAACAGTCAGATGATGGTGACGACCAAAGTGAGGTAGGCGGGTCAACTTTTCGTGACCAGCAAGAGGAAGTTGTTTCCGGCATGTCTGATTCCGACTCTGATAGTGACCAGGAGGAAGTGGATCCTGACGGAACAGACTCGGGTTACGATAACAATGATGGGGTCGGAGGCGGTCCAGAGCTGTCCCTCATGGATGGGGAGTCAATTCTGGTCCAACAAGCACTGGAAATGGAGGGTGAGGGCGAAGGATACGGAGACGAAGGTGAGTGATGTAATACAATGTAGGGAGGGCGCTGGGGTACCTAAGTAGGGCTGTTGGAACCTGAAGGGCAACCAGGGTACCAAAGTAGGGCCCATTTATTCCCCTCCCACAATACAATATCTATATGCTTAAAGTGAATAGTCGGGCAAAGAAAATCAGTCTAAATGCGTTCATTGGTCTTCCAAAAGTTCTCACATGTTAATACGACGGTCAAGTTCTGCTTACGTTTCCCAGTTCTGACCATTGAAATAAAGAAAAGTTGAAAGCATTGAAAGCGAGGCTGTGTGGAAATGTAACCACAGACATAGTCAGCCGGGAGGACGTTTTAGGATTCCTATACTTTAAATTAATTTCTTCGTACGCAGAGAGATTTTGACGAGATATTTTATTTTTCTATTTCATAAGAAATTATACTGGATACATTCACACCAATTTTACCGACTTTAGACATCCTTGCCCGACTGTTCACTTTAAAGAGGTGAATAGTTGGGCAAAGAAAACCAGTCTAAATTCATTCACTGGCCTTCCAAAAGTCCTTATATATCAAAACAGCAATTCAGTTCTGCTTAAATTGTCCAGTTTTGACCACTGAAATTATGGAAGGAAAATTCCCATGTATATTTAGCACAGTTTTAAAAATAACTTCGCCTAACCTTTGAAAACGATGCTGCAGGGAAATGTTAACACAGACATAACCAGCTGGCCCGAGGATGTTTTAAGATTCCTATAATATAACAGCAGATATCTACTGAAAATAAAATAAGAATTATAAAAAAAAACCACTCTTTTAGATAATTTTGATTCATGAATTAATTGGCAAATGGTGTACATGTGAAAATAAAAGAAAAAAGTGAATCTCTGAAGTTTCAATTTTTCCTTGTTTTGATCTTTGTAAGAGCCTTACTTATGATCACTGGTGTGGACTCCTCAGATTTAAAGACTTATAGGTGCATACTAACATATAATTGTCATATATAAGGAAATTCTCCTTATATTAGCTACACTAGACAGTAACGTGTCAATATTGGGCGCTTTACTATCTTCATGACTCGCCGAAATTGATATTAAATAGATTTTTACCTGTGATCCTTGAGAATCAATATGTATTTTACCTGTTCATGAAAGGGCAGACATGTTTTCACTGGTATCAAGTAGATATAAATTGTCTCTGAGACAGACGCCCAAGGTGAAAAGGTTCTTTGTTAATACTCATACCTAATGTAAGGGTTATATCTAGAAATTCTCCATAGCATTATGTACAGTCAAGTCTATTGATCATCTGCTGCATACTTACTTTGGACAAACAGAGTCACATATAGGGCCTCTTCTGGACAAACCTATAGGCATATAGTCACATATAGGGCCTCTTCTGGACAAACCTCAGGCATATAGTCACATACAGGGCCTCTTCTGGACAAACTTAGGCATTTAGTCACATATAGGGCCTCTTCTGGACAAACTTATAGGCATATAGTCACATATAGGGCCTCTTCTGGACAAACTTATAGGCATATAGTCACATATAGGGCCTCTTCTTGACAAACCTATAGGCATATAGTCACATATAGGGCCTCTTCTGGACAAACTAATAGGCATATAGTCACATATAGGGCCTCTTCTGGACAAACCTATAGGCATATAGTCACATATAGGACCTCTTCTGGACAAACTTATAGGCATATAGTCACATATAGGGCCTCTTCTGGACAAACTTAGGCATATAGTCAAATATAGGGCCTCTTCTGGACAAACTTAGGCATATAGTCACATGTAGGGCCTCTTCTGGACAAACTTAGGCATATATAGTCACATATAGGGCCTCTTCTGGACAAACTTAGGCATATATAGTCACATATAGGGCCTCTTCTGGACAAACCTATAGGCATATAGTCACATATAGGACCTCTTCTGGATAAACTTATAGGCATATAGTCACATAAAGGGCCTCTTCTGGACAAACCTATAGGCATATAGTCACATATAGGACCTCTTCTGGACAAACCTATAGGCATATAGTCACATATAGGGCCTCTTCTGGACAAACCTCAGGCATATATAGTCACATATAGGGCCTCTTCTGGACAAACCTATAGGCATATAGTCACATACAGGGCCTCTTCTGGACAAACTTATAGGCATATAGTCACATATAGGGCCTCTTCTGGACAAATTTAGGCATATAGCCACATGTAGGGCCTCTTCTGGACTAACTTAGGCATATAGTCACATATAGGGCCTCTTCTGGACAAACCTATAGGCATATAGTCACATATAGGACCTCTTCTGGACAAACTTAGGCATATAGTCACATATAGGGCCTCTTCTGGACAAACATAGGCATATAGTCACATATAGGGCCTCTTCTGGACAAACCTATAGGCATATAGTCACATATAGGACCTCTTCTGGACTAACTTAGGCATATAGTCACATACAGGGCCTCTTCTGGACAAATTAACTTACAGGCATATAGTCACATATAGGGCCTCTTCTGGACAAACCTATAGGCATATAGTCACATGTAGGGCCTCTTCTGGACAAACTTATAGGCATATAGTCACATGTAGGGCCTCTTCTGGACTAACTTATAGGCATATAGTCACATACAGGGCCTCTTCTGGACAAACCTATAGGCATATAGTCACATATAGGTCCTCTTCTGGACAAACTTAGGCATATAGCCACATATAGGACCTCTTCTGGACAAACTTAGGCATATAGTCACATATAGGGCCTCTTCTGGACAAACTTAGGCATATAGTCACATATAGGGGCTCTTCTGGACATACCTACATGTATAGGCAAATAAAGTCACATATAGGGCCTCTTCTGGACAAACTTATATAGTCACATATAGGGCCTCTTCTTGACAAACCTATAGGCATATAGTCAAATATAGGGCCTCTTCTGGACAAACCTATAGGTATATAGTCACATGTAGGGCCTCTTCTGGACAAACCTATAGGTATATAGTCACATACAGGGCCTCTTCTGGACAAACCTATAGGCATATAGTCACATGTAGGGCCTCTTCTTGACATACCTATAGGCATATAGTCACATATAGGGCCTCTTCTGGACAAACCTATAGGCATATAGTCACATATAGGGCCTCTTCTGGACAAACTTATATAGTCACATATAGGGCCTCTTCTTCACAAACCTATAGGCATATAGTCACATATAGGGCCTCTTCTGGACATACCTATAGGCATATAGTCACATGTAGGGCCTCTTCTTGACAAACCTATAGGCATATAGTCAAATATAGGGCCTCTTCTGGACAAACCTATAGGCATATTGTCACATATAGGGCCTCTTCTGGACAAACTTATAGGCATATAGTCACATATAGGGCCTCTTCTGGACAAACCTATAGGCATATAGTCACATATAGGGCCTCTTCTGGACAAACCTATAGGCATATAGTCACATATAGGGCCTCTTCTGGACAAACCTATAGGCATATAGTCACATATAGGGCCTCTTCTGGACAAACGTATAGGCATATAGTCACATATAGGGCCTCTTCTGGACAAACCTATAGGCATATAGTCACATATAGGACCTCTTCTGGACAAACTTAGGCATATATAGTCACATATAGGACCTCTTCTGGACTAACTTAGGCATATAGTCACATATAGGGCCTCTTCTAGACAAACCTATAGGCATATAGTCACATATAGGGCCTCTTCTGGACAAACTTATAGGCATATAGTCACATATAGGGCCTCTTCTGGACATACCTATAGGCATATAGTCACATATAGGACCTCTTCTGGACAAACTAATAGGCATATAGTCACATATAGGGCCTCTTCTGGACAAACTAATAGGCATACACTTAGAAACTCTTCTTGTAAACCAATGAAGTTAAGGACATCAAAAGTTTCTCAATTAAGGGACAATGTCTTTATATTGCATGTATTCTAAATTAGTGTAAAAACTTTCAGAAAGTTAATGTTGCAAGTATTACGCAATGAAACATTATGATTTAATGTACATGTATCATTTAACAAATTGTGCTTCAGTCTACAAATTTCTAATGAATATAGATTCATAATAAAGATTCATTCTTTTTGAAATCATTCCTGATACAAATTGTGTATTGGTGTGTGAAGTTCATTTAAAAGGTCTGTGATCTCCTATAGAGAATTCTAAACTTAAATTAGCACTCAAAGCATGTCAAGAGATAGATCTAAGTTTATTTATAATTACTTACCCAATTAAACAATTATCCTTTTAAATGATTGTCTATCTTATAACTAAAGGAAATAAATTGCTTTTTATCAATTGAATTAAAATTCTTCAATACTATCTAATTTTAAAGTTTGTTATCGAGGTAAATAAGACGTGATGATTGTGGTGTTTTTGGCTGGTTATTGTGTATGGATCAGTGTATCGACAAAGACATGTTTACTGATAACTAACATATGTTGTTATGTTTAGGGTTTGAGTCTTCTGTCTTGAAACAGATGGTGTTTCAAGATTATTGTCTTTTTGGTGAAGGCCTATTGTTCTACTGTAAGTAATTATATCTAAACCCTATAGACATCTTTATAAAATCATGGACGCGATCAACATATTTACGAACAATAAGGCACTTGGAGTGTATTATCTGTCCCTGTTGGAAGGAGACCAGAGTCTACCTGCAAGCCTTCACGTCCATTCAACTTGTACATTGTCTCTGTATATTATACATCGGTAGTTTTTACAGACTGTTGAAATATGTTGATCATCATGATGTGATATATATATATGACAGGGGATCAATGTTTCTGTAGTGGGTCAGTCTGATGTGGAGGGGTGGGACGTAGTGAGGACTGGGGTGGGGGACAATTATAACTATTAGCTGACAATTTTGGTAAGGATGGGGTTGGGGGATTGGGATAATTTAATTATTTATATACAATTTAACTGTCTAATAATTGTATTCATCCAAAATAGTAGTCTACTGCCATGGCATTGACTATATTTTTGTGAGATATTTACATTCAGGAACAATAGAATGCACTGCTGCTTCTGATATTGTGTTTATCACAAAGCAAATTCGTTGAATGATATATTTTCTGGGAATTCAATGTTGATCTCTGGGTGCTTATTTTGGCCAAATATGTACAAAGTATTTAAACAAAAAAATTTCATCATAAACATACACTTGTTACTGTACCAAAGGTGAAAGGTCAAGGTCACTTGTATCCAAATGTACTTTTGTCATTGCTAGTGTTTTGCTTGTGACTATTCAAAAAGGCATCACAGGCCAATCAGACCTCTTATCAATAGACATTTATAAGTCATTATGGATATGTCAGTTATAGAAGATTTAATGCTGTACTGTCATGGTTGGTAAACAGATTGTCATATTCCTCGCTTCATTTCCATTCCAAGTAAGCTACATTGTCCTCTATGTTTAACGTATACCTCACTACAATATCCTGATCTAGTTAAAATCAGACACACATTGTATCATATTTCTCAGTGACCTGTTTTGGCTGATTGGCCTATATTGTGGTTAAATATTTTATCATATGGTATGATTCAACATGTACCAAGCATGTTCATTATCTACCGTATTACAATATATAGAATCTGCACAGCAGATATATTTCATTTTTCTAAATATTGGTTCAACTGAAACATCATTTTCTGTCTCAAAGTATATATATATTAATTGATCCCTCTGCTGATACATCTAACCATTATGAAATATCTACAGGAAGATGGAAACCTACGTAGCTCTGCCTTTAATATATTTTTTTATTAAAATATTAGTTTGATATCATATTTTGGACTTTTGTAACTTGATGTATACATTAATCACACATGTAAGTCAACATAACAGATAATTAGCTCACCAGTATGAAGTTTTATAGAATATTTAATCTTTAATATCACCCTTACCTGGCAATAAGTGTTTTATCTATAAAATCACTAACGATAGGCCATTTTATATTGGTAAAATAGGTGGTTAATGTAAGTCATCTAGAAAAAAGATTTATCAGTGTAATATAGAGACAGAAAATACTTGTTTTTATTCAGATAGTCTCTACACAATCGGTTCAGGTTTTACATCACGTAGTAAATTAATGAAAAATTCAATTTACTTTTTCAATAAAGGCAATAATTCTTATCAGCATAGTGATGAGACATTTTGATAACTTATGACTTAAAAGTTAAATCTTGTGGAATGGTATGTAAGTACGTCCCAGCTTTATTTAGGGTGACTTTTTTACAGATCATCAAATATTTTATATGGCATATTGTAATGTTCTATGTGAAAATTCCTTTGGGTCAGAACTTATTATTCGCAACAGTTTGGTGATCCAAAATGAACCTGTTTGTAAATTAAAAATAATGTAGATTTCCGCATATATGATAATGTAAAGTTAACATGAAAAGTGCAAATGATAGTTTTACCAGGGTATTTGACAGATAAATTTTCAGCTTTATTTTCAACCTTAATTAGCAGTTAGCTGATGTTCACCCATTTCACGGGTCTAATCTTGTCCTGGGATGTTATTGTGGGATTATTGTAAGAAGAAATGAAACATTGTAACATGACGCTATGATGAGTTTAGTGATGAGCCGATGATCGCAAATTAATTGAAAAAAAAAAAAAAATTAAAACTGATCATCAATTGAGAATTTGTGAAACCAATTAATCTGAATTTTTTGAAAGTGGTCCTAAATCTTAAGATTTAATTGTGTCACGAAACTTTTGTTTATCATAATTCAACTGAATAATAAGCCCATTTGTATTACCCTACAGACATTGTTTCCATGAACTGTGAGTACAGTATCCATCATGACACATGAGTCTGTCGCAGTGGACAGGCTTTCTTACCACACCACGTTTTACCTCATGATTAATGTGATATTCGTAGTTATTTCTCGACGGTTAAACATAGTTATGCATCGCAATATTCTCTGAATAGCTTTTAATTCCAATATAGAGCAATTATTTCCTGAATTTGAAAACTGATTATAATCGATAATTGATCAATTTTGACATTCTGATTATGGATTTTGAAAGTAAAACCAATTCCCCTCACTAATGTTTTTATTACAAATATGAAAATAAATATGAACCGCTTGTAGTAGAAACCATATTTTTATCCTCATACCTGTCCTCATGTAGTACTTGTCTGGGTGGAAAATTGGCTAAATCATTAGATGGAATAGATGCAGCAACAGTTAAGTCCTGCAGGCCTCTTGTTTTTATTGAACACACCTATAACAATCTACTTTCTCCTTTTAGATACTGGTATCAGCACGCAGGCCGACGACGCATCAGAGTATGAGGGAGAAGGCACGAGTCGCACGGAACAACAGGCTGACCTAGAAAAGAAAGAACTCGAAAAAAAAGCAAAGAAGAAAAAGAAAAAGAAAAAGTATGTACATCAATGCGTCTATTAATAGAATTTATAAGATTGTTAATCTAATGTCACCTCTACCACTGTATAAATGCGAAAGTCTAACATTTTTAAGACCAATCTACTGCCTAACACTTTGGTGCTTTCAATTTCCAAAGTTGCAGGCTTTGGCATAATCAAGTAAAAGTTACACAAATTCTTGTTTCATTGCAAATATTTGGATGAAAATCAACAGCAAACCAGGCTGTTATTTCAAGAAATCATCTTAACCTGTCTTTTTAATGAAGATATAATTTTCATATACAGCACAAATACAAAATATGATTTTGAATTGATTTTGTTGTATAATTTTCGGTGAAAATTGGCTTCTGAGCCACCGTAAAAACTGTAATGAATTTTTATTATCCGATGTGAACATGTCTATTGTCTGACATCTTATTATTACCGTACCAGCATACCTTCCTTCCATTACTGTATGGTTTCTATCTAAGGTGCCAATTTCACAAAACAAAAATGAAGACTTCAGTTAAACTTAAGTTATTCTCCTTCTTTAACTATATGGACAATTTAGACTTAAGTCTGCATTTTTGTTTCGAGAAATCTGCACCAGGTATTCATGGGATCCTGAACTGACTTTGAAATGTTTCGATAATTAGGCTTTGATTTCAGGATTATCAGTAAATATGTTACTTTAAGGCTAGCTATATATAGTGAGAATTATGTTACTTCTCTAACTATAAAATAAATCACAGGATTAAAGCCTGCTGGATTATCCTATTTAGCTCTATAGGATTTGTACTTTCAAAAGTGTTTTGTTTTTGTCCTTCTATTCAGCAGTACTTCAATTAATGGATTAAAGGGAATGGTTAAACTGACTCAGTCATTGGTAACATATATATGTATCAGTGATTGAAAGAGAAAATAATGCAGAGCCTTAGAATGGTTATATTTCATATAAATTGATTTCATAATAATTGTATGATGGCATCATTATTATTTTCTACAAACAAATTGAATTTATAATGGTTTATAAAAATTAATTTTGATAAAATAAATTAGCATAATAAAGATTTAAACATGACGCCAAACATAGCTTGTAACTCTACACACAGAGTAGTACATCTTAATTAATATCAAATCTGTCGCCCATTTATATATCTACTGACACTAGACATGTCAATATTCCTATCATGCTCTTGGGTCAGGTTTATAGTCATGAACCCTATAACACTTTAAAGCTGTCTTACAGGAAGACTTTCAGTACAGTATATATAATTCATCATAGTTATCTCCCCTGAGCATACTTATACAATTATACAGTCAATTAAGCCTTGTATATTTGTCTCAAACAATGTGAATGGGGAAAAGCAGAACAAAAAAGCTGGTTCTTGTGTTCCATAAATTGTGTTAGCCTAGGTATGGAAAGTAGCATTGTACAGTAAATATGTGACAAAAGTCTGCAAATTCTGTAACGCTGATGAACGTCAAGAGACTATAGGTAATAGCATTAGCACCTGCTGCTGTAGTCCTACAGTGTAATGCGTGTGGATCGACAGCTGAGACATGTCTTGCTTCTGCAATGATCATAATGCTTGTTTTAAGAGAAACAGAAACATGTACATTTCTGATTTAAGCATGACCTGATGGTGCTAGTTTACTTGTCTATATAAATGGTGGTACAGTATGATTACACTATAAACTGGTCAAATTCCTTGCCATATGCTCTGACCTCTAAACTCTTACCTCTAACCATAAACTTTGACCTCTAACCATAAACTCTCACCTCTAGCCATAAACTCTGACCTCTAACCACAAACTCTCACCTCTAACCATTAAACAGCTGCTAACTTTGAAGTACACAAAAAGTTAACAATTTTAGTTTCTCAACAATAATCTACATGTTACAAAGTGACTTGATTGGTTGCCTTGGTTGATGTATGCCTCTGTCCAAGGCTACTGTGTGTGTTGATTGGTTGCCTTGGTTGATGTATGCCTCTGTCCAAGGCTACTGTGTGACTTGATTGGTTGCCTTGGTTGATGTATGCCTCTGTCCAAGGCTACTGTGTGACTTGATTGGTTGCCTTGGTTGATGTATGCCTCTGTCCAAGGCTACTGTGTGTGTTGATTGGTTGCCTTGGTTGATGTATGCCTCTGTCCAAGGCTACTGTGTGTGTTGATTGGTTGCCTTGGTTGATGTATGCCTCTGTCCAAGGCTACTGTGTGTGTTGATTGGTTGCCTTGGTTGATGTATGCCTCTGTCCAAGGCTACTGTGTGTGTTGATTGGTTGCCTTGGTTGATGTATGCCTCTGTCCAAGGCTACTGTGTGTGTTGATTGGTTGCCTTGGTTGATGTATGCCTCTGTCCAAGGCTACTGTGTGTGTTGATTGGTTGCCTTGGTTGATGTATGCCTCTGTCCAAGGCTACTGTGTGTGTTGATTGGTTGCCTTGGTTGATGTATGCCTCTGTCCAAGGCTACTGTGTGTGTTGATTGGTTGCCTTGGTTGATGTATGCCTCTGTCCAAGGCTACTGTGTGTGTTGATTGGTTGCCTTGGTTGATGTATGCCTCTGTCCAAGGCTACTGTGTGTGTTGATTGGTTGCCTTGGTTGATGTATGCCTCTGTCCAAGGCTACTGTGTGTGTTGATTGGTTGCCTTGGTTGATGTATGCCTCTGTCCAAGGCTACTGTGTGTGTTGATTGGTTGCCTTGGTTGATGTATGCCTCTGTCCAAGGCTACTGTGTGTGTTGATTGGTTGCCTTGGTTGATGTATGCCTCTGTCCAAGGCTACTGTGTGTGTTGATTGGTTGCCTTGGTTGATGTATGCCTCTGTCCAAGGCTACTGTGTGTGTTGATTGGTTGCCTTGGTTGATGTATGCCTCTGTCCAAGGCTACTGTGTGTGTTGATTGGTTGCCTTGGTTGATGTATGCCTCTGTCCAAGGCTACTGTGTGTGTTGATTGGTTGCCTTGGTTGATGTATGCCTCTGTCCAAGGCTACTGTGTGTGTTGATTGGTTGCCTTGGTTGATGTATGCCTCTGTCCAAGGCTACTGTGTGTGTTGATTGGTTGCCTTGGTTGATGTATGCCTCTGTCCAAGGCTACTGTGTGTGTTGATTGGTTGCCTTGGTTGATGTATGCCTCTGTCCAAGGCTACTGTGTGTGTTGATTGGTTGCCTTGGTTGATGTATGCCTCTGTCCAAGGCTACTGTGTGTGTTGATTGGTTGCCTTGGTTGATGTATGCCTCTGTCCAAGGCTACTGTGTGTGTTGATTGGTTGCCTTGGTTGATGTATGCCTCTGTCCAAGGCTACTGTGTGACTTGATTGGTTGCCTTGGTTGATGTATGCCTCTGTCCAAGGCTACTGTGTGACTTGATTGGTTGCCTTGGTTGATGTATGCCTCTGTCCAAGGCTACTGTGTGTGTTGATTGGTGCCTTGGTTGATGTATGCCTCTGTCCAAGGCTACTGTGTGACTTGATTGGTTGCCTTGGTTGATGTATGCCTCTGTCCAAGGCTACTGTGTGTGTTGATTGGTTGCTTGGTTGATGTATGCCTCTGTCCAAGGCTACTGTGTGACTTGATTGGTTGCCTTGGTTGATGTATGCCTCTGTCCAAGGCTACTGTGTGTGTTTATTTGAAAGAGTGATATGTCCATGTGTATGTTATATATCATCTGCATTGTAAATATGTCCTTATTGAATTAGAAAAGTGTACAATCGATTTCGTTTTGCAAAGAGTAAACAAGATTAATATTTCGTAGGGATACAAGTGTTTTAATTTAAAAGGATATGAACCTTGGTATTGATTCTTATCACCAAACTGTGTGGCAATTATTGAATATCAACTGTTATTACAGACAAGTATGGAAAGAAAAACACTCCAGTATTGACTTAAACATTCACTTGAATGGAGATACTTTTGTGATAGCCAATACCATAGTTTACAAAGCCTGAAAGTTTTTTCCTTGAGTATTTACCTGTAAGTTTTCAATCAATATCACCTTCCCTAACTGAATGCTATTCAACAACACTACCGGTATATATATAGCTTTGTCCTTGTTGTAAAGTTTACCTCTAGTCCCCAACATTTCAGATACAGTCAGTCCACAAATTCTACATTAATTTCTTATTCATGCAAACTGTAAATGAAAGATTTCCAACCACATGGAAATCCTTTTCTATTTATAGATGTGTCAAACTTAGGTAAATGAATTATAGATTAAACCCTCATTGATTACAGTGACACAGGTATTTGGGTACACGTTTAACATTAAGGCCTGATGTCACACATACACCCTGTACACTACATATCAGCAAACATTATCTTACATTATCAGGCTTCCTTAAACCCTAACACCTGAGACTTTCACTTGTCAAAATGTCACTGGCAATCGATCCCCATGTTGAAAAAGTTCATCCAATCCTTTTCTGGGTTAAAAACAGAAAGCAAACTTAATTATAACAAAAACAATATTAGCAAAACAAACCCACCAAAACAACAAAATATAATAAGCAGTCAAAGATAGGATCATTTTGGTGTCTTTTATTTGTTGTAACTGGTGGCCATTACATCTTTTATTTGTAGTAACTGGTGGCCATTACATCTTTTATTTGTAGTAACTGGTGGCCATTACATCTTTTATTTGTAGTAACTGGTGGCCATTACATCTTTTATTTGTAGTAACTGGTGGCCATTACATCTTTGTATATTAAAAAGTTATCTGGCCTCAATTTCTCGAAACAAACTTAAGTCAAAAACTGACCTAGTGGGTAAGTAATTGTTTGTGACATCCAGACGACAAAAAACCAACATGTCATTGAGTTTTGTTCACAAAATAATGACATCACAATCAACACCTTTCCACAAGGGAGATAACTGTGGTAGGAGGCATGTCTACATACTATACCGACTGATCATCAGACCTGTGGGCACTTTTAGGTAGACAACCCTCAAACAGATACAGAACCCAGCTTAGGATTTGGCAGAGGTGTAGACATTACATCCTTAATGACCTTGCTGTCACAAGGTACTGCATGACTTCCTAAAGGTTTTACCTGCAGTGGGATATTTTTCTTAAAGTAGTTTGACGTCTTGTATGATGGCTTTGTATAATTGAATTTTAATTATAAAACACATTATATATTGTTACCTTGCATGATGTAAAAAAAATTGTCATAAATGAACCCATGTGAACATGTAAACATACTCAGTATCAGATATTGAATATGTTAAACTCAGTATAAGGTATTGAATATGTTAAGGTACTCAGTATACGGTATTATGGGTATTTCAGTCTTTGATGTAGGGACTCTGATGACAGTACTTAAAGCTCTATAACATAACTACACATCTTTATTGGGGACAAGCTCAAGAGACAAAACGGACCGGTAATGTAAAAGTATATCATGTTACACATGTGAAAGCAGTGCCTGAATATCATCAATATTATCATAGAGACAGCATTATTAGTCTTTGTGATAGACCAACAAAGAACACCATACTTGGTGTATATATACCCGAACGTGTTACAAGGTCTGTCCTATCTACCGTTAGGCAGTATAAGGCGATAAGTCAACACTGTATAATGATTACTTATAAACCCGAGAGAGGACATTCGTGTCCGTTTTATTAAATCCTCAGCAGACTGGAATTGTATCGAGTTAAAACTATAGCTATTGTTACCTGACAGGGGACAATGCTTATATTACCTGTACATAAAGGTCTCATTAGCCTGGAGTAGAGAGTTTTAGATTATTGGGGTTGACTATTGATCTTCCACAGTCAATATAGATATGGAGGGTGTAGAGACATCAATATATATATGTAGGTCTGTCCTTAGTCAGGTCAATAATAAAACTCTGGGTATAGCTTAGTGAGACCTTCGGGTATTCTAATATATACTATCCATAATCGCAAAATGTCTAAAGTACATGTATGTATAATGACAATTAGGATATTTGAGTCCACACTTAACCCTCAAGAATGATACCGGTATATGAATTGTTGAGTCAGGAAGACAAGATGTTGAGTTGTCCACCATATAACCAAGGTAGTCAACTTACTATTATTTTAGTATTACACCAGTAATATGTGAGACAGAATATTTGATACCACTTCAGTATTTCACAGTTCACTAATTCACAATTACAGAAAGTAGAAAAGTATATACGTAGTAGTTAAGAAACATCCAGCATACTTTTGGTATGTGTAGCTGTGAGTGCTTTTTTTACTCAGTATATTTTTTGTCTTTATTTCAGAATATACTACATTTGTCTTGCCAACTGCAAGTATGATGTTGGTAAGTAACACTATATCTATAAAAAATTATGTTATCGTCCATAGATTTAATTTCGTCAATCATAAGATTTCTGTAGATGACTCTTTATTTGGCTATTTTACTATTCTCTATGTTTGTTCTGTATAATAAATTGTATATATGGTTGTCTCCAGGTATTTTTATCATAAACTCTATTGCACCAGACAAAAAATGCATAGTACATGTTTGAAAAGTGTTCAGTGTATTTCTCTATCTATTTATGTCTCCTATTGACATCCTTTTTGTGTTAACAGTACGGAAGGTATCGCGGAAGTTTGGGTTTAAGGAGGTGGGAGAAGATGAGGACTGGACTCTTTATTGGACAGACTACTCTGTGGCTCTGGAACGTGTCATGGACATGAAAAAGTATCAGGTACGACTCTCATTACAGTAACGGTGTTAAAATGGGAGATAACCTCATTTAGATGGAAGATAACTCCTAATTTTCTTCATTTACTTTTGACTGTATATGCAAAAATTGTATGGATATAATGAAAAGACTTTTGCTTTTGTTGATTAAAAAACATATGTTTTACATATTTTCTTACAAATTTCTTTCATAATAACCAAATAAATAAAAAAAAAATGAAAAAGCTGAAATCCTTCATATATATTAATATAATGTTTGCATATTATCCTCTTTCATCATGAGGCTATAATATTGGCCAGTAACTAAAGTTATATTTTGATCTCTGTTCGCTTCTGTTAACTTCTCAGTACGTAGCAAAACACGGAGTAGATAATACTTTCTTATTTAGATCTATCAGAGTTACTTCCCTTGTTCTCACTCTGTCATTACAAAGGGAAGTAACTTCAGTAAACTAGATAACTTTCTTGAGTGATGTGCTGTGATATCATGATAGCTTTATATTTTACATTTTTGTATTTCAGAAAATTAATCATTTTCCTGGGATGAGTGAAATTTGTAGAAAAGACATGCTGGCAAGAAACATGAACAGAATGCTCAAGTTGTTTCCCAAAGATTACAATGTCTTCCCAAAAACCTGGTGCCTTCCTGCAGAGTGAGTTTATTTGAATGTTGATATGTGTATGATGGTGTCATACCATTATTATTACATAATGCCTTCCTATAAAACAAGTTTTATTACATATTACTAAATGTCTGATGTCACGTTATGTGTGTCATCAGCCATTTTGGATACTTATCTTTGATTATCTCCCTTTTAAGTATATTTGATAGTAATTACATGCAGCATAAAGAAATTAATTTTCCCTTCTTTCTGAGTGTTTAATATTTTCTGCCTGTTGCAGTCATGGAGATTTCCTAGCCTATACACGACAGAAGAAAAACAAGACCTACATCCTCAAGCCAGAGACCGGTTGTCAGGGCAAAGGGATCTGGGTCACAAAAAACCCCAAGGAAATTAAACCCCATGAACACATGATCTGTCAGCAGTATATGTGTAAGGTAATGACAGACAAACTCTGGCAATGTTCTTTTAACCATTTATCTGTAAGTGGATGATTTTTTTCAAAAAATTCTGTCTTTGAAAATTAGTAGCAGAGTCATGTGAAACGTAAAACATGTTCAATTTGCTTGAATGTTGTTCTCATGTTTTTCTTGGCCTACAAATTTATGAGCACCTTGTGAGTTAATGAAGTGTTGATTTGGATACCAGCAAGAAAAACTATCAACAAAGAACAAATAAGAAACTCTATGATTCTGTGTATTGTATGATCACTTTTATTTTCCTCCACAGCCTTTACTTCTGGACGGGTTTAAGTTTGATTTGAGAATATATTGTCTAGTCACTTCCTGTGATCCTCTCAGGATCTTCCTGTTTAAAGATGGTCTGGCACGGTTCGCCACCAACAAGTATAGTGAACCGACCAACAGCAATATTGTAAGTAAAGTGAACTTTCCAATAGCAATATTGTAAGTACAACATGTATACTAGTAACTTCTGTGACATATTATATATTATATAATATATGTGTTTAATACTAATAATATTACTTATATTACATATAAAATGATATACTACTCGTACCAAAAGATCCTCTCTCAACTCTCTTAGTGACTGAGTATTCTCTTGTTCACAGGATAATGTTTTTATGCATTTAACAAATTATGCCATCAACAAGCACAGTTCAGACTTTATCAGAGATGATGAGGCTGGGAGTAAAAGGTAGGTAATATATATATTTGGTTAGGTGACTTAAATGTTTTATTTTTGAGAAATTAGTGTTTGGATTGTTTAAGGTTTATATTTATACATCTTGTAAGACATGTGAGTAGAATCTGATCAATTATAACCAATTCTAGTTTTAGGTTCTATATGACCAGTGTAGAAATTAGCTGTAAAATGTTATATGTAGCTGCCCCAAAGATTTTCACATCACATCTTTCTCCAGTTTGACTGCTGTTTGCTACTTTTCAATCAAATTTGGGATGTAAAATTATCATGATTATCCATTTAATTCAATTCAAATTTCCTTACCAGACGAATTAGTACTGTGGATCGATACATGCGTCAGAAGGGATATGACATTGACAAAATGTGGAATGACATTGATGATGTCATCATAAAGACTCTAATATCCGCCCACTCTGTCCTTAAACACAACTACCGCACATGTTTCCCAAATCACGTGAAAGGAAGTGCCTGCTTCGAGATTCTAGGCTTTGATGTTCTACTGGACAGGAAGCTCAGACCCTCTATACTTGAGGTAAGACATAAGGGAGATAACTTATCATATTTGTAACGGAGAGAACTCAAATCAGACCTGTGAATTAAGTAGCAGATATTATGAGAGAAAGATAATTCATTAGATTGAGAGAAAGTCCAATTGTCTTAAGACGTAGTAAATTTAAAGGTGAAAGAGATGAAGTTTACATAATATGTATTTAAGATCTCCAAAAAGGGACACTTAAATGCTGAATAGTTAAAATTAGCAAAGTTAAAATTTAGCAAAATAATTAATATTTCTTAATGTACTGGTTAATTACAATACATTTAACAATACAAACCTGACATGATAATCTGGCTTTATTTCAGGTGAACCATTCTCCTAGTTTTAACACTGACTCAGAGTTAGACAGGGAAATCAAAGGTGCTTTGGTGTGGGACACACTCAACTTAGTCAATTTTGGTGCTTGTGATCGCCGCAAATGTATTGAGGAAGAAAAACGGCGCATCAAGGAGAGGCTGCTGGGGAGAGGAGCAAAGAAAGAAACCAAGTAAGTAATCACCAAATCATGTAAGTGTGGTATGAGAAAACCAAATTTCAACTAATCTTAAATATGCTTTTTTTGTGTATGAAATGAGTTATTGAATTGGTTTTGTATTTGGAGATGTGAATTGTATGATCGACTGTTACAGAGAAGAGCTGGAGTTGGCTCAGGCTCAATATCTAGAAACATTAGAGAGATACGAGAATGGCCACCTCGGGAACTTCCGACGGATATATCCTGCACCTGGCTGGGAGAAGTATGACAAGTTTTTCCACAGTAGTGGGACACTGTTCCAGGAAACAGCAGCTTTTAAAGCCAGAAGTGAACTAGCCAGGTATGAAACTCAATAAGTGAACTAGCCAGGTATGAAACTCAATAAGTGACCTAGCCAGGTATGAAACTCAATAAGTGATCTAGCCATGCAGGTATAACTCAATAACATCTCTATAGAAGAAATGTATAGTATACAATGTCCTCAAAAAATCCCCGAAGAATCAGCAGGATGTCCTTGATAGTATTTGTATATAAAGTCATTGACTGTATTTGTATATTATAAAGTCATTGTTCAAATGATCAAAGTAGGCTTTACTAGATGTATTGCTTACAAATTCTTCATAAATTGCAGACAACAACGAGATGACATTGCCCGTAAAAAGGAGAAGTTAGAATCCATGTTAAAGGGAAAGAAAGGAAATACAACTGGTTTACGTCCAGAAAGTCCCAATAGTCGGAGAAGAAGAACACTCCGACGAACAACTATGCCATCTCGACGTCTCCTTAGCTCACGTAATAGTCTTGAGGTCAGTTTATTTTAATTAATAAAAATAGGTTCCATAATAGCAGATGTATAGCCTGAAATTTTACTTTGGTGTCCTCAGTCATTAGTTTATATCCATAAAACAGTTTTCATATGATCAAGTATTGTCATAAGTAGTGCTTATTTACTTAATCAACATCTCAATCATCTTCTGTCAATAGCTGTATTTATATTGGTTAATTATGTCCTATCTACAACCATAGGGTCATCAATCATTGACATTACATCTAATATTGGATAAAGATAGACATTACCTTTAGTATTGTATAGACACAACATAGAAGTTAATGGATATGTTACATCACTCATTAGGTGATGGGCAGTGAGTCGTCGCGCCAGGTATACGATGAACCCCTCGATACGTCCAAGCCGATGGACATTTTAGAAGAAGAAGAACTAGAGCGGATCAGTGGTCTGCTGCAGCGTGACAATTTAGTTCGTGGTTTAGGGATCGTGGAACATGTGTACCGTCTGCTTCACTGTACACCCGGCACCATGGGAGTCCTGAAGACGGACGCCCGTGCACTCCCGCCACCACTGGTACGTATCTCTGTATAACAAAATAATGGCCTGCTGTTTATCAAGGGAGTTATCTGCTCTTGTGTGCATGGTTATATGTGTTGTTATTCTCCTGAAGAATGCTTTCTCACAAATTAAAAAAGTTATAATAACCAGGACCTACAGATAAGAGCAGATCACTCTGTGATACAAAAGGTTAAAAACATCAGAGAAAGAACTACATTGAAGAAACAATCAAAGGAGCAAACTTGATTTATATCATCTAGAAAATTAATGTAATATTTTAGAACTTAAACATTCTTATATTAATTAGGTAGAAAGCTTGTTAGCTTGTGGCGATATCAGACATGTACACAATAATTGCAGTTAGATTTATAACGTCCTAGAAAATTAACTTACTCATGCTGCAAACATTTTAGATTGTATGGTATATTTAATTATAGTTTTACAATAAAAGAATTGAGCAGTGTTATTTTTAAGAAATATTTTAAATAAATTTTGAATATTTTTTAAGTTTTAATTAGTTATAATGAGATGCCTAGAGTGATAAATTTACTCCTCTACTATTTTTAAAGCGGCAAAAAAATCGTGATATGTTTGTAATTTGTAAACAACATACCATGATACCGGAACTGGTAATAACTCGAGTGGTAGACTAGATTTCTACACATTGTGACTAGTAGAAATTGTGTTCACTAGTAAGGTAGATGTCTCTTTTGGAGAAGAAACCTCATCCATAATTGGTGACAAATTTTTTTAGTCATTTTTAGTTCTGAAATTTGTGAGTTTACCTCTGTAATAAGTTATCATTACATATCATTATCATATCATTACACTGAACACATTATTTTTGTGTTCACCAGAACTTCTTGTGGTTCATTTTTAGATCACATAATATCAGTTTTATTTTACTAGTCACCTCATCCTGCATCAACTGTGGTCATGTAATAATTCCGACAGTGGCTAATAAAATGATAATTTTAATTAAATTCTTGACAGATTTACATCCATAACCCTTTAGCCACCAGGCCAGATACCCAGGTAAAGAGTTAATGCCCCTGAGCTCTGTACACTATAACACTGAGTTGACAGCTAATCAGACTGATGCATCCTCTCGTCACAGTGTAGATCTATTCAGTTGTAGCAGGTTTTGGTTTACTATAGATATACTTAGCAGTTTTCAGCATGTGTTTGGCATTTATATTGTTTTATGGTAAGTTTAGGAGTAGCTGCTACCAATTTCTGCATTGAAATTTGCTTCAGAAGTTATTTTTTTCTTTTTTTTAAGAACTTTATTGGAAACTTTCTAAATAAAATGAACAATTATTTGTTTTGCTATGCAATATGGTATTAATTTTGTATTGAATTGATTATAAATTTCAGTATTTAATATGGGTATATGCATTTTGATGAATGTGATTATTTCAATTTATGATTATACATGTATGACAAAAAATATGAACTGTATGTTTATTTTGTTTTCATTTGTTTTTCTTGAATTTACTATTGGCACCCTTTCAGTCTGTTGTGACCTGCCCTTACCTTTATTAGCACGATTTTCCTGAGTTGTCTACCCTTCCTACAGTTATCTCCCTTCCTTTGCCTTGTTGCACAACTGACTTCTTCACATTGACCACTATTATAAACACCCTGTGATGCTGGGACATTGATAAAATTACTCCTCCACATTATACAAAAGCTTTGAAAGGAAAATGTTTAAGATCATTATAAGTATGGAGGTCATAAACATGCAATCTGGAGAATGTGGGTGTTTCTATAATGGTATACGGTAAATTTGTAAATGCAGAACATGTGTACCCCCCCGTACCTGCAATGTATAGCAATAGTTGTCTTAGGAATTTGATCAAATTGTCCAATTTCTAGATATAGAATTTTTGAAACCATATCTTTTATTACTTGATATGTTTAATTTGTTATTTTACTTATTTAGGATTTTAAGTTATGTAGCAATTCATTATTTAGTAATCATGCTATTTCATTTTGAGAATAGGGGATATGAGTACATAAATCACATAGATAGATTTTGATTTGATGAATTCTGTATTTAACAAATAATGCTATGGAGCATCAACTACCCCTATAGGATCATGAAGTTAATTAATGAATCCAGTCCTCTATTATCTTAAGCACTGTGTAAATATGAACTAGTTTAGTGCCGCCTTGTTAGGATTATGTAAAAGATAGGGGAGGGCTGTTTATAATGACTTACACGGTATGTTTAAAGCTCCCTAATGATGTTAGTTTCATAGTAGGAAAGGTAAGTGTTGGATTGAGACTAGAAGTGCAGACTATATATACTATGGGTAACCAGTTCCACAATGGAACCATCTGTACTGCATGCCACTTAATATCTCATTATATATGCTATCATTATTTACTTTTTACATTTAAATCCACTTTTGGTCAACAACTTTTAAAATGAACCTCTTTTGTTTGAATCCATTGATTTCAAAATCACTGCTTTTGAGGTGTATGTTGTTATTTATTATTATATACAACAAGAATTATATGAAAAAAATCTCTGAACTGGAAATATAAGGTTTTATTTTTTTGTTTGTTGTGACATATTTGAAAAATATTCATCCCTTAGAATTTATTTAAGCTTAAAACAATGCCTCTTAGCATAGATTGGTACTGATTGGGTGGAATTTTATAGCTAGCTCGTATCTGCTGAGAGGAACAGAACTCTTATTAATTAAAATATCTAAAATATCTGTAATCTTTTAATTTTTATTTTGACAGATTACAAAACACTTGTTATTCATGAGAAACAGATCACCAGGTTATAAACAGAAAAAATTCCCGACTTATTATTTTCCTTATGGCGGATACAAGGTAGCATTGTCTAACAGAATTACACCCAGTCAGTAGCATGGAGCCCCATTAATTTCTCAGCCTTACTTATGTAATAGCATTCTAATTGCCTTTACTGATCGTCCTTGACTCAATTAAATTAATAGTAATATTGAATATTTAGTTATATAAAAAATATATAAAATGTCAAAATAAAAAATGGTGAATTCTTTGTCTATTAGACCAAATTGCCACTGTATATGGCTTTGCATAAATACATTTTCTGATTTTTTTAATTAATTTTTTTTTGGGGGGGGGCGCAGGATTTAGGAAGGGGGTCTTTAAGCACTGGTTTGCTATCAGGAATTTGTAACTAAGGATTCAATGCTCTTGTGCTTTTTAAGCTGATCCCAACCCAGTATTTACTTTATTCAAGTACAGTTTCAGAATTAATTTTCAAAGAGTACTGTTAGAAGATATTCATCTGTAATTAACATTTTTGAAAGTCTGAAGACTGATAGAAAAAATACCATAAAGTATTAATATCATAGTATAAATTACTGTTTGAAGATTGAGAGACATTTTAAGGGCAAGGAACCAAAAGACAAAGCCCAGGTAAAGTGATAGTAAAGTGTATGTGTAATATATAGACAGGGTTGGTAATAATGGAGGAGGTAGATCAGGCCATTATATAATGATTAAATGTGGTTACAGGTGAGATGTGTAAAAATATAACACCAATGTTATCAAGTATACCTTTTTTAATTTTGATCATGATATGTGCATGATTATGTAAAATGCTTCAAGTTTGTGGAAGGTCTGCTTCTGGTCAGTAGTTAGTAAGACAGTCTGAGAAATACTGGCATTACTAATTGTAATTAGTAGATCGTTAATTAATAAGGACTTTAGTTGTCTGATCTATGATTGTGCTTTATAAGCTTCAATAATTTATAACATATTAGTTCTGGTTTAAGCAAGTACAGACTGTATTTATCTGAAAGTCTGTTGTTAAACTACATTTAGTTTCTTAAAAAACTATTACTATTTAAAAAGTTCTACCCAAAAAGCACTCTATGTCTATGTACTCCAAGAAGGTTTTGTCTTCTTGAATTGTTGTTAATATGTCATTTAATTATCCTGACTTCAACATTGTTTAATTGTTTTGACCCTAAGTGTAAATTTTTAGCAGTGGCCCCTGGATGCTTATTGGGTTAGCTATGTTAAACAGTGTAAGCCTAGTGACTTGTAGATCTAGCAATGCTGTGGTATACTGAATCATTACTAATCTCATAACTACACTATAACAGAAACAAATAATCATAAACATAATCTTTTTAATGTCTTTAATATTGATTTAAACATATTTTATTGCAAATGTGCAATGGGATTGGGCACAAGTTATACAACTTATATAAAGCCCGTTCCCGTCTTTAATATTCAATACAATTACACTTTTTTCACTTTGATTTAGAGTAAACAGAAGGAAAATATAAAGAAATGTAAATTGAATGGAAAAAAATAGAATTATTATAGAAGACAAATCTATAAATCTACCTTTTGTAAAGTTTGTGTTATTTGTGTTGAGATGTGATTTGTAATGATGATTATTTGTTTGTTATCTATCATTAACAAATCTTTCTGTTTCTCTTATTACTACTATTAGTCTTAATTATTCTAGTTTAGTCAAGAAATATTTATCATTTTACCAAAAACTGCTGGAAAATAGTTATAAAAAAATTGAAAAACAGTATAGGAAAAATTAGAAAAAAGTTTAGGAAAAAATCATTTGAGGTTATTTTGTGTATACTGCATTGTAAGATAATGGCGATGTACTAGTGATGTTCACATAGCATTATTATAGTGTTTTATCTAACTATTTTGTCTTTATACCAATGTGTTGGATTTATTGTGGAAGAGAAACATAATGAAGAAACAGGTATTGATTGTAAATCATTTTAAAATTATCAACAACAAATGACAAAAACTTACTTACTCCTAGGAGTAGATGAGGAGTTTAGGTGTGTACATTGTAGTTGTAGAGGCGTCTCTAGTCCATCTGTTTAGTGATCTGTCTTTATCTTGTTCCCTCTTTCTCTCTCTCTTGGCACCTGCGCAGGACAATCAGCGATGGCTGTGCTCTAGTAGAAACACCGAGTCTTGCCTAATGGGGCGCCAAGCTCCTGTACGTATAAAGGACCGCCAGTATTATAAAAAGCTGCTGGATAGGTATTTTGGACACAACCATGCTCTTGCAAATGAGGTCTCCACAAAGGGAGACAAACGAGGCAAGCAACCTAAACCTGCAAACAACCATGCCAATTGTACGTCTAACTATCATGGCAATGTATTCTGTCAGACACGTGAAGATACTCGACAGTTTCCACAAGTTAGGCTCTCGTACAGCACCAGTGACCGCAAGGTGGTCCTAATGCACCAACCTTTTGTCAACGGTGACGAGTGTGAGGGCGAACAGCTCGATGACGATGAGGTTGGTAGCCACAGTAAATGGCAGTGTGGCGCAGACTTGCTGTGATATCCTAACCACTGACTGATCTGACTGTGTTGCGTGCTATATACAAATAATGACCGTTTGGTTTGATTGCAGTACGTTACGGCTGATGTTTAGTTTTAAATGCATGATGCATGCTGTAATACAACCTTGACATACCCCTTTACCAAGCTGTGGAATGATGTGTCCGATTTCAAGCTATATATCCATGCCATCTTTTACTTTAACAGCTCTGCCTCATTACCATTCTCTCATGTAGTGTAGCCATTGCTTTCATTAGAAAAATGGTCCTACACTATTTCTACAAAGGAAGAAAGCCCGTCCATACTTGATCCTAATCCACTTTCAACCTGTTTTCATGACATTTATGAAACAGAATCTTCAGATAAAATCATTTGCATGCTAACATAGACACACATTTTTGCATCCTTTTTAACATATAGGAGTACAAATAACAAAATGACTCTTAAATGTCAATACATAAATTTGCTGTTGACCGCATATTCTAAATTTTGTTAGATGCTCCACTGCCGACAGAGCATAAACGATAGTCATTATTTTACCAATAATTTGTGCTTGATTGTATATATATATATATATCTAATTACACAAAAAAAATGATAAAATATAATTTATTTTGCTCTTGGTGCAGGCGCAACCAGTACTTCACTCCATATAGGACACACTGCCAAGGATTTTTTCGGGATGCAATTAATTATATTTTTATATTTTTATCTTCAAATAAACTTTTCTATGGTGGTAATAGTGTAAAGTATGTAACTTTTGTAACTGAAGAAAAATACTAAATCGTCCGCTCCTGTTTTTGACAGAATAAAAAATACCATCTGTCAGCGACGGAGCATCTTTAAGAAAGAAAAGAGGTTAAAATTAAAACAATAAATATGTAATAGTTTCTGCCAGCATCCATATGTTGGACATGCATGGTTACCATTTTTGTTTTATTTTTATTCAGTTTTATTTACTTTTTTTGTCTAAATCCTATTACCGCTTATTTGCCATGATCATACACAGTACTAATTGCAATAATTCTTACATACAAATGGCCACTTGATTGACTGCCTTTCCTCCAGGATCATTGTTTGGTCTTTTTTGTGTTGAGTTGCCTGCCTATGACAGCAGGTGTCATCTATCATAGACGACTAGAGACTACCCAGAGAACTCTTCATAACATTGTAATTATCGTGTGGTTTCACTGTTATCAGTTTTACGTAGCTTTTGCTAGATAGAAAAAATTGTCAAATCAATGCTTTCTTAACAAAATTGTAATCGTGTCTTATATTTTTGTTTGCTCTAATTTTTTAACTTTGGTTTATTTTTTGCGTATTTGAAGAGAAACTTGAAGTATTTTACATGTTTTATTTAAGCTTTTAAAAAATTATGTACTGGCTGTATATATATTATTAACTGCCATTGTTTTATTGAACAAAGAATCAATAAGAAAATATATGTGTTTTTCTTAAATTATTTTCCTATCACTGGTAACATTAAAAACATTCAATACATATATATAATTTTAAACATGAAAATGAATTACTAATAGATTTAAAAGATATTGAAACTAGAACTATACAACTATTGCTATGATTTGATGCATGTTCCTGAACCACTTTCATGCTTTTACTAATGCAGCACAGTTTTCTGAATGACCACTTTTGGTATGAGGATTACAAAGCTATTTGATTATAAATAGAAATGGACAAGATTTCAATGATTTGTTATTCATTGTATTCCTGTATTGTGAAACTAATTTCCATTACCAGATAAAGTTTGATTTTATGATAATTGAGAAGTTGAAATAGGTATCAGCTGTAGACGTACTGTATCAGATTTTATACTTACTGTTCATCATTAATCAGTTACTGATCCTGTTTAACCATTTATTATTTACCATAGATCGTTATTTATAACCTGGAAATTTCTCACATTTTAAGAAAATAATGGTGGGTTAGAAAATAGCTCCATATGTCCTCTATGTCTGGGAATTATAGTAGCAAACATTTTTTTAAATCCATTTGTCACTGAGGAGTCCAACTGAAGGACCCAATAAAGTGCATGCTTATGACATGGCTGAAGTTCGTGAAGTTCGTGAAATGTTGATAATAAGTACAAATCGTTTTCTTCCCCACCATTTTCATTCTTTTTGCTGTTATTATTTGTTTCTGTCATTGGGAAGTAATTGCTATGTCATTGGCTTACTGTACAATTGAATTTCTCATCTCATCCCTCCGCTAATGACGTAACAATCAATATCATTAGGGGGAGATAACTTTGCACCAGACTGAGAATGGTTAGATTAATCATTGACAGATGTGGAATTTTCTGGGAGGTTGTTGTTAGTGGGTTGTTAAACCTAGCTGTTCGTAAAAACTAGACTATATTAATATGCAGTTAATATTCCTTAAATATTTGAATATATATTTAATCAGATAATTATCGTGAAAATATAATGAGTTTCTATATGTGATTTGGACCTCTTGATATGGTCGTTAGTTTGCAAGTGGTAGCTAAGATTGCTTGAACAGCCAGGTGTATACTAGTTTATAACAACACAGACTGACAGCACTAATAAAGGTTTTGCTACTAACCCCATATCTTAGATTCTAAAGAAGACCGTTAAGTTTCCTACATGTAGTAACCCTGGGCTTGTTTACTGTTTTTCCCTTTGTTTCAGAGTGATCGTGACCCTCACAGGAGCCACCATCACCACCCCACTCATTCCCTTAACACTGTACATAGCTCTAACACCAGTAGTTACGCCTGTATGCTTACCTCTGTTGCACTGAACCCCTGTAACATGTCCTCCACCAGTCAGATCACCCATGTATCCCAGCCCTATATCCCCAACCCTTCCAGCCTCTCCTCCACCCACCTCACTCCCATCCCGCCTGGTTACAGGCCTAAGGGAGACAACTCCAATACTATTAGTTATACTCGTATAGTGCCATTTTCACAATCATCTTTGTCCTCCACAATGCAGCCTAGCTATGGCTCGTCCGGCCGAAGTACCACCTGGCAGGGGAAATCAGGCAGCCTGGGTAGCCTTAACGAGAAGACCGTGCCATCCTATCAGGTAAACCCTAGGTCGGCTGTCGTCATCGTCGGCCGTCATCTTCACAGTTCGTAGTTAGCACACTCTGTTTTGGTGGATAGCTACTGGGAGTCGGTATATAATGTTCAGGGTACTAATTAACAACAGAAATGATACATTAGTAAAATGATTATAACTGAATGTTAAATCATCATCAATGAGTAATATATGTTGTTTTCTATAAATTCTATAAAAGTTATGGTGAAGGGGGTTAAAGAATTAACATTGTCCCTGAGGTTTCTTGTGTAGATATAATCTAAGTATAGACTGTGGTTATGGGGTATCAGTCATATTAATAGTATGTCACCTTATTACAATGAGGACAACTCGTATTCCTAACTATTATAATACTTCTAGCCATTTGTTGTCATTTATTCCTACAAGAGTAAATCAAACATCATCAGCTTTAAAACAATCCCTTGTGACTATTAGTAGCATTCGATGACCATCTACAAATGGTTAGCTGATCTAGACTAATTGGTATTTAAAGTTGAGTGACAGGAAATTAGTGAATCTTAAGTGCTATATACTAGTACATATATAGAGAGAGGTAGGATAAAAAGGTAAAGACATCACAACATAAGTTGGGTTTTAAGAATAGTGATTTTCTCTAAAATGGTTAATGAATGACTATACATGAGCTTTGAATCAAAGTCCAGTCCTTCCCTTTAGCGTCCCTGCTTTCACACACTAAATGCGGTAAGTGGTTCCTGTTTATAGCACATCCAATGCTGTTGTTTTACAGTTGAACGTTTGAAGTTGAAACTGTTCTTTTTTGTTGAATTTATTGAACTAATGTATAATTCCAAAGGCCCTGCATTGGTACTAATATCTGTTTATTTGTGCACTTTAAAATATTTGTTGATTTTATACGATATATTCAGTGATGAGTTACCAACATGCTTATTTACATTTTATAGTAAAATTATATGCTATCAAAATGCAGAATAATAATTGAATAAAGAAATATGCTATTTAATGCTTTTTGTTAAATTTGAATAAAATTATAACAACTGCATGTTGAATAATCATGAAGTAATTATGGAATTAAACTCACAACTTTTTGTTTTTGTTTTATGAAAAAGCACAAGAAATTAGATATTAAAAATGTCTCAATTTGCTTCTGTTGATTTGAAGCAATTCTTGGAATGGATTCCAGATTCGATATTAGTACAATGATTATTTAAAACAAAATTGATTCTACCTTACAACAGAGGAACAAGTTTGTGAGGAAGCCCCTGGGTGGATCTAATAGGTCTGCTGGAGGGACGGCCATCATCCCGGAGACGGAGTACCGTAACAACATGTCACATCTGATGGATACAGAAGCTGAGAGGGCAAGGCTGCTGGCAAAAAATGGATACACAACGAGCGGAGAATGGCGTTCCGACACCACCACTCCTAGTGCCACACAGAAACAACGTACACTTAGTGCGCATGGTCAGCGCAAAGAAGGTATGTATGATCAGTTTGTCCATTCATATTCATAGATTAGTTAAGTAAATAAAATCTTCAATGAAACTGTTATAACGATGCATCTGGAAGTTATAACTGACATTTGATTGTTGATCTTTATACGAGATTATGAGTTATAACGTTTGATGCTGAAATGAATTTTTTATCAGATTACAGTGGTTCACTAGGTAAATAGGAATTCTCTTTACTAGATATCCAATAACATAATCATACAGTGTCTCACAATATACTTAAGGATATATGCTCACTGTCAAATCTCCTTTACTGAAGAGTTCTTCACAAGCAAGCCGGTAAGACTGTTTGATGGTTAGTGGTCGTGGGGTTTTATCAAAATGTACCGAAGATATTTGTCTTTTAATGATTTTGTGAGAATTCTAACAAGTATATTAAACGTGACAATTTTGAGGGAATCAGTAGTGAAAGTTATATGTATCGGAGTCATAGGATCTACCACAAAACAAGAAATGTAATGTACAACTAACTTTCTTCAATAAACATTCACTTCAAATGAGGGAACTGTAACATTGTTTTGATAATTCTAACGTTTGAAACATGAACTCTGAAAAAAGTTTAGATCGTCAGACAGCATACATCCTTAAATATGAGAATGACATTGTTCGTTTGCCTGACATCAGAATTAGGATTAAGAGTTGATATTTTGCTCAGTGTGGACTTCATGTTGATCTAACAGTACATTTTCAATTACTTGGTAAATGAAATTTTCCATTCAAGCAAGATTTTTGTCACCAGTTCTACTTTTGGAGATTTCAGTTTTGGAATTTATTTCTTTTTTTAGCATGGACAAAATATAAAACTCCAATTCAACTGAATTTTTAATTAGTTACTGTGAAAATGTTTATGTAGCATGAAAAATGAGGAAAGGAATGAGTGAAATTGGCCCAGAGTAAAATAGCTGACAAATCTGCCCATGAAAAAATCGAACTACACTATCATACTTTCTATATGACGTAACTACATATCAAGAGCAGTCTTAGGAATATACAAAAACATTTTTATCAATATCAAAACAGATTAAACCAAAAACGTAAATTATGTAGTAGTTTACAGAATTTATATTTATTCTATAGGACATCCTTTGGAATACTATGTAGCAATTTCATTGTTTTTATTATCTGATTTTCTGCTTTTGAAACTCTGATATGACTTTTCAAAGAACTCATTAATTAAAAATCCTGTCGGCAGACTGCAACACTGTTAGAAATTGTATAAAAACAGTTATGTTATGGTGATATCAAAAGAACCGTACAAATAATGGCATCTTTCATTTTCTTCTTGCATGGAATTATAAAACAGCACCAGTAAGTTGTCATACTGTCAAACTGATAATGGTGGCCTGGTTAGATACTAGTGTATACAATTTCCTGTTGTGCCTTTCATTTCATTATATTGGATGCCTTCCCAATTATTCTTTGCAAAACTGTTTGTTGGTTTTTTATGTGGATGTGGTAAGCTGCAAGTGGTTCATGCATCTTTCATTAAGGCAAACGATTTAAAAATAATACCAATACTTTTCAGTACTATTTTCACGATGTAGACTTTTGGAAGAAAACTGCGTTTTTTCTAGAATGATCTGCTGTTTAGAGTAAAATGAGATTTGAAAAAAGATTACAGATTTATTATGTGAAAACTACCCAGTAAAAAACCTTGCTGAATATAACAAAGTAATGTAGACTATATTGATGATCACTGGCAGCTTGTGTGGCCTGTTAAACAGGAGCTATCGAGTATTTAGTGAGGACAAACTATTTCTTTTCTTCTTCTGTTCCCCAAAGCTTTCATTAGCAGCCTAAATATGTTGGCGGGTGTACTGGGTACGGTAGGAGTTTATCATGTAACCTTGTATGTGACAGGTGTAGGTTTCTCTATTGGTAAACAGCGATCCTGTACCAATGGTTTAGCTTTGATGTTTGTGTGTGTCTAACCTGTTTTGGGAAAAATGTGCAAGATCCCCAGTGACCAGATTTAGTTATGGCAAAAATGTAACTTGATAAAATAAATCTTTTGTTTTAGGTTGACTGAATGCTAATGTTATATTTGAAACAACAAACAAATTTGTTTTGTTTTATCATTATTCTTTGAAAGCAAATATGCAGTTTTATTACATAGACAATATTCCCTGTACAATTGAGGGTTTGTTTAGGTGTACGCTTAACTTATATTTCTATTGGTTATCTTGATATTTGATTTACAGGTCAGGTCAATTGATTATTAAGAGGGTAATATAGATAATTTATCCAAGAGATAAAACGAGATTGCGGTGTTATACAAAGCACGATCTCGTTTTCAACTTTGTGATAAGTATTTGTTTACTTTGATGATTTCCAAATTTATATGGAATTACACCATTAATGATGATGTATTTCCTGTCAGCTTTCAGTTCCATCTACTCAAATCGCACCGTGTGGCAGTATCACCTAGGTATATGGCTGCAATTTACTTTGCCTACATTGTTTTACCTGCATGTTCAGTTTTATTTCAGTAATTTTAGCTCACCCTGTGGTGTACCTGGGGACAAATGTTTAGCATTTGTCTCCGGTATATCTAAGCTTTAGCTCCCATCCACCGATATCATAATCTCATAGTCCAATTATGTATAGATGTATATGCCAGTTCCATCTTTTTCCAACATTTTGCCTTTTAGGAACAGGTAGCTCTTCACATAGTGTCATGAGTTGTTTCACTTTTAAGCATTTGTATATATCTGATTATGTCCTTTTGTTTCTCTTCTGATGTCAATGCTTATTGTATTACTTTGTTAGCTGTTGATCAATGCCGTTTTAAATTTATTTATCAAGCTTTTCAAGCTTTTATTACTTCATTTGTTCTCACTTTTTAATTGTCATTTATCAATAATATTGGTGAAAATAAATTGTTTAGTTATTGTGATAAAATAATCTAATTAAATCGAAAACGATGTTTTCGAAAGGGAAAAGAGAGGCAACTCATGCAAAAATGTTTTAGATGTAGATATTCATAATTATACAATTCCTTACAAAGTTAGTTTCTTTAGCTTCTTTATCAAAAATGTTTTAGATGTAGATATTCATAATTATACAATTCCTTACAAAGTTAGTATCAACTGTAATGAAAAACCGTTTCACATATTTCATACTTGTCGAGTACCTACAAAAATTCAAAATGTTCAAAATAAGTTAATTAGGGGGAGGTGTAAACAGTTTATTTCTGTAGCTGTTTGTTAATTCACCTACTTCCCCGTCTCTCACACTATCTCTTATAAGGAAAATTCAACATGCATGTATCTGCAATCGGGTAAAAGTGCAGATCTTCAAAGCTTATAACGTGCTGTAGTACAGAAGACATGTAATAAATCGATCTACTCATAGTAATTGATTGTTTCACGCGATAAATTAAATATATCTCATATTATTGTTAACCTCCTAATTTGTTGAATATACGACATACTTATCCTGATATTGTTGATCTGATAAGCGTTTAAGTATGATGTTAAGTTAGTAAAGCAAGTCCTGATAATGTTGATCTGCTATATGTTGATCCTACAGAAAGTGTCCCATTGGACACGCCAAACAAGGGCCCTAAATCCGCTGAATCATCCGGAGTCAGTAAGTACAAAGTGTACCTACGTGTCTGTGGAGAGAACCAAAGCCCTAAATGCCTAGACCTTCTAGGTGTGCTTCCCACTGACCCTTGCCGATGTGCACGCTATGGTGGAAGGCTTGCTTATGTCGATCGTAAAAGTTCAATGTAACCCTAATTCCTAATGTGCCCAGCCAATTGTCTTACATCATCTAATAACAAAATAGCGATATTTTTCTCTAAAACACTAGATATTTAGTACTCCAATGTAATGCTAGGAGTGTATATATGGATACATTACTTCGGAGACTTCTCAGGCACCTTCACTCACCCCGCCATCTCAACCGGAAGTCCTAGTTTCCAATTCTTGTACAAGCACAAAAATATAATTATCAAAGCAATTAAATTCTCTTTCCATCGTGATACAGAAAATACATTTTCATTATGAATTTGCAAAGTTGAAACTTGTATTATAAAATAATTTCGTTAGTATAAATCCTGACACAATCTGTTGATTTTGAAATGGTGTTTCAAACAGGACTGTAAGATGGGTTCCCCCACTACCTAAGATTCATTTATTATATAGGTTTTATATTTTTGCTACGACAGTGAACAAATCATTAATCATGTAGATTTAGAAATAATATATACTTCTTAGAGATGTTTTAATTCAGTGTTATTTTTCTTTTTAATTATGTTCCTTTTCTTGATGGTTATTTATACGATCTGACTTTATTTGTAAAATAATTCCAGAACTGCATTGCTTTGAATACGTTATTTATATCCTTCTACTAAGTGTACCGTATATGTTTTTTCAGTTGAAAAGAATTGATGATAGTATCATATAGTATTTGTATACTGACGATTGTCACTTCATTTTAACACATTCATCCCTGTGGACACGTCTGAACTCTTCTCAAACTAAAGCCGGAGCAGTTCAGAATAAAATCCACGGAGTGAATGAGTTAAGATGTGCTAGTAGTAGCTGATTGAACTATTATTTCGACAACCAAGTTTGTGTACCATGGTCACATCAAGTTACCCATGTATCAAAATTATCACCCCATAATCTGTTTTTGCCATTTTAAACATATTTAATCAACAAGAATTAAACAATTTTTGGGTGTGATAAATTCTATTTGCTTCTGCATGCCATTATTGTATACTGCTGAAGGTAATCTGTGTTAACTTGTAAACTAAACGTCGCTTTTTTATATGATTCTTCTGATTAATTATTATAATCATATTTTTATATTGATCGTAGTTGTGCGTGACTACTAATAACCGTTTTATTTTTGTAATATATATATATACACTGTATATAATAATTCTGTATTAAAACGAAATAAGATGTTATAATCATAAACTGTCTAACCGTGTTGTTGTCACGTTTATTGTGATGTTTCCTTAATCCTTTTGATACATTCGAAAATAGATGTGCACGGTAGAGACCTTTTAGTTTGCATTCTGTTATTAAGACTCTATAACATTAAGTAGATTATGGCTGTTTGAAAATAATCTTCTTCCATGTATAACTGAATTACGGAAGAAAAATGATAACAATGTGAAGATTATAGAAAACACATGTATAAACTGAATTGTTAAGGACGTAATCATTTTATAATTAACAGCGATGTTGATTTCTTCAATTAGAAATGTGAAGTTAATTAGTGATCTTGATTGAATTATATTTAAACTGTTATATTTCCCGCCCTTTAAACTGTTACTACTATACATTCTCCTCCTCAAACCCCGCCCGTTTTTCTCTTTAATAAGACGTAATTATAATTTTCATTTTGAAGATTTGCCAAATGATTTGTTAAAAATAACGTTAATCAATTAAGAATTGAATATTCCCAATATATACATTTAACCAACGACTGCTAAAAGGCATAAATCTGTCATGAAAATATGACGCCGGTGATTTTTTTAATATTAACTGTCTGCAGATTGCTAATTTTCTGATTGAAAATATGATACAACAAAATAAAGCTAAACTAAGATTTACTATGTTTTGAATTGTAGACCTACCCAGAGTCCCAGCTAATTGTGGGCCGCAGGGTCTATCAGTGGTCTCGGCCCCTGCACCTGTAGTTCAGCGGCCGGAGCTGGCGTCCCGGTCCGAAATGGAATCACCCGGAGCACTGTCCATCACTAGAGTTGGCTCCATCCAGTCAATGCCGGAAAGTCAAGGAAGCTCAGCTCACCTACGGTCGACCAAGTCTCAGCGGATACGTGGGGCCACCAATAACCTCAGACTTCGGCAACTGGAACTTAGAGAAAACCATGCCGTGGTGTTTAGCTGAAAATTATAAAACCAAAATATTATGAAGTATTTATTTACATTCAGTATTAATGCCAAGAAAAAACTATTCTTGTTGGTTATGTGTGATGCGGTGAACTAATACTAACTAGTATTTTATTTGGTTCTTTACACTTCAAACCAGCTCGAGGAAAGTAGTGTAAGTGTGTACAGGACCACATTTACAGACACATGATACACATGTGTGTAGAGGGGAGGAGAGTGACCTCAGGAATTATCTTATGTAACAGAGTGCCTACTGATCTACTGCTGCGTACGTTTTGCTCTGTGTCTTTGTTAGGGAGATCCTCCGTTACAGGACGAAACATTACCTTCGGCACACTCTGCAAGTCTGATGTGGACATTCTGTTCCATTTATGGAACTGTAGATATGATCTACACTAGTAAATACGGTCAATAATGAACAATTTCTGTGGGTGGTAGCTGCACTTCGGTCAATGGTGAAAGTTTGCTGCGGGGACGACATTTTAAGTGTGTGCCAGTACGTAATTGGAATTCATCACTTGTTTTTGTTAGATTGTAATGTTGCCTTGATGTCAGTTAAAATTGTATAAAAAGAGAAGAATAATGAATGAGAATTATCTAATAAAAATTCAGAAAAAGATGTTAATTTTCTCTTTTAAAGATTCCATATGCCTCATTGATTTTAGTTTTTGAAATCATCTACATGATACGATTCATTTCTGATAAGCTGTGATATATACATTAAAAGCTCATCAGTATTGGGGATATAAGACGTATTTCTGACATACTGTGATATATACATATATCTGTGTGAGTTTAAACATGACTTAATATTTATCAATCAAGATTAAAAACTTTATTTTAAATTTTCACTGAAATAGATTTTCATTATTACCTCAATTATTTATTAAATTGTATTTACTTTCTTTTTCATTGATATCATTAATATTTATTTTACGCTCTTATACCTGTGTTGTAGATGTGACAACATGCATTCATTGTTAATATTGCTTGTGTACTTAAGCAATCCATCGTGTTGTCATCAGCCTAGTGCCAATTTAATGAAGTTTACCTTAAGGTTGTGTGGTTACTGTGTAGTCATTAGACGGCGGTGATGGTATATAATGCATACAATGTATCAGGTTTCTAGTGTGTATTGTTTATGAAGTTCATTGGTTCATTTATATTTAAAAAGCATTGTCAATTCAATCAGTATTCCTACTGAAAATTTTCTTTTGTATGACATTGAGAACGATGGGAAAATTGAATTTTCCAGATTGAAGATTACAAAATTACAAAAAAAAAAATCGGAAATAAGACAAACGAGATAAATTTCTATTTTCCCAAAAAAAACAGCATTGCACAAGTTAACTTGATATATATTATGCCATATACCAAACAAACCGGTGAGCTTAAAAATGCAAGATACTTTGATTGTCATAATAAACGTCATTGTCATTATTTGTTTATTTGTATGTCCTAATACAATAGACCCTTTGATAGGTAATACTATGCTTGCAGAAAAGGGTGTTTTTTGTATTTCCTTTCTTTGTCATGCATGAAATAAGTTATTTAAAAAGAAAAACAATTCTGGCACTTTTCAATTCACAAATGACATTTGTTAGGTTTCCTTTAAGCGAACACTAAACTGTATTATTCTTATTGTTTTAAGTCCCATGTGGTCTCAAGTTCACAATATTGTAGCTCTAAATTTTCTCGCTGAAATGAGATATTAGTGCTAGTGAACATACGAACACTTTATTTACACGTTTGTAATGCATTTCATCGAACCAGTGTGATATCCCATATTCAAATCAAACCCAGATATTATTTGCGTTGCATACAGTTCGGCCTTTGTTCAAAATTACACATTTCTACATAAACATACCAAGGTGAAGTTTCTCACTTCAGAAACTACAATTAATAATATTGAACAATTGACAGTTTTACATTGATACAAAGGAGATTATAGTTTTAGGCTGTTTCCTAAAATGACCAGTGAGACCTTATTTCCTACCTTTAGTTAATATTGACAGTTACTTATATTGTACAGCTGTCCTTGTGTACTCGTGTTATCACCGAGGTGCCAAAACATATGCCTAAATAAAGTTTGGTTTTACACACTATTGTTTACAACTAAATAAAAATGTTTGAACCTTAGTTTTATAGACGGATTTTAAACTTGAAGCTTTAAACTTATTATGCAGTAGCTTGTTCTAAATTACTTCTTGTTAAATTTGTCAACCACATTTCTTAATTGTTTAAATGCACTGAATTTTGAAGTTGAAGTTTCTTATGTAGATATTTTGTCCTTACGTTGGAAATATTTAAAGAACATTAAATGTCGATTTTAGATTGACATAATTCAATCTTTTTCTCTGTATCTCATTAAGTAAATTATTCTATTAAACTAAAAATTCCACATCTTTTGAATCGCTTCACTTGATGAAAAGTCTAAGAAGTGCTTGTACATGTATTATGTCTGATAGAACTCTTGCAATTTACAACATAACTTGACAATAGTGACTGTCAATAAATCGATAAGAAAATTTCCAAGTTTGATGTGAAAGTTTTGAATTTTCTGTTTAGAATATAAATGGTAATGGTGTCAAGTGGCGGCATGGTTGACCCATCTTGATTGTTGTATTTCAAAATTAGACAAATTGCTAACGTTATGTTAACTTTTATTTTGAGAGCATCACAATACAAAGCATGTAGCCATGTCCTTAACACATTATTGCCATGTAACTGTACACGTATATTCTGTACCTGACTTAATTAGTGTCAAATGCCATTCAATGTTTTACTAGAAAACACGATACAAAGTTTTAATAATAAACAGACATTGGTGATGACTAATATAATAGTTAAATATATATGTATTCTTCATGTGTGTAGGATTTTTGCTTCCTGTTATGAATTACTGTTATTGTTGAAATCTACTGTTAGTGTGCATATATATTTGGTTAACATCATTCGTGTTTTGATTATAAGCTTTATAATCAGCTCAGATGGATGGTTATAGATTTATTAATGTCTAATATCTCTTTTAATCACGTTTCCTTACGGTGTTTTATTACCATCATAAGTATGTTTGTTTTACATGTATCCGTCCATTTATCCATCTTTTTTATTTGTTCACGTTTCTTATTCCTATCTTACATTTGATTTAAACCTTATATGACAATATTGATATACCACTGAAATTTTTATCGTTTAAAACGAAGGCGTCTTATTCAATAAAACTATTTTTGATTCCAGATTTCAATGCCCACTTTATTTTAATTGTGTAGTATACGATAGGTTTGGATTTGAAACATTTGAGTAAGCAGGACAGCTAAAGACTCAAACGAATTAAGAAAATATTATATCAGAGTTTGTGATTCACGTCCTGAGATGTGTGAGTTTCTACAATTTTGTTATCCAGCCATTTTGCTTACTGTTCTTGTATGGTATTCTTGATTGGTCGTATTTCACCAACATTGGTACCACACTGAGAAATCCCGTTCTATCCTTTACCACGTACAGGTAGAAATGTATGCTAATCAAGGTGAAAGTAGTGATATATAGAGAACTATTATTTGATTTGTTTCAGGAATAAATAATCAAAATTGCACATTAATGTGAAATATTAGTTTTAGCTCGTCTTGAAAATATCAGAAATTATATATTTAAAATGATGTCAAACCTTACGATAAAATGACCGTGTTATTTTGTATTTAAGTTGTTTTCTGAATGTTCCTGCTGGTTCAGTTGACACCAGCTGTTTTGATTTTTGAAAGTGACATTATCTGGAACGGCAGGTGTGAATAAGTTATGTTATTTTTTTCTAGATTGTCTATAAACAGCATTTCAAGTGTAAATACTTACGTGTAGTTAACTGTTTCATCTTTGTATATGTCTATCTACTAAAATAGTGATATACAAAGTTTTTATATCATTTTATGATATTCAATAAAATATTTTGAACATCACTGACCTGATTTGTTTTATTACTTAAAACAAGATAGAGTGGTACCTGCGTGTTTGTGCTCAACACTTAACAAACTGCTATTTTGTTTGTATACAATACCATAACTCCATAACATATGAACAAAAGGCTAAGGGAGCGCAAGTATGATTACGCATTTATTGAACTGAAAAGGGAGAAAACAATTCTTAAGTTCAGAAAATAAGAGTCAGGATAGTAAGATAATAAATAAATGAGATGAAAACGGGACACTGATACAAATCTCCGGACAAATTTTACAAAACAGTAAACTTTTGTAAAAACTTTATAATGCAAAATGTCCATCTGAATTGGAAATAAATGCTTTTGGTCAAAATACACATGGAATAATAAAGTTAATAGCTGAGGAAATAAGATCATGCGATGGGAAACGTACTAGAAAGTATGCAAAAGTGCACTAAAATACATTATGTAGAAGTCCCGGCGCCGATGGGTTATCGGTTGAATATTACTGAGTAGTTTGAAATCAATTAAAATAATAATTGATCAATTCATTAAATAAGGCATATTGGTTTTTAATCTCTTACTTTCATGAAACCAAAGACCCAGAGGGCCGGTATCGCTCACATTGTTTATTTAGTCATTATCATAATAAAAATCTTACAATTTGAAATAGCAAAATTGAAAAATGACCGCATCTTTTTTATAACTTTGAATCCCCACTCAATAAGGATGCTACCAATGCAATATGAGTGCTATCCAATACTTAATTTTTGAGAAGAAGTTGATTTTATTGAAATAGTCAATTTGACACGTGTCCCGGGTGTCGTCCCCACCATTTGTACAATTTTTGAATTCCCATCCCATTAGGATATTATCAATGCAATATGAGTGCTATCCAATGTTTAAATTCAGATAAGTCATTTATATGGAAATAGCCAAATTGACCCTTTTGGCCCCGCCCCTCGGGCCCGCAGGGGGGGGGGGGGATCAGCTCCACCATTTGTAAATTTCGAATCGCCACCCCTAAAGGATGTTACAAATGCTATATGAGTGATATGAGTGCTATCTAATGCTTAGTTTCAGAGAAGAAGTCGTTTATATTAGAATAGCCAAATCGACCCCTTCTGGCCCCATCACTCAGGCCCCCGGGGGTCAGCCCAATAATTTGTACAATTTTCAGTTAGTGCCCCATAAGGATGCTACCAGTCAAATTTCGTTAAATTCCGACCAGCGGTTATGAAGAGGAAGTCGATTGATGACGGACGGACGGACGCCGCGTTATCGCATCTAATATAGAAGTACTCTTGACTATATAAGTTTCTCCCACTCGCTATAATTTTTACTGTTACACTAATGAATTCAATCTGCCGTCTCAATAGTATGAGTATATCCATTCAATCCTCTCACAGTCTATTTACAAACTCTTTCTCTCCTGTCATGGTATTATTAACACTTTATCACTACCTCTCATTAATATAATTTCGATGTTACGAAAAATAAAATAAAACATATAACTCTCACAAATCAGGGGGGGGGGGAGTGTGTTCGTGGAAAGAGACACGAGAATCCAGGTTTAAAGACCTTCTCGGTTCGTGGCATTGCTACCATTGTCAGAGCAATGCATCCACTGAAAATTCGTCACCACACATTCTAGATGTAATAAAATCATATCTTTTTATTAAATCAATAAATTTATTCGTTTTTTTTAAATCTTCAGTATATAAATTTAAAAAATGGAACAGCTTTTCAAAATTAAAACATTAATGTGTTTCACAGAGCTAGTATTTGGAATTTCACTAAGAATTTAGTTCCATTTTTTCAACAAAGTTTCGCGTAATTACCTGATTTTTTTTTCTTCTACTAAAATGAGCCCAATCGGCTTACGTTATATAGAAATTGTTATGAAATTCATAAAAAAAAACATTTGACTAGTCGTACAATACTTAGGTCCATTGTTATTGACAATATGCACACATACCTGAGAAGCGATCCCTTTGGGTTTATCCATTGTAGACTAGTGATATTTTGCACACATATATATCACAGATTTGGATAGAGCCAAGTTGACCAAAAGTCATACCAGAGTCTATTGGTATTACTGATGTCAATTGTCGTGTAGCATGTAAATTTGAACCATATATGAAAACATTACATTACAGTGGAAAAGTTCACAAGGATCTCTATATATTACAGTCACCAAATAACCATGTCACTATGTTAACTAGTATCTATAGCAGGATGCACATCATAAACTGTATTAACTTCGGCGTCATGTTAAAAGTTTCTTCGCAAATGACAATAGGAAAGAAAACAGCATTACATTTAAATCAATAGAACCAGACTACAATTGTGTATGTTTTTTTTCCATTCTGGTTCTTTCTCGTTAAGTATATCTCTTCATCAGCATGCGTGCCTGCCTCATCGGGACGTGTTCCCGGTTGGCGAAGAAAAACTTCCAGCACATGGAGGCCTGGTCATCTCCACTGTCGGTCTTGTACCTGCCGTTCAAATTGACGTGGCTACATGCGTTGTACCACCAAGCACCTAGGCGGTAGATGGCGCAGTTTCCATCTAGTTTTTTGTCATTATCGCGATCCTTTGTGGTGAACACATGTCCATTAACATAGTCCATTCCATCGCCTTGTTGTAAAATAAACATACACTGATTTTTTAATGATTTTAGCTGTTATTTCTACCTTGTTATGTTTCAATTAATTTTTAAAATTAAAATTTCTGTATTAAAGATGGATGGACTTCCGTAAAAATACAGAACGATTAAACCTTAATTAATTGCTAAATTTCTCTCCTATTAATAAATATTCTAACAGAATATACAGAAATGTCTCTATCGACAGTAAAAACAATCAGAGTTGTATAATAAACAGAATCTGTAAAAGTTTACAGAAAACGCCGAAGGTTTCCGATTAATTTTTTGTGACTCACTTGTGTTACCAGAGAAACCACCAATCGTTAATCTGTAATTGTCAGATTCACTAGAAATTTGAAACAAGGAGTACTCGGCTATTCCTACAGTCCCATCCCAGGCCTCAAGCTCTATTCTCAGTTTGTATGACGAAAATACCATCATTGAATGGATGTTTTCATTTCCTGAAAAAAAACCCCAATAATGTCGGTATTATATATTGATACTTTAATATTTCGCGATTATTTTTCAGAATGTATTTAAATGTGCCCGGGGTTCTTTACCTAGCCAAAAGTTGCCGGTCAGATCACCAAACCCTGTCTTGTATTCGCTCCAGTTTCTGAAGAAGTCAACGCTGCTGTTTCTCCGGGTGTGTAACACCTAAATAGATAGGATAATATGAGTTACTTTCAATATTAAGAGTTGGTAAAAATTAACTGAATTTAAATGAATACTATTTAAATAAGAAAAAAATCTTAAGATACGTTAAATTCAATTTTATTGATGCCGTTCGCCACGAATTATGTTCAGAGCAAAACTGCTCAATGAAGGTTATTAAAGATAAAACATCTAATGTAAAAAGATAATTTGAAATCAAAAGGCACAGTGCAAACATTTAAAAAAAAATTCGTAATTTGTTTACAACTGAGACAAGAAACTTTAATTTACATTCCAGTGGCCTTGCTCGGCGTCCATATCACATAGTATGTTGAAGCAGCGCCCCGTTTTTGTGGTGATTTTGTGAATGATTGTACTGCACTGGGGGTTGACATCGGAACAGTCTATTGGGCCTTTTGAACAAAATGACATTATACACCAAACTAAAAAAGTAACGGACGATTAATTATTTCACTATTTAAACGCGTACGATATTGTGATTTTATTAAATTGTTTCCTAAGATATTGAGTTTTGTACACCCGTTTTATTTTATTTTTATTTAATTTGGTTTGATAGTGAGTGACCCATTATTAAATACTTGAAAGACAAAACAACATTCTTAACTCCGACAGTTTGATCCTAGCTTTCTATTATACCATATTGTGGCTCATCATTTTAGTGGTATACTTTATACTTTTTAATCTAGCAATAACTATTGTGGTAATCGCACTGACATTTGGTCAAGGTGACCAGTCAGCAGTAAAACATATTGTGCCAATATGAATTAAAGTTCCTTTGATTTGATAATGAGAAACAGAAAAAACTAAGCACTCCAGAATAAAGATAATCTTACTCATTACATAAACGTCTCCGGATTTACGTAGGATGGTTTCCTGGTCATGGAGCGTACACAGTCCGGATGTATTGTCGTACGAGGCCACCTTTCTCTGATTGGTCAGTCCTGACATCAGACATTGTGATAAGGAGGAGACTGTAGTATTGGTCCCTCCTGCAGCCTCCAGATAACACATGTCTATTGTTGGTAGTAGTACCCAGTGCTGAGTCAGGTTGGCTGGTGACGGTGTTCCACCTACTATAACCCATTCAGTTTATACTTTAATTGGAACTGATATTCTATAAATATGATATTTTAGTTACCGATTTCTCGAAATAAACTTTTCTCCTCATATTGCATGTGTCAAATTGACTAAAGTTATGGTTTTTCACTAAAGCATTGATGCCACTATTTTATATTTCATCAGGGCATGAAAGAAATTTTGTTTTCACACTGCGTAGCGTCATTTTCGGATTTTGAAGAAAAAGAATTGGCCAATCAGAAAGTCGGATTAGGTTTGAAAACAAAGAAAAATTATATATTTAAGTTTGTTTCGAGAAATCGGGGTAAGGTCAATGCATAAACAACAGCAGGTAATAATTATAATTAAGTTAGGATAAATAACAGAATCTGCAGACGCAATATGTCTGGCGAATCCTATAAACTGTATTACATGTGATATTTTCTTTCGTGTCTTTTATCAGGGAAATAAACAATTCCCGAAGATGTCTACAGAGAGAGAAATATAAAGATAAATACAACCAACATAGTCACAAGATGGCTACATTCTCAAATATAATTCAAAAGACAAGTTATAAGCTAGAACAAATTTGGAAGACCCTAGAAAACACCTGAAATTTACAACAAAGGTATCAAGCTTTGTGGATACCATCACATTAATGTAGGTCAGTCCGGGTCACGTAACCATCACCTAAATGTAGGTCAGTCCGGGTCACGTTACCATCACATAATGTAGGTCAGTCGGAGTCACGTTACCATCACATAAATATAGGTCAGTCGAGGTCACGTTACCATCACATAAATGTAGGTCAGTCCAGGTCACGTTACCATCACACATGTAGATCAGTCCAGGTCACGTTACCATCACATTAATGTAGGTCAGTGCGGGTCACGTTACCATCACATAAATGTAGGTCAGTCCCGGTCACGTTACCATCACACATGTAGGTCAATCCAAGTCACGTTATGTTACAATAAGGTACTTCAGCGGAACTACACGGCAGTACAAAATAACACTTCAACATAACCGCGCTGTAACACAAACAAGCTCCTCCAGATCCTTATAAACACAATGGGTTCTCTGTCATCAAAATAAATATTCTCTTTTTTGATAAAGAACATTGTATTTTACTGTCATTGATTAATATAATCAAATGATTCGTAATTACTGATCCACAAGATTAAGTTCTTGTTCAATTTGTATTTTATCCTAGAGTAACATATCGAATGGAGACAATTGATTAAACATACTTAAATAAACTAGTAAAAGTGGAATCAAACCACTATTGATTTATGAGGCACTAATTCATAGAAAACATATTCCTGCACTATAATAGCGGCGTAAATGGGGGGAGGGGCAAAATAACTCAAGATGCCCCCCATCCCCTTCGATCTTGACTATTCAATTCCCTACGAAAAAATTACTATTAAGAATGGCTGAGATGAGTTTTACGATGTCTTTTTATGATTTTAAAGCTTTCTTGGTAACTTTTCGAAAAATAACATTGGTTAATTGATATTGCAGATTGAAAGTTACCTACATTCAGAAATTATATACTGTAAATGTCGTCATATCTTTACGCAAAAATGTACTGTATTATTTGCCAAACACGGCCGAGTCTTTGGTGATTTTCCGACTACACTGCGATTATAAATGGTAGGTTTGGATCATTTGTACTAATGAAAACGCATTGTTAAAAGTGAAAATTGAATGTAGAAATGTGCTCTTTAATTAAAATCTTTTTTTTTTACCCATCGAAAATGTCAATAACGGTTTCCATGCATACGTTGTGGTGCATATGTAACAAACCCAAAACCCATTCTCGCAGGTTTTAAGGCGTTTCAGAACTCAGAAGCTTGATTCTTCTGTTGCTGTTGTAATTTATTATCAATATACCGGTAAAGAATATATATTCTAGTCTAGTTTTTAGCCTTACAGTCATTTTATTCCGTTGGGACACATTTAGCCTAGAGTAATGGCTTTGGCCTCGTCGCATTTGACAGATAACAAATAATTTAAAGCTTAAGAGTCTACATTCCATAACGAGTACATTGTACCGTATCGTGAACAGTGTTATAACACCTATGGGAAAAGATAATGAATAATTGGATTTGGCACGATTTGCTTTCCCGATAATAACTAATTAACAACAATTATTTTTATTAAGTTTTTTATTTACAGTTTATTTACAGTATGGAAAATATGCATATGAAAGATGTACTATAGTCATTTTATCGGTGAGAATGCATATAAATATGGTAATGGTGATATTTAATCAGGTTTCATTGTCCTGGTGATGAACCGGACTTTCTTCAACAATTTTCACTACCTTGTTAATTAATTTTTTTTTTTCTAAGAAATTAAATAACTCCACAAATGGATTTTACAAACCCCACGATTATCACTTTCTAGCTAGTGAAATTCATAAAGATAGTTACGTCGACTCATATGGGGAGGGTTTAGTCTCGCTGAAGTCTCACTTCACCCGTTTTTGTGATATGGTTGTACATGTACATGTATATACATTTGATAGCAATGTGATACATCCTATATGGAGAATTTTGATTTAAGTTTTAATTTTTAAATGGGTAAGAGGTTACAATTTCGGAGTCCTCCGGAAGCGCGTCTTGACCGGAAATGCTAGCATAACTTGAAGCAAAATCAATGGTGTGGATTCAGACAAAATTTATTTTAATGAAAACATTGCCGGATTGACCTACATAAATCAACTAGATTATTTTGCCATTGTAATATAACTCTTCAGTTTAAGTAAGGTTTAAATATGTAGTTTTGGGCCAAAAATCATCATAATTTGCAAAATGTATTTTGCTGTAGTTACCATTTTACATGAAGATTTGTTTTCAAAGAATACATTGCTTTGGTCAATTCTGCAAACATTCAAACTGATCAGACAATCCGGGTGGAATATATTGCAAATTGAGTATCGAATGTAACGTGACGCTACCCAAATTGGTACACTTTTTGAAGAAAATTATTTAAATTTTCTTACATGTACATGTGCTTGAATCCAGATTTTTTTTTTTACATTCAACAGGTTAGCGTACCCAAAATGGTATACCTTCTAAGTTTGATTTGATTAAAATACGTCTAAACATGATAAAAAAAAGTTTGAATACATTTAAGGAAAGTTCAAACATTTTTTACTTGATTAAAGCCACATATCTGTCAAAAATATCCTATTCAGCAATTGTTTTCCGTGTTTTAAAATATACGGTGTTTTAAGGGTGTCGCACGACGTTTCCCGGTTTTTTTTCAGAATTTCATTATTTTCATTTTTAAACGCGAACGAATACGACATATACAAATGCCACAGTTCCTGTTAATCACATTAATTTTAGTTCAGAGTATTAACTGAAAATTCTACTTCATATATATCAAAAGTGTACCAATTTGGGTAGCGTACCAATTTGGGTAGCGTCACGTAATGGTTGAAACGATGAAATACCAGTTAAATAACATATTTCGTCAAAAATGTATCCTTTCTGTTAACAATAGATCAAGAATGGTATCCTATTTACCAAAATTTATATTTGCCTATATTTAGTATACAATATGCCCAACCTAAATCCAATTAGATAATTTGAAGAAATTTATTAATCTATCTCAAAATAAAACCATAGCAAAAGGGGACGAGGCAAGCATGTTTAGTTTGAGAACAGATTTTACACTGACTTATAAATACACTTATAATATAATTAGTTTATTCCACAAAATATAGCTGACCAGTGTTGGTAGATAGAGAGAGACAGCTAGACAGAGAGGTTGAGGGAGAAACATAGAGGAGCTTACACCTTGTGTGTGGTCCCATTTTGGGCCACACAGCGACCATGTCTGTACATATACTGTCCTTGTAAATAGTAAATGTAAAATAATGAAATGTCGACAGAACGACAAATTTACACACCACAACAACAGGAAAATATGGAATCAAAGAAGTTAACATCGCTATAAAAAAATACCTTCAAAAAAATCATTTTATTGTACTGGCGCCGTGACCAGCGATGGGACCTAGGTTTTGCAGAGCCCACAACTTTATGTATAATAAAATGTAATGTATAATGTTTATTTTTCTTTTCAAAATCTATATTTACATCTTTTCTTAATATGTTCTTCAATTAACTCATATAAGATCTCAATATGATGTTACTTTTTACTACAGATTTAGGAAAAATTTAAAAATAAGTTATTTTACACACACGCAAAAGGATGATAGTTGTTCTAAGCAAATATCAATCTAGTAAGGTATTGTAATGCATATTATTCTTAATTGTATATGCTTACAATACACTTCTTCATCTTACTTCACTAGGTAGATATACCACTATTTTTTTATTTTTAATTGATGTTATCTTTTTCCTAAACTTAAAGTTTTGACAATTTGTTCTTAAGTTATATTATGGTAATTTAATTTTATTGATATGTTAAATACTTTTTGTTTTAAACTATTTTTTTATTTACACAAATACACTTTTTTAATACAAAACATATATTTAAACCTCTGGAAATGTTCTGCTGACATGGTCTAACATACAGTTTTAAAAGTAATTAGAACTTCCAGTTTGTCTGAGAACAATATAGGCTGATGAGCTTCCTCTTTAAGGCCCATTGTCTAGATATTAATGACATATTTACATTCATATATATAATTCGCGTTGGGAGGAATACCCGATGCAGTTTAATGTCGGGCACTCAAAAGTTTTTTATGTTTCTCACAACGTTTACATACACAAATACACAATATGGAACTTACCCCGTAAGATGATTTTCATTTCATTGTGTTTGTAAGATCTTAGCCTGAATGGAGTGCAAGATTTTACGGCTTGATGATTAAGACGGTATGACGTCAGCACAAGCATTTTTTTCCCATTAACTTCATTTTTATACAGCACAAGTTTGAACAATACTAGTTCAGGTTTCCTTTTTGGATTTAATAACTAAATGGATTCCTATGCTTATGAACTCTGATCATCCTTTATTATACAAAATCAAAATATTTAAATATTCTAAACAATTACTATTAGATATTTAAAATATAATTAAACAATTACCTGTATTACATATGTTTTACTCTGGGCAAATGTACAATTAATTTTTATAGCATTTTTTTTTACGGATTGGTTTATATCTAAATATCATTCATAATACATTTGTAAACAGACACTTGGTAGTTTGTATATATTGGTCATTTTATAACTGATATATCAACTAACGTTTATAAGATATACAAAAACACTGTGCCCAATTATATTATTATTATTATTATATCAATATTATTCAATATCAATGATATTACATCATGTACATTTATAACTGATAACTGACAAGAAACATATGATGTTCTATTGTAACTAGACACTGTTATATATATACCTGATTAATTAGAGAATATTTTTCCATCATTATTAATAGAACAGATTTTCTTAAGCAATCTAACAATATATTGCTATAACTTTATATACGCTGTGACTTATTCATGATTATGCCGTTGTTCTATAATTTTTCATATTGAAGTTCTTTTACCATTTGATACAATGTAAGATATACACACACATTTAAATATAATAATTTGAGGAATGCCCAATGCAGTTTTATGCTGGGTTCACATAAGTTGAAATATATTCCTCTTGCGTTATTTACACAACATTGCTACATTTATTACTTACACAACAACAAAGAACTTCCTTTGAATTATATTATTACATTAATTTTACCAGTCTTAGTCTAATTAAACACAAGGCATCATGCTAGTGTTTTAAAACGATATGACGTTGACCTAACGCTTTTCATTTGTTTTCATTTTTTTTATTCTTATAACAGCATAATTGTCATAAAAATATCGAAGTCATGTAGATTTTGTCCAATATAGAGTCAGTTTTCGTACGTTCTTTAAGTCAATTGTACATTATCTAAAATTATTAATCTTATATCAAATTTACATTTGCCATATGACAAATCTTGTATCAATATCAATTGAGATTGTATGTCGCAAGTATAGGTACCAGAATATGAAAACTTTTATTTTAAATTTATTATTACTTAATTACAAGCTAACCGATACTTACATTATATATATAATTGGCTTCTTAGGTAAAATATGTGTTTTCGTTTAAATATCACATACAGTGTAGATCTATATAACAATAATGACAATAAAAAAGCTAACCGAATTTTATAACATATATATAATATATACAATTCATTTTTCACAAAAAATAATACGGGCAGCCACTTGAAACGTCATGATATATACAAGTGCATATCAAAAGATCTCCAATACTTTTAAATGACATACGTATCAATTTACTAGTAAACGTTTCTGTCATAATTTGCGTGTCCCTGTGTTTTGGCTGAGGTGATCAATATTGCATTTTACGGCCTCGGAATAGCAGTTGAGACTGCTTGTTTTACACATGTTCATAGAAATTTAACTGTCGAAAACAGATATATCTAGATTTAATATCCCATGAAAAATTACATAATATAAGACCACGATCGAGAGCATCGTGGGTAGCGATAGGCCAAGGTCGTCTCCTTGCAGGCAGTGTATGGGATTCGCAAATTATTTAGTCTAGATGAAATAAATGATTATTCGAATTACTGGTTTATGTAAATAATGAATGTACTTGCAATATTTCCAACGTTGGACATTTTTATTTTGCTATAATTAATATCGATGCTGCTATCGTTTTTGCGATGAGATTAGATGAGGAGGTTTTGCATAATCATCTTTGTTTTCCCTGTCGACACCAAAATAAAACTTGTATTGTAAGATAGTGACCGGGCATTCTGTTTATCCTGTAACTTTTTCATTATACATACAGAAGATGGTATTCAAAACGAAAGCAAATTGTCTGTTATTTACACGATTTCGCTCAAAGCGAAACGCTTCTTTGATGATCAAGAAAAGTTGCATTCACTAACCGAATGAGTGTGTACTCCTTTTTACCACCGTGGGAATTATGTAAGCGACGTCATTCCGGTGATTGTGACGTCACTGTTTGGCGGGACTGACTGCCGTTTCATTCACTTCTACTAAAAGTGACGTCACTGGAATGTTGGGGATCAAGTCAACAAATTTAGAAATTGAATCAAACGAAAGAAATTAAACGTTTATTTACTGACATAGTAATATTTTCCTATTGCAACTATTACAGGAAATTCTTATTATCCGATATCGGGTTTTGTGCCCGACTAATGTCGATATTACAGCTAAAAATGCATTGTTTCTTGATATTATTCCGCTCCTTTTGTTGATTTTAAATTCGTAAAATGAACTTAACCCGCAAAGGTCGTCAGAACGCTTGTTTTCAACGTGAATAAACACCGTAGTATATATAATGTAAGTTAATTATAAATAATTATTAATAAAGGGACGTAGTATAATAATGTTAACCTCCCTGCTCTCGTTGTTATATTATTGTATGCGTATACATTAACCATGTATTCATCAGAGAGACAACTAGGCATAGAGACTGAGGGAGAAACACAGAAGAGCACACACCTTGTATGTGGTCCCGTTTCGGGCCATATATCAACGATGATTTTATATATCATAGCAGTACAACAGAATAAAATGTTGACAAAACATCGGAGTGAATCATCTTTCTCTGCACGCACAGAAAACTCAAAAAACATTTTATTATACACTTTTCGACATATGCGACATAACATCACAGCTGTATAGGTAGTAACTATTTACCTACCATTCTATGCATTTTACCTTTGTTTATTTTTACAACACAGCTGGAATGTAGGGAAAATGTTTCCAAATGATTGTTTTATGAATCACACCGAAATCTACGCTAAACAATACTCACATATAGGATCTTAGAGTTCATTTCATATGACATTTTATGAAACGAGTCAAAGAAATTTTTATTTTTGCTAGCCTTGACGAGAAAAAATTAAAAACTTCGAGACGAGTTGCATAAAATTTCATATGAAATGAACACACATTTAAGATACTTTTTATCACATAACTACAAATACCTATATACATGTAACAAAGAATTTCACTTTAATATGCATTCCAAAAATCTAGCAGAGGCCGCCATTTTGTACCGCCGGTCTCGTAATCCTAACTTCACGTCATTTTTCCCGAGGTCATTTTATTGTTTCTGTCTGACGTCACAATTTCCAGGCAATGAGAATCGCTCCAGGTCATATTACACTAGTGACATACGCACAAATATTACACGGGCGAAATAACTGGATATCAGGCGGATTATGTGATAAGAATTGTTATTTTCCGTCCTGCGTTCAGGAAAGTTCTAATCTCAATGATAATTAACACTAACCTAGATTTCAAATTTAAACTCATTTTAGCGCAATCAAATGTTTTAAAAGTATGGGCGCTTAAACAGGATTTTAACCATATTGTTTGGACATAAAATAAACATAAACCATATTGATTAAGATAAAAGGATTTCTTACCTGATACAATTAATAGCACCAAATCCACTAGTAGCACGGGGTAGGTGCTGGACCTCGTCATGTTGGACTGTCATACAAAATAGACGTATAGAGTTTACGGTATATACTTCCTCTTTGTAAATACGTAATCAACGCTCCATTAGTCCTCATCTCGATGTGATATCACAGATCAAACAGCCTGCTTATAATTTATATATTATTTGCGGTATATTAATTCTGAAGGCAGCGTTCATGTTTTCTCCTCTGGAGTCTTTTGGGAGATGTTTAATTTAGTTCTTACTGGGAGTGGATCTGCTGTATTATCGAGATTAACAGATTAACAGAATGATTATTTGAAGTGAAATTCAATTGTCTTGGTTTCCTGAGAGTTGACTGATATCTGGCGCTGTCATTAATCTCCCAGAATATAAACCATAAATTACATTTCATATTTATATTCATGTTTTTTCTTACTGACTTTTCACTTTTCTGGTTTATTGTTGTTGTTGTTGTTGTTATTGTTGTTGTTGTTATTGTTGTTGTTGTTATTGTTGTTGTTGTTATTGTTATTGTTGTTGTTGTTATTATTGTTGTTGTTGTTGTTGTTGTTATTGTTGTTGTTGTTGTTGTTATTGTTGTTGTTTTTATTGTTGTTGTTGTTGTTGTTATTGTTGTTGTTGTTATTGTTGTTGTTGTTGTTGTTGTTGTTGTTGTTGTTGTTGTTATTGTTGTTGTTGTTGTTGTTGTAAACTCCAACACAGGAATACAAAAAAAGATCTGGAAAATTAAGTTATATTAAATAAATACATAGGGGTTATATTATTCCTCGTAATGTATTTTTTCTCTAGGAAAGTTCTTGTATGTCAAATCATAATAAATGAAAGTAAAATGGTTGGTTACTCAAATAACATCGGTTTATAGGTTGCCTGTAACCTGCCCTCGATGTAGTTAGATATGACCCATATTCCACTTCGGGTATAAAAAGTGAAAAAAGGCTCTACATTTTCGAATAGTTCCTACATGAAATATCCTAATAATGCACTTTTGTCCTTGTATAACAAATGCATAATAAATGACAGTAAAGTGGTTGGAAACTTAAACAACGTCCTTTTACAAATTACCTTAACTCGCAGAGATCTATAAATTTGCCTAATGCATACATTTTGTTTAATTGTATCCTTTAATATTTACATTACCACTACATAGTACCTACATGTAAATATTTTCCAGTCTTTGCATTGGCAGTTAGGCTCTGGCGTACTAATACCGTGATTAAAAGTTGAAAAGGTCAAGAAAAGACTGGGTTTTACGTCAGTACGATAATTAACTGAAGAATATAACATATTCTGAAAATTGATCAATATAGAAATGTATTCTTATGGACATATTTGAAATGCAGTGAAATGTTGAACTTATCATTGTATATCCCGTTTTATCGATAGGACTATTTCATCTACTGTTATTAGTCGGTTATCTGTGGCAACACAACGGAAGTTGCAAAGAATCAACTTTTCCCACCAAATAATTGCAATTGGCTGTTCCATCAAAAGATATTTTTCACTATAAAAACATATAACTTTTATTTTCATACTTTATTTTTCATCTATTTTCTTTTTATAACGGGAATGACTATATAAATGTAAATATAAGCATTGGTTGTAATATTTTTTACATTCATTGGTGTGTAACACAAATTGGGTGTTCTAGCATACCTATCATGGTGCGCTAACACGCACCATTGGCAATGAATACCAAAAACATGACAACAAATGCTTAGGTGGCAGTGTACAGTAGATTTGAAAAATTCAGCAAAATAAAGTGCAGGCTTAAATTATGTACACACAGCTTTTTAACCTTAAATAACATCTATATAAAAGTATATCTATTTTTAATCTACACAACATTTGCAATTGTTATGCAGAGTTCATTTTTGGACAGGTCTGCTTTTTGTGGTTTTGTGAGCCTGTATAAACCATGGAAACCAAATTTGGTTGTTTTTTTTTTTTTTTTAAATGCAAAAAAAAATTGGATTTTCAACCCAAAATTACACCTCCTCTAGGAGAATTTTTTCTTGGACACAGTTTAAAACCAAGCATTAGGGGAAGAGTTATGTCCCTTGAATGGAGTAGGTGGACTTCATCTCGGTTAGTGGATATTTTCTTTTTGAAATGTGATTTTTCACCTTATATTCACCCCGATTATGCCGCAGGATCATCATACGAACTTTGATGAATGGAATTCTATGTCCTGGGTAAGATATATCCGATTGCCTTTTGGATATTGAACATTTTGTGTACGATCATGAATATTACTCAGTGTGTAGCCATCTTGGAACAACATTGACTATACAAATACTATACATATACTGTAGGCCTACAGTGTGTATACAGATCTACAGATCTACATATCTACATGTACATGATTACCACATCATATACGGTACAGTATGTCAGACCTACTCACTAGACCGATGTCTGTACATTTTTATCACAGATTTTTGAAGGGACTAACCCATGAAAAAATTCTTTACGCGGTTGAACAAATAATCAACAAAGAACGAGTACGTTCTATACAAATATTAGACAAAACTTGTGTGGTAACATTAAAAGACGAATCATCTAAAACATCGCTTTTAAAAGACGGTGTAGTGATAGACTACCAGACAATTCGCTTCACTAGTGTTGAAAAAAATATTACCAACGTTACCATAAAGGATGCTCCAGTTGAAATGTCAGACGAATTTATTTGTGCACAGATATCAAAATATGGTGAAGTGGTAAGTGGAACGCTGAAAAGAGGAAAAATCAAGGGGACCGATATAGAAAATGGGACAAGATACGTGTCACTTGTAAATTGTGTATCCGCCTTACCTTTAACAGCGAACTTTGGGCGTTTCTCGGTCCGCTTATTCGGTGACAACAATCGGACACCGTGTTTTAGATGTGGCCAGACAAGCCATCCCTCATACCAATGTCCGAATAAGAATGAGACTATTCGAAAATGTCATCGTTGTGGTAGTTCTGACCACCTTATCAGAGACTGCACTGTCACCTCCAGACAGTGTCACTTCTGTAAAGAAAGCCATATTCAACGTGACTGTCTCCACGAACTCGCTTCGAACAATACGGAGAATACGGCACTGAGATAGAGGAGGATAACAAAATATCCACGTGTTCCGAGGTCGTGTGTACTGATCGAGAACAACATATGAGGAAATACCGCAAACGAATCTGGGAGGACGGACAAAAAGCGCCTTGTGTACCAACAGTCATCTTGGGAGCATCTAACGCGAACCGAATGGACATTGTTTAATGACAACGTTTGCAACGCGTCCATGGCTTCATTTGGAGAAATAGACAGACTCATTGATAAGGCAAAAAACATGACAAATGAACAAATAGAAAATGTTATTTGATCATTTCATTTAGGCACTAACGATATTATGAACCAAGAACGACCTGATCAAGTATGATCAGGGTCATAGATGCGCTTGGAAAAGTCGGCAAGGCATTTCCGGACCACACAAAAATCGGTGTATGTACGATTTTGAAAAGGGGGGAAGAGGTACTAGGCTCAAGCTTTCAATGAGGGTGCTGAAGGTGAATACTTTCCTTGAGAATTGTAATAGCAAGGATATATTCTGTTTGATAGATTGCTGTGTGGGGTCTGACTAAAGAAGGTCATCCCATTGGTAGTATGTATGTACAAGAACGACGCATCTGGCGTAATGTAAACAAAGAGACGGGGCAAAAATGTGGAGTGTCATGTGGGAATTCATACGATGCTAGCAACATTATGCTAATTAACGATGAAGGACGCAAAAACCCCAGTCGATCCAAATTTTAAGAAACGTCTGTTAAGTGACAATTCCACTACCAGAGGATAGATTATCCCAAAAAAACACAGAAAATCGCATCTTAGATTTCTTAATGCACACAAACCTATAATGTTAAATTATCCCTATATCTGTAGTTCATTTAGTATTTCTCTGTGTATAGTTTTTCCACATAGTGTTAACAGGTAAGGGGAATCAATGAAAAGTGGTTCCTCATAATAGACATTATTCATAATGCCATCTGCAAACAAAAATTATGTAACGATTAGCAGTATAGATGGTTTGATGAATGGTATTGAGAGAAAATAAGTAAAGAAAGAGTGGATTGGTATTGTTGCAGAGCCAAAAAATAGATATAATATGTTTACAAGAAACTCACTGAAACAGACACTGACCAAAATTTTCATGGAGCAAACAATGGAAAGACATAACTAAGGGGGGTGAGCATGTGGAATAATGGCAACTAATTCATCAAAGGGGGGGTAGCAAATTATTTTGAAAAAATATTTTTGCAGCAAATGTATCAGAAAAACACATGGTGGCATAATGGCAATATTATACAGCCTAACATAGAATCTTGAAGATAAACTATTTGAACTGTACAATGTGTATGCACTAACCATGGTAATGAAAGTAAAGATTTTTTCACACAAATAAGAATAATAGATAGCAACAAAGGTCAATTATACAGAATGTATTTTAGTGGGAGATTTTAATTGCACGCTAAATAATAGTAGATAGATAGAAAACCAGCACTTAAACACACAAATATAGGACAAAGAGAATTATAGCATCCTGATTAGTGAAAAAAATCTTGAGGTATATGGCGTTCTCAATATGTTATTAAGAAGAAATTTACATTTAAGAGATGTCATTCAGAATCAAGAATTGACAATATGTTCACTCCTTCTAAGATGCGACACCTTTTTCAGTGACCCTTGTATAAAATTTTTCATATAGTGACCATAATATGATATTAGTTAAATTATTACCACAAGAAATAGAACGTGGACCGAGTGGATGAGTTGTTAAAGTTTTAGGAACACACACTTTGTTTTCAACAAAGCTGTTTCAAAAAACTGTTGTGAGATCATGGGTTTAACTAATATTAATAAAAGTATCTACATATTGCGAATGGTTGGGGAGGATGAGACTCACAGAATTGTTTACGCATGTATAACACGCTTATGCTCTCTGCGTCTCTGGAAATTTGGTATAGTGTGGTGAAGTACACTTTTGCCACACGCCACACGCACTCCTAAAAGGAGGAGCTCGCACGCAAACAATAAGATAGAAAGTTGTGTTAGATAAATGCGTTGTAGAGATAAGATATTAAAGAAAGTTGATATTGAAAGACTACTTTAGATTCAAGAGCTAATGCTAACCGCTCGGGGACGGAAGGATAGTAGGACCATGTCCAGAATTAAAAGGAAACTACTCTCTGAGAAGAACGAAAGATAACAGCGTTCTCGGGCGGGATATTTTAATTTAGAGCAAAATACATGCATAGAAGAAGCGTGGTATAGTGACACTCCCACTCTCGCATCGAGAGATGGGTACTATAGGTACCAAGACATGGAATTTGTGTGAAATTCTAGCAGAAACAGAGTGATTGAGTCTATGATAAGACTGCTATTTAAAACGACACGCGCAGAGATCGTTGTGTGTAACAGAGATAGCAACAATTATTTTAATCGATTGAAATATTGAAAGGCTCACTCGCTGTAAGATGATTAAAAAGAGAAACGCGGATGGATATAGAGCGAAGGAACTGAAGTTTTAATATCTAACTCTCCAAGCCTTAAAAGCGAATCTTAAAAAACAATGGGTCTCCAGGAGAGAGGAATGGTACATTATAGCAGAATTTTTACAAAAGATACTGGGGAAAGTGGAATGTCTTTAAGCCAAGAATTGTCTGGGTGGTGATTAAAAATTTGGGTTATTACTAAATTCTCACGCTCTCGCTCTCACACATCTCAGGGAGACAGGATACTGAAGGCACTGCAGGACATTTTGCAAATAATAACGGGTGGAAAGAGAAGATATAAAAATAGGGAACTGGACTGTGCTAAGCTTGACTAGTAGACTGTAGGTATTAAAATTTACTTGCCAAGGTGTATCAGTATAGATCAGATACCGTAGTGTCTTTGCTTAGAGTTGTAATATAATAAGCTGAGAAATCGAGACAAAGAGTTTGTGCCAGGTAAGAAATATCATGAATTTTTGCACAGACAATGTACAAGAACTTTTTAGAGTAATTATTCGTGATGTATTGAAGGTGTGTAGTGAGATAGAAGTGGAGCCGTATTGCGTACTTCATTCGATACAACGAAAAAAGCCGTTTGATAGGAGATATGAATGTGGTGTAGCTCTTGGAGTTGTCTGCATTGCCGTTTGGGTTGGGAAAATGTGTGAAATGTGCGCTCTCGGACCTAAGTATATTGTAATGCTAGGATGGTAATAATTGCGGCTTGCCTTGTAGAGGAATTGCATGGACTTATGTTACGTCTGTGATATGAAACAAGAATAGGTAGGGGTATATTGACCTTCTCCCATTCAGAATAATTTTTACGTCCAGTTATCCACTAAAGTTATGCAGCGAGACAGGGTTGCGTTCGGAATCAAGATGAGGATGGGTCCCATTTAAGCAAATAGAGTGTAGCAAGTTTTCTGCAGTAGGCACGATATTACGTAGAGCTGCATGTAGCGTACTTGAACGAGCAAACTTCGGATATATAAAAGGGATCAAAAGTTACAAAATACCTCGAATTAATTCAGGAAAAGAGCTAAAAATTAAAGTGTGATTTAAATGGACTGATATGCTAGAGGTGGGCGCAACTAGTTTACCGCCTCTGAGATAACAGAACAGTGAATGTATATCTATTACAGCAATCCCTTTGACTATATTGTAAATATATTGCACTCAGACGAGCATTCAGGCTCAAAGATAAACGTTATGATAATTACCTGAAGCTCATAGTATCCTGAGGGAAATGGGAAAAAAGAGGACCAGCTTATTTATAAGATAAATGGACACAAAGTAATTGCTGTCGATAATCTTTAGGGTATTACCATCATGGATATAATATTGATATAGACAATCTATGGAAGGATAAAGTTCAAAAAATAAAAAACTGTGTGCAAATATGAGAAAACTAGAAACCTTAGTATTGGAGGTAAAGTGTTGATTTATCAGGTCTCTAATATTATCTACAATAAGCTTCGAAATTGAAGCTAGAGGTATCCCAGAAAAGTACAAAAATGAAATTAACTTGAATTGTATGGAATTTTCATATGGGATAGCAAAATTAATCTTGTTAATAGAAAAACGTGCTGTAACAATAAAAATAAAGGAGGAATTAATATGGTAGATATTGATGTTTTTATATTAAGTAAATATGTGAAGACTACCTACAGGATACTGCAGTCAAAATTGGATAATTGGAATGCATTTGGGAAACACTTCCTACAAAAGTTTGATGAAATACATAACACAAAATATTTTATATGTAATTGCTCCAATCTACAAGGACTAGATTTAAGTGGAATACCTGTCTTTTATCAAAAATGTATCAAAGCATGGTCAACTTTCAGAACCAAAATCCCTGCCACTAGTAAAAATGAAATTATGAACCAAAACCTTTTTAGAAATACTAATTTAATGGTAAATGGTAAATCACAATGTTTTAAATCTTTTTTACGGTCACAGCTGACAAAAATTAAAGATATTTGGAATGAAGATGAAAAAAAGTTCATTGATAGTGAGCTACTTCTAAGAAAGCTACACAAAAAAAATAACTGGATAGCAGAATTTATCTATTATTTTAAAAATTCAATTCCACAAAATTTTTTCCAAATTACTCAGAGATAACTAGTTTCTAGATAAATCAGTGTAATATATAATTAACATTCTGATTTAAAAATAATTATTAAAACAACAAACATTATGAAATAAAGAAACACTAATTTCTTCTGAAAAGTCTAAAAGAGAAATATATACAAAAAATTCTGATGCCGGATTGTGAACCCATTGCGAGAAGTAAATGGGAGGAATAGATATTTTCCAAAACAAGTAATTTTAGATAAAAAGATTTTGGCAATTAATATGGACAAAACTTTCAGATAATATATATGCTATTTCAAAAAAATTTAAAATCAAATATTGAGTGGGAATGCTCACTTATGTCATTTATATACATGGTGGATTACCAAAATTCATGTCTCAATCGAATAGATCGTGATGGACTAGAAATAGATCTTATTTTATTTGTATGATAACCACTGTGATTTAATTTTATAACAGGTCAGAATTAATACAAAATTCTGTTGATAAGCAACAATATTTATAATCAAATCAGTGGAAACCATGAATATAGTAATGAAGCAAATTTGCTAGGTAATTATGAAGATGAAGAAAGATTTATTGAAACAATTGTTATCAGCACTAAATTTACAGTATCGGAAAGTTAGAAATATTGTGAAGTACCAAAACAAGATATAAGTGTCCAATCTGCACTTATTATCTTTAAAAGCATTATTATAGAAAATATTGGGAATTATTTGAAATGTCAAAATTCAAGAAAAAAGGAACTGTACAAAATGTTATCAAATGCCATAGCATAGTCAAAATATCATAATCTTTCTGAATTATTTCTACTATATATAGAATTTGAACTACTATGTACAGAACTTCAGTTGCGGTATGAATAGAGAGTGAATGAGAAATGAGAGGAAGGAATAATACGGTTTGTATATAGGAGTTGTCCCCCTTATACAATTATCTTTGTAGAAGGAGTTACCTCCCCTTATTTATTACCAGCAAATATCTTATCTACTGTAATATCAAAACTCTAACTTTATATATTAACATTTCCTTTTTTGATAATTCAATATATATGCAGATATTGTAGACCGCACTGTAAAATAATGCTTAAGTGGTCAATTAAACACAAAATTTAAAACTTAAAATAAGAAAAGTCTTTTCAAGAATTATATTTATACATGTATATAAATAAGTATAAAGTACCATATTGGATGGGTGAGAGAGAGAGTAAAATATGTAGAAATATGGAAATTTGTAAGAGAGGCCTTCGGTGGAAGGGACATTGTATTATATTCAGCATGTACTATTGAATAAAAAAAAGGTTTTGAAAAAAAAAAAAAAAAACCAAGCATCACTGCCGTGATAGCGAAACTGAGCCTATTTCGACATAGGTATATCATTAAACTTTTGATCATCTTACCTCGTACCCCGAGTATCAATTTCTGCTGCTACAGTATTGAGTTGTTTCCATCTTAGACGCACATTCGGATACCCTCTAAACCATTAATCTCGAACCCATTTTGGGGAATTTCTTTATGCAAATGTGAAGCCTGCATATAATTCTCTAGATTGAATTCACCAATTTTAGGACATATACATTTTTTTTTATGCATATAATAAAACGGGTTTTCTGCTTAATAAAAAATATCACCATGTCCATTCGGTCTTACTGTACAACTGCTACCTTTGATATTTGAGTGCAACAAATGCATTATTTTATATCAAGTTTAATCACTGCCCCCGCCAGGGATCGAACCCAAGGCCTAATATTCCGTCTTTGCAGGTATGTATCGATTGTTTGTGAGCGCAATTCACGCCGTTTTCTATGACGTTACGCTCGCAAACACATGACGTCACAATCAATACTTACCCGCAAGGGCAGATAACTCTGCAAGTACAGAATTCTAACGCTCAACCATCGAGCTAAAGAAAAATTCCCTTTAGCCGAGAGGTATATTGCGGCTAGTATTGACCAGGGCTATATACGAGTATTGCCAAAATTTGCAAAAAACGCAGAAAAGGATCAACATAGGCACAAATTACAAAACTATAAACAATGCTTAAAAATTCAAAGAAACATTTTATTTACATAAAATAATACATTTTCTACATCATCAAATATTTGATTGAAAATGAGCAATATCGGTAACAGTTTCAATGTATTCTATCTCATCAGAAATAACACAGAGGTTAGATATATTTCAATGTATTCTTCCTCATCAGAAATCAACACAATGGTAAGATATATTTCAATGTATTCTGTACCTCATCAGAAATCAACACAGAGGTAAGATATATTTCAATGTAGTCTATCTCATTAGAAACGACACAGAGGTTAGATATATTTCAATGTATTCTGTACCTCATCAGAAATGAACACAGAAGTTAGATATATTTCAATGCATTGTGTACCTCATCAGAAATGAACACAGAGGTTAGATATATTTTAATGTATTCTGTACCTCATCAGAAATCAACACAGAGGTTAGATATATTTTAATGTATTCTATCTCATCAGAAATCAACACAGAGGTAAGATATATTTCAATGTAGTCTATCTCATTAGAAACGACACAGAGGTTAGATATATTTCAATGTATTCTGTACCTCATCAGAAATCAACACAGAGGTTAGATATATTTTAATGTATTCTGTACCTCATCAGAAATCAACACAGAAGTTAGATATATTTCAATGCATTGTGTACCTCATCAGAAATGAACACAGAGGTTAGATATATTTTAATGTATTCTGTACCTCATCAGAAATCAACACAGAGGTTAGATATATTTTAATGTATTCTATCTCATCAGAAATCAACACAGAGGTAAGATATATTTCAATGTAGTCTATCTCATTAGAAACGACACAGAGGTTAGATATATTTCAATGTATTCTGTACCTCATCAGAAATCAACACAGAGGTAAGATATATTTCAATGTAGTCTATCTCATTAGAAACGACACAGAGGTTAGATATATTTCAATGTATTCTGTACCTCATCAGAAATGAACACAGAGGTAAGATATATTTCAATGTATTCTGTACCTCATCAGAAATCAACACAGAGGTTAGATATATTTCAATGTATTCTGTACCTCATCAGTAATCAACACAGAAGTTAGATATATTTCAATGTATTCTGTACCTCATCAGAAATCAACACAGAGGTAAGATATATTTCAATGTAGTCTATCTCATTAGAAACGACACAGAGGTTAGATATATTTCAATGTATTCTGTACCTCATCAGAAATGAACACAGAAGTTAGATATATTTCAATGCATTGTGTACCTCATCAGAAATGAACACAGAGGTTAGATATATTTTAATGTATTATGTACCTCATCAGAAATCACACACGAGGTTAGATATATTTTAATGTATTCTATCTCATCAGAAATCAACACAGAGGTAAGATATATTTCAATGTAGTCTATCTCATTAGAAACGACACAGAGGTTAGATATATTTCAATGTATTCTGTACCTCATCAGAAATCAACACAGAGGTTAGATATATTTCAATGTATTCTGTACCTTATCAGAAATCAACACAGAAGTTAGATATATTTCAATGTATTCTATCTCATTAGAAATCAACACAGAGGTTAGATATATTTTAATGTATTATGTACCTTATCAGAAATCAACACAGAGGTTAGATATATTTCAATTTATTCTACCTTATCAGAAATCAACACAGAGGTTAGATATATTTCAATGTATTCTATCTCATCAGAAATCAACACAGAGGTTAGATATATTTCAATTTATTCTACCTTATCAGAAATCAACACAGAGGTTAGATATATTTCAATGTATTCTGTACCTCATCAGAAATCAACACAGAGGTTAGATATATTTTAATGTATTCTGTACCTTATCAGAAATCAACACAGAGGTTAGATATATTTCAATGTATTCTGTACCTCATCAGAAATCAACACAGAGGTTACATATATTTCAATGTATTCTGTCTCATTAGAAATCAACACAGAGGTTAGATGTATTTCAATTTATTCTACCTTATCAGAAATCAACACAGAATACATATACGACTGTTTTTCAAAATCAAGTAGTTTACTTTGGTTCGATAAAATAGGTCAGTAATCCCTTAAATCTGTATTTACATCGTTTTCTGTCTTTCTCATATTAACATGTCACAATTCAGCAGTGTTATGTGTAAAATGGGATAAAATGTTTTATTTACCGTTAAACGCTTTGTGTTAATGGATACGCGGTCTATCTCGAAAACATTCTTTGGCTTTAAGTCAATGTGATATGATAAATCATGATTATTGTATTAGCTACTTCTTCAAACAATGTTGCATTATTGATTAAATCACATCCATGACAAGGCTCTGGCATTGAATTTTCTGATGTTGAAAAGAGTACTACAGATATTTTACAAAGATTATTTCAAATATCCTCTTTCTTCATTATGAAATAAACAAATTACGCAATTATATTCCTAATGCAACACAGACAGAATATATCGTATGCACACGAAATGATATCATTTCCTTCAATATAATTGGTAAACGTTATTACGAAATATGATCACGCGATGAACGCTGTGAAAAGGCCAATCCATGCTTTTTATACTAATAACGTATTTGACACGACATATTTTACTCATTATCAATGTGACATCACATAGATGTTATCATTTATGTAAACAACACTTATTTAGCATATACAAATAAAATGTTGATAATCTTAATTGGTCCACACACACAGAATTCATCGGTAACAGCAGAAATTATCCTAGAATTTAAGTTCTTTTATATGAACCTTGTGTTCCTGACGTTCAATCAGAACTAAAGTTTTTTGTCCTGTATGAGTAGTCTCCCTTGCAATAGTGTTTTCGGGCATTTGTTTTATTGCGAAACATGTAATTAAATGTTTAATTCTCGAATAACTTGTTTTTAACGTGTAATAAATGTTTACCGATCAAATAACTTGTTGGTTTTTTTTTACATTCACTTAAAGCTTTTGGAAATCAAATCATGTTTCAAACCAAATTAAATGAAATAATAAATGTTCTATACCATTTTTCTTGACTTTGAACCAAGCAGTTAGGCTGTATGACACATAATTCATTGGCTGATTTAGAAAGAACAAAACATATAGTGGACCATAGAAATCAAACTATATACAAAAGTGCATAGTGTTTTTTAATATTAATCTTATTACATATAATAACGCTACTAATAATTTACAAGCAGCTATAAGGCCTAACATCAATAGATATGATGACTTAGTACAAACATACATTAGACATGAGCAAAGCTTGAGATTTGGCGTTCCTGAACTTTTGATTATAATTTTACATAAATATTATTTACAATAATTACATGTAGATGTAACACAAATGGTTCCATTTTGAAATCATTATCTAGTAATTATCCATTCCCAATTTTGCAAAAAAAAATTAGATTTTCAGCTACCAAATTTTGTATGTTTAGCAATTTTGAATATTATTAAAAACATATTTGATGTGATAATTGAAGATATACAAATACGGCGATGTTTTTTTTTCTTCAGACAGATGTTTTATAGATAGGACGCCATCAATAACTGAACACATTTGACAGTTTGAGCATTTTTAGTCACATATATTGTAAAATATTTATTTATGTGATTCACATCATTTTTCACATAATAACAAATCAATATAACAAAAGTCTAGTTTAAGATCCTAAGATCCAGATGTTAGGATATTGAAGGAACTGAAATTATCCGTAACAGGTATGAAACATTAAACTAGCAATAACTACTATGTGAAATACATATATATTTGATATCTGTACATGAATGGAAGACGCAAGCATTATATATACAAACTCTTGTATGTGTGGAATGTTAAAACAATCTATATACTAAGTCGTATACACGTGATAAACAGGCTACCAGCACAGCAATTACTATCAAAGAATACGTCAGATTATTTCCAACAATTTAACTGTCATGAATCTTACGAATCATAATCAATATCTTCCGGAATGACAGCGTCTAATCAAGATTTTTCATCCTCTTTCTCTTTGATTTCCAATTTTTTAAAACAAAAATAAAGATATATTTTATCAAATAGTAGAAATCAGTGTTTCATTAATATATATTACAATAATTTGTTTATATTTTAATACCAGTTGTAATACAATCATTTTATCTATAAAAAGATATCAACAAATAATGATTATATGTATCGCCTTCTCTTCTTGAAAAAAAAATTGCTCTCATCTTCTTAAGAATTTCTCCTGAGATTTGTATGCTTATTGGTTTATTCTTTAGCAGCTACATTGTAATTAGTATATCTTCCTGCTTTATACCTTACAATATATCTAATACAAATGACAAAAAAAGAGAATATCTATAATGTTTCATACGTTATCATTTCTTTTTCATTGGCGTTTTGTTTGGCAAGATCAAATTCTTATTCATCGCGACAAGTTAAATGTCAAACTATACATATGTTCCAGAGAGTATAGACTAGATATAGGTCTGGACTGTGATTGGTCCATTTATAATTATATTGTAAATGTTATAAATCCTATTGAAAAAAAAATCATGTCATTTCGAAGATACATTTTCGGGACGCCGTTGGAATGGTTTTAAAATTTAACGTTAATGAATGCATTCAATGATAGGACCTAAAGACTTAACAATTTGCGGTCAAAAATTACATAAAAAAATTCTAGAAAACTATGAAAGTAATCGACGATTGTAACCCAACCCCATCATTCCCTGTCTGCGAATCTACTGTGCTTTTCTTTGACGTGACATGCATAGAAAAAAAGACATATACTTATCTGAAATATAATTCAAGCTTTCTACTAAATACTTCAATCAGGAATTATCTAGTTACTATATAAAGGCAAATGCATTTCACTTATACCGGTGCACGTTTTCTCTGTGATCCATCAAGAAGCCGATAGGAATCTATCCTAAGTCACATAACTGTCTATGGAATGTGATGAGTATCTTCTCTCTGAGCGGGATAAAGAGGTTTCACCTGAGAAAGGTAATCTCCCACGCCAATTTATTGAGAACAGAAGTACAACAGAATAGTCCACAATCCGATTTAACGGAGTGTTCAGTATACCTGTCACTCCATATCCACAGGTTTACGGTAATGTGGTCTTGGCACCTGTCAGTGTTCACGTCTGTAGACTTTATCTATTAAGTTCTGGACCAATGTATATCCAAACCCATTTACACTTATTATAGCTGCTTCTGCTTCTGATTCCCGACACTTTCTCAGTACATGTCATGCTTTTTAGGAGCCCTGATTGATGATTGAGTTTAAATGGGTCTTTGAGACTTCGCAATTCAAGAACATATCGCCTCTAATCCCTCACAAAATGAAACTCTGTGAGCATCATCAGATACCTTTGATATGAGCGGTATGATATCGTGTTGTCTGTCTTGCTGTAGAAGTTCAGGCTCACAACATATGGAGGAAGTCCAACTTTACACTCTTTTGATGTTAATATGATGGTAAAATTGGAAAATAAGTCCCAGTTAATAGATGCTGCAGAGTATAATGACAATGATGTGAGCATGAGTCAGTCCGTCGGTGCTATAAGTCCCATTGTTCTGTTCCCTCAATGATATTCCCTAGAGGTCTGAAAGCAAAAAAATAAGAAACATTATCATTATATTATATATATGGCCCATTGCTCAGTTCCCTCCGTGATATTCCTTAGAAGTCTAAAAGCAAAAAATAGAAACATTACCATTATATATATAGCCCATTGCTGAATACCAAATAGACTATTGACTAATCCACGCCCCCATTGGGCCAGGTATTCTAATACTAGATGTTCCCAAACATGATGTGTGTAGATTTACTCTGTACACTATTGTAGGTATAATATTAATGTGTCGGAAAAGATTCATGTGAAATTGTTGCCGTCATTTTGTCATCATAATTGATTGTATTACATATAGTTTTCTTACTGATGGCACTGCGTCAAGACATTAAGGACCTTGATGTCGTGACGTAATGCAAATTCTTTAAAACGTACAACGTTAGGCAATTGAGTACTGTAGAAAGTGTAAGGTTTAGTAGAAGTTAAGTTGCTGGGTAGAAAGTGAATGGTTTAGCAGGAGTTAGGTTGTTGGATACTGGCGTTTAACATTAGGACGACTACACGGTAAAACATACATTATAGATGATTTATAGATGTTCTACATTGTAGCGTATTTCGCTCTCAGCGGGAGGTCGAACCAAAGTAAGCGACTGATCAATATATGAGCCCTGTATAATTTAGTCCCGCTGTAGAAGGTACTGGCATGCTGATTCTTACGCTAGCTAGTTCCATAACCTAGATATAATCGAGGCTTGGATTACCGCAATAAATTAAAACGGTCCGACATACATCAGTCCGATTATGTAGAGTGTTCCTCAACGTTACGTAATGATGCCACCGGCAGAAATTTGTAATTTACAATTGAGAAATCCATAAAGTTTTACTTTTATTAGATATTTTATAGAATTTGTTCAAACAACGAACATTATCGGTGTGATTTCCATTTATGCATTGAAGGAAAAGCATTTAGTTAATGATATATCGATCTCGTTCACTCGATATATTTAAGTACAATATAGCTGCTTTTATAACAGCATTTAGCGTAGGTTTAACATTTCGCTGAGGAGCAAACGGGTTTCAGATTTACGGCAGATATTTTTTAATAGTGAAACAGTTATATATTTATATTTAAAAACTATGATTTCGTAAATAGTGCTAAAATATTGCTTTCAACTGACGTCATCCTTGAAGGACTTATACAGAATATGAAGATGTAAACGCCTATATTAAATACCTACAACTGAAAACATGCTCAGCTACATGTTCTACTAAGTATATATTAATTCAATCTTAAGACAAGCATTTCCATTTGATCAATACAATAATTTGAACTCTTAACGTAAAACATGACGTCACTAAACGCAAAATCGCCTTTAATTAGCAAATATAACGGCGTAAAAGATTTTGAGGGAGACAAAGTCCCTTGAATTTTGTAATTTCAATGGTTAAGGTTGAATTAGATGTATTAGGCTACACATCGCCATATTTACACAGATTACCAAGTTGTTATTTGGTGTTTTACTCGAGACTGTAGGTATCCGTGATATATCTGGATCATTATTGTTACAAAGTGTGTGGTTTATTGAAATTTGGTTGTGTCAGCACCAGTTAACTGATTCTAAAATTGAATATTATGGACAAACAAATAGCAACAACCTGTTCCGGAAATTTACCTCTTAGGTACCCGGATAAAGCTTTCGGCGTGTTTCTTCAATCGATTCTTTGACAGATATATGCATATAAAGTGCTTATTGACATTTGTTAGTTTCTCACAGCAAAATAATAAAATACATGTCAGAATTATGACCAAAATAAATTAAACATCGACATCGTCTGTACCTGTGTTGTCCATGTAATCACTAAATCAACAGCTATTAGCACATTGAAATTACTACACCCCGGCCAGTGTTTACCAAGGCCAGGTTTTATACGAGTCACACGACTAAATCAATTCCTGTAATTATCAAACATCCGCCGGTAAACAACGCTAAAATCACAAAATGATACCAACTGATATCATCCGTTCGACATTTTCTCTTGGGTTTAGTATCCAAACACTTGGAAGTAATAAAGTACTGACATAACAATAAAAAGGGAATGAAGTTAAAACACGGAGTAATCACCCATTCCGATATAGCATGACGGTTGTCACAAAAATGGTTCAAACTACAAATTGACGTCATCGTATTAACGATCAGGGTACATCTAAAGTATATCATTTCACCTACCTTCAGAAATCACATCCATAATCGTGAATAGTATTAAAGTGTTTCTATTCATGTCTTTTTGCTTATATTTATGACACAAATGTCATTAATGTTCATTAAGAAAGTACATGTGGTATTAATGTTATCTCCACACTGATTATCACAGTGCAAACAATTTACAGCATTCAGTTTTATAGATATTCAACTATTTTTTTTTAATATTTCATGACAAATGTTTACGAATAAAGCAAATATTTCAGCGCTAAAGAGCGCTTATCAGTCTCAATAATTTCAAGCCTTTTTCCCGTAAAATGTGTTGCGTTAAGTGTTATCTAATCGCTTATATTTTAAGACAAACTTCAATGTTAAAAAGTCATTATGCAACTAATTGACCAAACAACAATTACTAAAGTTAATGGTTTGTATAAACAACAATTACTAAAGTAATGGTTTGTATATACAACAATTACTTAAGTAATGGTTTGTATAAACAACAATTACTAAAGTAATGGTTTGTAAATTTCACAACTGAAACCATCTTATTAAACAACATTGATTAAAGTAATCGTTTGTAACTTTTCCCCCCACTCAAACCATAATTTCAAACAACATTGATTAAAGTACTGGTTTGTACCTTTTCCCACTCAAACCATCTTATCAAACAACATTGAGTAACGGTTTGTAATTTTTCCCACTCAAACCATCTTATCAGACAACATTGACTAACGGTTTGTAATTTTTCTCACTCAAACCATCTTATCAAACAACATTGACTAAAGTAATTGTTTATAATTTCCCCACTGAAACCAACTTATCGTGCGTCATAATTAACATGTTTATCGATCACGTGACTGTTTCTGTAGCACGCGCCCGGTTACCTGGCAGGTGAAAACAAGATTGTACATTTTAAATGTAACGTGAAAAAGGATGGAGTCGTATATCAAGCGTTATCGTAAGCGGGTATAAAATCGATCTCAACTTTGGTATTTTGTTTAATAGTCGATATAGAGCCGTGCCTTAATATGAGTGAACTAACCATAGTGACAGACTCGTGTTCAATCGTACAGCAATATACACCCGTAATGAAAGATTTACATTCAGTCTTTCTTTTATAGTAAAAATACCAGTAGTTAAATATTCGTTTTCGATCTTACTGTTACACTAAAATCCCAATAATTAAAGATTCGTATTCGATCTAACTGTTACAGTAAAATACCAGTAGTTAAAGATTAGTATTCGATCTTACTGTTACAGTAAAATACCAGTAGTTAAAGATTCGTATTCGATCTTACTGTTACAGTAAAATACTAGTAGTTAAAGATTCGTATTCGATCTTACTGTTACAGTAAAATACCAGTAGTTAAAGATTCGTATTCGATCTTACTGTTACAGTAAAATACCAGTAGTTAAAGATTCGTATTCGATCTTACTGTTACAGTAAAATACCAGTAGTTAAAGATTCGTATTCGATCTTACTGTTACAGTAAAATACCAGTAGTTAAAGATTCGTATTCGATCTTACTGTTACAGTAAAATACCAGTAGTTAAAGATTCGTATTCGATCTTACTGTTACAGTAAAATACCAGTAGTTAAAGATTCGTATTCGATCTTACTGTTACAGTAAAATACTAGTAGTTAAAGATTCGTATTCGATCTTACTGTTACAGTAAAATACCAGTAGTTAAAGATTCGTATTCGATCTTACTGTTACAGTAAAATACCAGTAGTTAAAGATTCGTATTCGATCTTACTGTTACACTAAAATACCAGTAGTTAAATATTCGTTTTCGATCTTACTGTTACACTAAAATCCCAATAATTAAAGATTCGTATTCGATCTTTCTGTTACACTAAAATCCCAATAATTAAAGATTCGTATTCGATCTTACTGTTACACTAAAATACCAGTAGTTAAATATTCGTTTTCGATCTTACTGTTACACTAAAATCCCAATAATTAAAGATTCGTATTCGATCTTTCTGTTACACTAAAATCCCAATAATTAAAGATTCGTATTCGATCTTACTGTTACACTAAAATCCCAATAGTTAAAGATTCGTATTCGATCTTACTGTTACAGTAAAATACCAGTAGTTAAAGATTCGTATTCGATCTTACTGTTACAATAAAATACCAGTAGTTAAAGATTCGTATTCGATCTTACTGTTACAGTAAATTACCAGTAGTTAATTAACGATTCGTATTCGATCTTACTGTTACAGTAAAATACCAGTAGTTAAAGATTCGTATTCGATCTTACTGTTACAGTAAAATGCTAGACGGTAAGGATACTATAGACCAAAAGCTTAAAAAAAATCGTGTTGTCAGCAGTACAGCGTGACCGTGATTAAACGCCGTGATGATCACGTGACAAATGAATATGTTTATGTCAGTTTATTGTCATTAAAACACAACATAAAAATCACATCGATATCGAGGCTAAGAGAAATAACAAAAAATAAAATACAACATAAAAATCACATCGATATCTAGGCTAATAGAAATAACAGAAAATAAAACACAACATAAAAATCACATCGATATCTAGGCTAAAAGAAATAACAAAAAATAAAACACAATATAAAAATCACATCGATACCGAGGCTAACAGAAATAACAGAAAATAAAACACAACATAAAAATCACATTGATATCGAGGCTAAAAGAAATAACAGAAAATAATACACAACATAAAAATCACATAGATATCTAGGCTAATAGAAATAACAGAAAATAAAACACAACATAAAAATCACATCGATATCTCGGCTAAAAAATTAACAGAAAGTAGAAACACAACATAAAAATCACATAAATATCTAGGCTAATAGAAATAACAGAAAATAAAACACAACATAAAAATCACATCGATATCTCGGCTAAAAAAATAACAGAAAATAGAAACACAACATAAAAATCACATCGATATCGAGGCTAAAAGAAATAACAGAAAATAAAACACAGCATAAAAATCACATCGATATCGAGGCTAAAAGAAATAACAGAAAATAAAACACAACATAAAAATCACATCGATATCGAGGCTAAAAGAAATAAACAGAAAATAGAAACACTACAATAGGTTAATGTATCAGATGTGAAGTGATAACATGCTCATTATATACATCAATGTTCCGTGTACATGTAAGAACATGGATAACAACAGATATGTTGGTGAAATCATGAAATGAATATAACAAAATAGTTTGATTTGCTCTTATATAGGCCAACGTCTTCACTTTAGCTGATATTAACATATTACGTCCACTTAATGCCATAGAAATCAGAAGATCATAGATTAAATACAACATATTACACTAGTCACGAGTGTTTAACATATTGTTCATAATACATAATATATTTCACGACCCCAAAAATGAATTAATTTCTACAGTTTGTGGGAAATGACCAGGGGATTACTAACGGCTTCTGATAGCTATGACAACCAGTGGACGTAATGATACAAACCTAGAGAGATAGACCATTAATCTATCACCGAAATCTCAAAGAACCTGTCCCAGTCATACAATGAGGGGAATGATGCCTTCAGGGATGGCTTGGTTATACAGAGTGGTCTAATACACTTTTATCTGTCCTCCCACTCAAATGTTCTGTAATTCTGTAATAAGTATGTGTGTTGCTTCGCTAGAGGTCTACAGCCTACAGTCTGATCAATTCAGAGCAAGGTTTTAATATAATTGGTAACAGTAATATGAAACCTCCAAGCAATTTCGTTTTATTTTCTGGTTTATTCGACGTTTAAATGATGCTTTTCGCCATTTTTCTTAAAGTGCAAGAGTGAAATAACTTCAGCAAGGTTGTTTGAATATTTGACCGTGTTGCAGTACAATTCTGTAGGTACAAAATTCTGTAGGTACAATTCTGTAAGTACAATTCTGTAGGTACAATTCTGTGATACAAAATTTTGTAGGCACAATTCTGTAGGTACAATTTTGTAGGTACAATTCTGTAGTCTTTAGGTACAATTCTGTAGGTATAATTCTGTACAATTCTGTAGGTACAATTCTGCAGGTACAATTTTGTAGGTACAATTCTGTAGGTATAATTCTGTAGGTACAATTCTGTAGGTACAATTCTGTAGCAACATCTATTGCCTGACATTGTTATTTACATTTTCACCTTTTTTCTAAAACCCAAACGTGTATAAAAATACTTACGAGCATTGCATTTTGCTGACAGTGAAGAGACGCAGGAGGTAGCCTCGATCCTGGTTCGGTAGCTGTGACGTCGGGACGAGAAGGTACTGACCGGGATCTAGAAAGAATCGGCCGGAAGTCTCGCGATACTCCGCATAAGTTTCTTCGTTTTCAGGCATAAGTGGATCAGTTCTGTCAAAAAACATCTTGTTCAGTACTCCAGTCGGCCGGTTAAACAACTGCAAGACAAATTCAGAATAGATTAAATACATTTAACTGTATCTTTATGTCATTACCAACTGGATCAACATAATTAAACCACAAAGATGATAATAAATTAATAAATCAAGTATATTGTCGTTATCATACGTGTTAAGCAAATTATCAGCAAATGGGTTAGACATATGCGACTTAACATATTTATCTAAACCGTATCTCAGTTTGAATGACCTACCTGGAAAAGTTTGAATGACCTACCTGGAAAACTTCGAATCCTATTGCATAGAGCCCTATCCCTTGTAGTTTATCCTGGCGGCGGTATACTTGTAGTAGGGACACCACCAGTGGAAGACGACCATTAAACCTCCGCTGGACACTCACTGTAACGTCACAAAGGTTTCAGTAAATAACATATTCACAAAAATAGACACTTCATAGTCATGTCTATTGAATTGTTGTATGATTTTTTATGCAATCAAAGATAAATGTAAACGAGCGATTGATAGGTATAGACTAGATTTAATGTTCAGCAATCCATAGTCAGGACGTTAGTTGATTTGGATACATGGCATAGAATAAACATAGGATTTTTACAGTTTATTTCTATAATGCAATAAACAAAATATGAAAGTGATGTGGAAGTAAAATAGATAGTAATAATAAAAAGAAACATTCAAACATTCATAAAATAAAAAAAATGAAAGACGCGGAATTACACCAGTACATCCGACAATTGTTAATGATTGATTCTATGAAACATCTGTACTTGTTTTATATAGCACTATACATATCATTAGTATTTCACATTTTTTGTCTTAGTTTGTAGACTGTATTGTTTTTTAATTCCATTTAATAAACAGAAATAAAACTTGTAATACAACTAGATACACTCACAAAACCTAATTTACGCTAAAATATCCTTGATGTACGGTCTAATTACTAAACAACATATTGACGTGATATCTACAGTAGGTTTTTTTCCTGTGAATGTTTTGGTGGTAAATGTTTTACATCAGTAATAAAGGAGATCGATTACTACAAACATATATAGCTCGTGCAGACATCATCAGAAACAATGAGTGCGTGACCTTGCTGTCCACTCCTATTACACGTGTAGCTGTTATTGTATGTGGAACCATAATATAAACAGGACGTTTTAATAAGCCTTTGATCTAAATTAGTACGGAGTTAGGATATTAGGTGGAATACAATAGGAAACAGACAAAATAATAAAAAATAACTGCTAATGATTGATTCCTTAAAACATCTTTACTTGTTTTATGTAACATCATACACAGATCATAAGTATTTCACATTTTTGTCTAAGTTTGTAGACTGTTTATTTTTTTAAATTCCACTTGATATACAGAAAAAAAATCTTAATAAGCTTTTGTTCCAAATTAGTAAGGATATTAGGTGAAATACTATAGGAGACAGAAGAAAAAAAACCAGATTTATACATCAAACTCATGTAATGCTAATGGGTGTTTTTCCTTTTTCACATAGCATGTCATCATGTCGTCTTGTCATTTTGGTGTACTCACCATCTGGATGGAGGTTTATTATATACTGTGGGTTAGAATGAAATGTCTCGCACTCTAACCAGCCACCAGCGTTCAGATTGGATCTCCAGCCTCCTCTGATGCTCACCTGGTACTCTGAAAAATCATCATCAAAACAGTGTCAATTGACTCTACAAATATATTATTTTTGACGTAGATGTGACGGCTGTCGAGAATAAGTGACCTCCAATATTTGGTCACCTCCTTTGTATGGAGTCTGCTGGTTTGACAGACAATTGTAAATATTTCAAATAAATCCTCACTCCTTCACCACAAATTCGATCTCGACATACAAAAGAATATCATGTATATCAGGTAATATTGGAACTTTCTTTTAGTACTGAAGTAATCAAGGATCACGATAGGTCGATATTTATTCTACATTTAGATTGATTTATTGTTTCTCTTGATTGTGAAGTAAATAACTGGATTGGTCTCTGTGTCAGATCTACCGCTATCGCTGTACAATCAAACAATCACTACCGGTTGTTTTACTGATTGTTATAGTTCATAGTTCAGCAAAAATGTAATAGAAAACAGTTCGTCACTCACGTAATGTCACAGATTCTTCACACTACTTCTACTGTTGGCAGATATGATTAATTTTCTAAGTTACAGTAATCTATACTGAACTCACCGGTCTTACAAAGAAGTATCGAACGTGCCGTGTTCAGTTCATATAAGGGAAATAAAGAATGTGTCGGTCGTTTGGGGACCGTTACTGATGACGTCAATCGTCACCATGGTAACCAGGTAGATGGTCCAAAGATGTATTAAGATTGGTTTGTATTTATTGATACTCCGAGAAATGTCATTTTTTATTTCAATCATGTTGACAACAGTAAGATATTGTCATTGCTAATAATAACATCAACCTCATAAATAGACAAATTTATCTTTTGACCAGGTATCATTTTAAAGCATCATTCTTAATATGTTTTGAGTTTATGAAGTCATAGGCAAAAATCGTCAGGACATTCTTTTCGCATCTAAGAAAAAGAATGTTCGTCCGTTTTTTGTCTATGATTTCATTAACCAAAAAGATATTGAAAATGATGTTTATGATTTAATTTGGATAATTTTTTTAATTAGGCATTACAATCAGTGCTTTGGTTTACACTTACACAAACTGACTTGGGGTGCTTTCTCAATAGTAAGGTTTGGTCAATGACTGTGGCGCTTTTAAAATTTGCCTCGAAAACATCCTTCATGTATGACATCATAATAATCCACTTAGAATTATTTCAGACACAAGTTGTTGTTATTATTGTCTATAATGAATGGGGGCAAAGGTTTAGGATCTTACCCGCCTTGTCACTGATGCCATCATGGTCAAAGTCCGGGGACAGGTTACAGATTATCATATTACAGTATTCCCGTCTGAAGTCCCTGAAGTTCATCCAGAACTCGCCGTCATCTTGTGTGGTCAGCTCTAGGTCCTGTTTTATGTCGTCTATCACACGGTCCCACTCATCACTCCTGTTAAAAAGACAATGCTGAAATATTTGGTTCTGTAAATATAAATTCTGATTATCCACTTATCTCTCACATACATCTGACCAGTCTGATCCAATTATGTATTTCTACTCTCCAATCAGGTCACTTCCTCAGATCAAATTACTAAATACTACGGGTTTTTATTCCATTTCAAAATATTTTTATTAAATGTTTTTCTGGATCGGGCAGCAGGGATAGCTTATATAAACCCTCTCCACATGATTGCATGTATGTATTACAAAATGTTTATATACAATTTAGAAACATATTACATCTTTTAAAGCATATTTGCACTGGACTAGATCTATAAAATAACATTAAATCATTTTTTAGGATTAACACAAATCATACGTAATACTGAAAATACTAATAAATAGTTATTTACATATATAATTAGAAGATATTACCTATAGCGATGAATAACATGTATATCTTCCTGTTATATTAAACTTCAATCAATAGCGGTATTAATTGATAAGTATTTGCTTAATCAAAAGATTCTGATTTCAGCTTAACTGGATTCTGATCATGATTATAGCTTATAACTTATAACATAAAACTCAAAATTTAATCTAAATCTCTCCATGTCACTCTCACTCCGGATATTCATTCTAACTGGGCAGCACTAAAATGTCCATAGTGTTTTACCACTAAGTGCCTACCCAGTCACAAATATACGGAGTATGAGCAACATTGAGGAAGTAAACAATTATATGTATGTGTATATATATTCATTTTACATTCAATTCATAAAGAAAAGGGATTAATCAGTTTTTCACACTCATGCTTTCATCTGTCTTAGAGCCAATATATGATACAGTAAAGCGTAAAGTAGAAGTAAATATAGTGTCAATGCAGTTTAATTATCAATATATTAAATTACTTCAAAATTAAAATTAATAATAGCTTTAAAGTCTTCCTGTTGATTCAATGTATTTCTGAATGTATGCACACATTGCAGAATTTAGCTCATGACTGAGGTTATTACTTCCCCTTGTTAGCAAGTTAATATTATTTATCAGATGTAGATGAATGTTTAAGTTGGAATTTAAATTAAGATTTAGTTGGATATGTACTAAGTAATACGTGTGTCATTGAACCATCCAACTACGCTTTTGTCTAACATGTGCCACTTATTCAACAAACAATGTCCTCACCATCCCCACTCTGTATATATTGTAATATTCACTCACCCGTCTGACCACGCCCACCCTGTATATATTATAATATTCACTTAATTTATTGTATTCATTCACCCGTATGACCACGCCCACCTTGTAATTAAATATATTCACTCACCCGTATGACAACGCCCATCTTGTAATTTATTATATTCACTCACCCGTCTGACCACGCCCACCCTGTATATATTATAATATTCACTTAATTTATTATATTCACTCACCCGTCTGAACACGCCCACCTTGTAATTAATTTTATTCATTCATCCGTCTGACCATGCCCACCCTGTATATATTATAACATTCCCTTAATGTACCCGTGTAAGTACGACCACTCTATATATTATACTATTTACTCACCCATCTGACCACGCCCCGTTCCATTCTGTATCACCCCATGGGTTACGGACACGGATGAGCTTTGCTGTTGTGTCCAAGTAAGGGATCTCCTCTACACCTGTAATCACATACGAGTGATTTGACACCATTCCTTTCTTTTCTCGCTCCGTGCGCCCCTCTTTATCCTGAAAAATAGATTAGAGTAGTATTTTACGTCGATTTTGTATCACCAAAATGGTTCGTATATCTTGTTGATAATTGCTTTTGCGATATGAATGTATCTAATTTGGATCGAATGACTTGTGTTATTAACTTTATAGCACTTGAAACACAAATCAGATCGAATATCCATTGCTCTAGTAATTTCCAAAACTGAATGAGAATTTTGTTATTATTCTTTTTTTATTCATTCTTATATTTTATTTGTCATCTATAAATGAGTATTTCATTAGTAAAACACTGAAATTAATTCATTATTTGGTATAAAGAATCAACTGTGCTCTATATATTAAAGAAAACAATTGTCATGTATTCTATGAAATTTGGACAATGCGAACATGACTTACCACACTAAGACAGCCAATGACAGCTCCACATTGATAAGCTGCCCGGATGAGATAGAAGTCCTGCTCCCGTAAATCGGTTGGGTTGTACCATTCGGCGAGACCCCCAGTCAAGTCGGTAAACGCATCAGCTTCAAACCCGTACTCCAACGCCTCGTAGGACTTATTTAATCTGTGAAGACGAAATAATATAGATACAGAGGAACAAATAATGCATCTATAAAACAAATAAATGAAAAAGTAACAACTGAAAAAATTAACGGAAAAAAACCAAAAGAGAACAGTACTCTCCAAGAATTGATTATTGCAAATAAGGAGAAATAAGGTGGATTCAGGGGAATTCCTAGGGAAGGATTAGGGTGGCAAAAAGTAAAATTGAATGCTTAATGATATCTTATTTTTGATCAAATGTCTGATAGTCGATTGGAAATGATCAAGAATTTACGCTGTCAATTTTTTCGATAATATCCTGTTCTTGTCTAATAAGGTCCTGGGTGATTTGCTTGACCAGTGAGTGACTTGTAGTGACCACATTAAGTGTTTAATGTCCCTACAGGAACAAAACATACTTATAACAGACATTATTCTGACCGTTATCACTTTGCGGCACTGTCATAATTCAATATAAGCTTTATAATAATGTTATATTTCTCATTTCCATGGCAACATTGCGGTTTGTGGTACAGACATGTGTCAGTAATTGCTCTGAAGGACAAATATCCCAGATAATGGTAAATTATGTATGATCTTTCTCCACCACTTCAACCCAACAGAGGGCAAACCAAATATGAGATCAAAAGGTCAAATCCCTTTTGGAGGTGAGTACCGTCAACTATCACACGTTAGACAACTCGCTGGCCTTGCAGTCCAGGCTCGACGGGTCCACGCCGGATGATCTAGCTGTAGCAAGTGTAATGTGATATACCGTATTTCGCTAACTTTCCATTCGTTTTGCATTTGCTCTCGAATAGAAAAACCTCATATTTTGATGATGTACCCGATTAAAATTCTAGCATGAAGTAATTTATTTTGATTTTCTTGTACTTTTTATTATCCACCAATGCATATTTCTAACATTAAATACTGTAAGGTCGATTTGGTTTTTACATTTACATCGGGACTTTCGTCTTATACCTTTGCTGTATAAAACAATAACATTCAGAATAAGGGTCATTATTTAAGGATTAAAGTCTCTTTCTGGTGGTTCTATCGAAGGATAAAGTTGAGTAGGGTATCGATATTTGGAATGGACCGCGAAGCAGCGGTCCATGAAACAAATATCGATACCCTACTCAACTTTATCCTTCGATAGAACCACCAGAAAGAGACTTTAATCCTTATATTTACAGTCTTAACTATTATTTTCATAGCTCAAAATTTACCCTTAATAGTGTTTGTGGCATTTATAAGACTAAAATTGAATTATATCGTTTGGTTCCGACAGGCATTTGGAACAGCCACTCGAAGTGGCGGAAATTCCCGCCAATTTATCAATGAACATACAAATAAAATGAGTTCCGTCTGATGAAGCATATATCTGGGGTTTTCCCGGTATGGAACTATAAATCGTTTTATTTACCTGTTGTTAAAAACACCATGATGCAAAGCAGTTTGGTTTTAATCTTTTGCTTCGTATGATTACACACGCTTACACAATTCATAACGTGGCAGGATATTTAACGTAGTTGTGACGCGGCGTCCGATTCAAACCGCCTGTGTCAAGGAAGTGTGACAAACAGAGAGTTTCTTCAATTTTGTGATCACTTGAGTTCTACTTAATCAGTTCACGTTTGAAATTTCTTGAAAATACGGATGTTTACATAGTTCCATGTCATTATTTCCGGATTTTGGAGATTCAAATGTATCGGACGTCGTTTCGAGGAACATGTACAAACACAGGTAGGCCCACTACTGTAAACGTTTACCGCTCTCAAAATGTTAGCTTATATTTATATTGTTGTTTCAAACACTTCAATAAATATTAGAGATATCTATTACAAGTATTGTAAAGCTACAATTGTAGGATTCCGTTTCATTGATATTTCGAAACACCCAAACGTACATTGTAAGGCCTACTCTCGCCGATTCACAGTAGATAACGTACAGGACTTGTCTGTCCCCCGAGATGAACAAAAATGCATTGTCGTGCTAGGTCGTTTTGGTTAAACTTATCCAACTCAAAGACTGATGATGTCCTTACATATCTTATCCATTCGCGTACAACCAAAGATGTTAAAAATACAAATAGGATGTAGATCTAGGCTACATGTTGTAGCGAACAACACAGACTCACCGACACACAACATGTAAACATTGCGACGTCATCGGAATGTGCAAAAGTGTACATTGTACAACAGTGTTTATTTATCATACGCACGGAAGCATTGCTCAAAGAGGTACGGTAGTAACATAAACAATGTAACTTTTCTACATTTGTATTTACACACGTACATGTATATTTGTTCAAACCTATTTTGATACATGTAAGCTTACATGTTCATCGAACGTACGTTCGGTACTGAAAACACCAAAGGTTTCTGATTTGGACCACCATAAATTCATCCGCGCGGCTCCAAATTGCGCGTGACATACTCAATCTATCGAGAAATAAAGTTGAGTAGCCTTTGGTTGAAATCAACGTGGTTTATACTATCAATTCACCACTGACTGTAAATATTTGGGCTTATATTGAGATTACATTGATTACAATTACCATCACATTTTATCATTTCAGAAGTCCTTATCTTTATCTTATCTCGTACAATGTCTAGTTCGCATTGGTTAATGGCGTATAACTATATATACGCCTGATTTGTTTTACATTTTCAAGATATAATATGGCGACGTCACTTTTATCAAATGTGCAAAACCCGACTACTATATTACACTTGTATGTTTTGTCAAACGAGTATTGAAATATCTCATCCATTACCTCGTGCCATCGAAATTAACAAATGGTTCAATATAGATTTTATTAGCGTACATACGTTTAATCGAAAAACTATCGTAGCAATTCATTAACGCGTGGTATGTTCCAAGGTGTTCAAATCAATACCGAGTTAGGTACAATTTCCATTTCAAACCTTTAGAGCGATAGGTAAGTGGTCGGCAAAGTCAAACTAATGAAGTCCAAGTTCGCTTCCATCTCAACACCTAATCAAGTCCAATAGATTGTTTTATCACGTCTTCATCCTCAATCAATAAACTGATCCTAAGAATGTTTGTTACCAAAACAAAACCTGATTGTTTTCTTTTAATTCCATTTGCTTTTAACACGGGAAACCGTGTGGCATCTCTCATTACCCTAATACGCGGAAAGAACCAGGTCATTGACATCAGAATCTAACAAATCTTAGCCAAGAGTTTTACCTATATAATCTACTACTAGATAGCATTACGTGAACAGTATCTGAAGACATAATTGTATATCGTTGCTATGGGAGTAATCATGAGGTAAATTGTTACTATGGGATATATCACGAAGTATATCGTTGCTATAAGAGATATCACGAGTTATATCGTTGCTATGGGATATATCACGAGTGATATCGTTGCTATGGGAGATATCACGAGTTATATCGTTGCAATGGGATATATCACGAGGTACGTCGTATCTATGAAAGATGTCACCAGGTATTGATTTTCTGATCTTATGCATTTAATATTTTGAATGTACTCATTGCATTCTAACATTAAGTCGTGCACACTTTGTAAGATTGCCAACAAGCATAACTTCCTGCTGCGAGACTTGAGCGTTCGGAAAAACACATTAATCGCTTTGTGTTGTCAATTATGTTTTAATGTGATTGAAGATCATGAATATTCAACAAACATTAATTCCTTAATATTCTTTAATGAGTCCATAACTTTGTCCGTGTCAATATTCCTAATGTTTAGATTTGTTTATTTGTGACGTTCCTCGGTTTATTATGTGCTAATTGCGTATTGAGAGACTAATGGACAATTAATGCAGTCGACAAAGAGTGTGTTGAATTCCCAGGGCTGTCAATATGTATTTCTCCCCCAGATATCCCCAGGGCTGTCAATATGTATTTCTCTCCCAGATATCTCCCTGTCATCATCTTCCTTTATTCTGCAGAGACAATGCCAATTTTACGTAGACAAAAGAACCATTTCAGATCAGTTCATACTAACGTTTTGTGTTCTGTAAAATTTATTTTCAAATGAAGTACATTAAACAGATTTAACCGTTATTGGTATGTTAATTAAACACCCAAGCATAATTATGTATAAAACAGAAATTCAACGAAATACAATACTTCTGGGTTTTCAAATAGATGTGGTCAAGGACGGTTTCCCTGTGTTTTAGTTTTCAATATATATATAATACTGTTTTTTTTTATTATACATACACTTTTTATAATGTACAATGTAAATGTACAAACTTTTAATATACATACATTGTAATTTCATACACACTTGTTTTATTATACAAATACTTTGTATTATATTAAAAACATACTTTGCATAGGCCTTTTCCACCAGAGACACCCAGAACTCGTTAGGGTCCGATGAATGAGCAAACAGTATTTCTCCATCAACCGTTGGCAATCTGTCATCAATGTAAACATCTATCCACTTATCGAACTGCCAGAATCGACAGTGGAACCGGCCGTCATACTCCGGAGAGCCGAACGTATTGTCACTGGGAATTATCTGTAAACATCAAGCTCAATTCTGTAACATCCTCATCACTGTAAAGGCGGCTTACGGGAGGGGGGCATTGCCACGATTTCATAACACATAGTTAAATTTTTGACAATTTAATCCGCGAAAAAAGCTTAATCATATAATCTTTTAGATCGTGCATTAATGTTTGTGAAGATTTAATTCCCCATTTCAAACGAAATTGTGAAACTTTTGACCTGCAAAGTTAACCGGCTGCACTATCTGACAAGTTAAACAATAAAGTATGAAGTGCTATCTTTTCAAGTGCAATAAGTTCAAAGTTAAACATGAATTAACATCAAACTTCCGTACTGCTAGACATGATCATTATCAAAAACGTCTGATAAGCATTGATCATATAACAAATAAAATCAAGATTTTAAAATGTATCTCAAGTTTTCACATGATGCTTAAGTGGAGCACATCAGTAAATGTACGCGTTTTATTGTCAGTAATGACAATAGTGATAACACAATCATGATTTTCAAACAATGCTTCAAGCTGACACAAATCCAAAGCTACCGTATCGCGTGTTAACTAGATCGTTCTAGACTAACTAGCCACACTCATTAGCGACAGACACATCTTTTACCGCGTCTGGCGATTTTAGTGTGTTCGATCACTCTGTGACCTCCCTATTACTGATCCGTGTGTGTAAAACTTTCACGCACCGGTGTAAGGCAATCGAACTTACAGACGTGCAACAGAAGTCATGCGAGCAAAGTTCGATTTATAATGTGTTGTAATTACTCCACGTATATTTCTTTTTTAAACCCCCCCTCACCCCCACCTCATCCACAAATTTTTTTACTATATATATAAGCTAACAAATAACACAATGTCAAGTTATCCTGAATTTCTTCCATCGAAAACCTGATGATTTGAAAACATAGAAAATAATTAAAAAACGAAATTTACTAAAACGTTTCATTTAGTCGAAAAGCACACGCGATAGGTACTTTATTTATTTAATCACGATAATTAAATAATGAAAGATGTGTTCGTCAGAATATACCATACGCATTCGGGTATCTGCCGTTATTTCTTCAATGTCTGATGGATTCAACGGTCCCTGGCGGCAGATACAGCCGTAATAATACTGTTGTAATCTAGGTGATTTCGTAATACTACAGTGAACTTAATGGTGTAGAGGGTGGGAACTATTTTGGTTCGTGCACCTAATTGCTGTATTGTATTTCTATAATGATAACGATGGCGTAATGCTCACGACTAATGATAAATAGACCTGTCTCGGTTAGACGCTAGGTCATGGTTTAATTAACGCTTACACCAACGTCGGAGTGATAAAAAATCACCCTTGATAGTGTGACCTGGTCGTCATGGAACAACATGCATTACAAACGTTTGTATGTCCCGACATGATCGTAAAATGTTTGATTAGGTACAGAGAGAGTTTAACTATCACCGTGCGATAACTGACTAGGGTCTCGGAGCATAGCGGAATCGGACAGAGTTTCTTTCGTTATTAGCATTGTTCGTTAGACTAGAAAGTTTTAAAACATGCAATGCCATTATAACGGTTGATTTTGTAAAAGTGCACGACTTGCCGACACATTACTCGTTAGTGCTGGTAAGGAAAATATTCGATATCGGCTTATGTGGTAAGTCGCATCCTTATGGATTTTTAACTTTCAGAATATGTCGCGATTGTTTATATTTATAGGGCTTTAAAGCATATCTTGAGAACCTGTTACAAATACTACCTATCTTCAAACAATATCTAGAGAATACAATCCATATTATATACTGACTTTATCCATGAGTTGCGGTTTTTCAGCAATGGCGGACAGTGTTGACAAAAACCAGCAGTCATTGAGCTCCCCCTGCTTCATGTCATGTCGACTTGTCCCGTCCGATACGAGGACAGCGTCAACAGAAATCTCCTGGAAAACCAAAACATCGTTAATATCGTCTATCTACATCAAATGTCATTTAGGGGGGCGTGCACCCCTATATGTGTGTCGTCTTGTTGTGGGAGCCTGTTGTAAGTTCATTTTAGTCCCTCTTTTTATCACAAAAGTTACAAGTACTATCATTTTCATAAAAGGTGGAATTCAAATGATCGAACGATGTAAAATATCCTTGGAATCAACTCTTGTAAAAAATGTTAAAATCAAAATGATTTTTTTTTTCTTTTTTTTTTGCTTTTTGGTTGGATTTAATGTATCTAATTTGCAGAGATTGACTATATATTGCTTTTACAACCAAACTTCTATCAGTTGAATCAAAATGTCTTTCTCTAGCATATTTATCTGTTCATTTGTCCTTTGTTTGTTAGATTTTCTTTCGTCTTTTCAAATATCCTTAATTTTCGAATAATTATTCAAACTTCTACCCCGGGCAATGTTAAGTGTGTCCGAATACAATTCCAATTGGGCTGAAAACAATGAATAACTATTTTCGTAAACTAAACACGGGTACTTCACCCCAATCTCTTTTTGTTTTCAATTGATTATGCTGGAATTAATGGTCTTCAGTCAATTCCTAATGAAAACCATTTAACACCCTGGGACACTAAATGAAAGTCTAATTCCTTAGGATTAGACATTGTTTTATTATTATTTTCATTTTTTTGATGTCACATTCATATGTCATACACAATGTTAATTACAATAAAAAGAAAGAACTTAATCTATAATGAGAGAGCTTATCTATACACAGGAAGTCTACATTGTACATCATTTACATGCAAGATATCATAGCAATGTAAGCGATTTTGGTTAAAAAGAAACACGGTCTAAGTTAGCAATATGGTTAAAGGAGAACACTTATTATTTGCGGCAATTTATTGACACTATTTGCTAAGAAACTCAAAAAATGTGAAATAATTTCATTAATAGCAATATATGTAAAAAAAAAACAACATTAAAAGGACTTTCAGGAAACAAAATCGATGACAAAACATTATATAGCACCAAAATTTAGAATGCTATTCCATCCATGCATAACCAGCTATAATATATTGTAATATTGGAGTTAAATAGCAAAAACAATGAAGAACAACTTTATTTTAATGACATTGCCTTATTACTTATGACATCATAAACTAATGCTAAATTCATTTCTTTAAAAATTATTCTAAAAATCAATCGGTAAAACTCCACTTTTGATTTATAATAATTTATTTCTTATTTGAATAAGTATATAATGAAAAATATGTTTTCCAATCTCTAGTTGTAGGGATTTTCTTTTTCAATTTACAATTGTATACATAATATTTTATCATTAGGAATAAAATGATCACATCTTCATATTCATTATCCAAAATTCCCAGAAACATATTAAAATAAAAAATGTTACTTTCTTGTATTTTTATTAAAATGTACTTACGTTCGGCCTCTTCCATACGATGTTCTTTGTGATAGGTTTGTGCCGAAAAATGGATTTATTTTCGGCCGGGAAATCGGGATCGACAAAATAGTGGTCACCTCTTTTCCCATTTCGCACCCTCTGTAAAATGAATTAGTTTGGATTTATTATTTGATATATTAAAAACAGAAATCAATGATTTGTGAGGATGAATCATATACAGTATACTACCTTGTCTATACCCAATGTCAACCGTGAATGTAATTCGATATAGCGATGTGTAATGTTACATACGGGTTTTTACACAAAGATGAAATTCTGGTTTTAATTCGTCACACTGCTGAGGCCATGCAAAACAGAAACGCAAACTTTTCAGGATAACCATTTCATAACCGACTAATATTGAAGCTCAATATCATCGGAACAAAGACTGTTACTTTTGTAGATTTACAATATAAGTCATTCTTCTGTTTACATCTTTGCGTTTCATTTTTTTTGTTTTAGTGCAATTTAGACCAACCCATATTAGCATAACGTGTTAATTAGTTCCTAACAATCAATCTGCATGACATTAGAATTTGAATGTTCCACAGAATTCGTAGAAATGGCATTGTACTAATTAAAGCTGGATTGGTGAAAGTGTTTTTGTTGAAATACCGATATTATCTCATACTTTCGTGATAGATGAGGTTTAGCTATGAACTTTCAGTAAAACTAAAGCATAACTAATAAATTAGAGGAAAAAAGGACAAAAAACACAAACCACTACAATGTGCAAAATGATCTTTGTTCAAATGTTTACAAAATGTTTGTTTTAAAGTAGTTCTATTTAATCATTGTTAAGAGGCTCGTGGTCAATCACATGCCTGTCCTCCAGTGAAGTGACGTTAACAATAGTACCTGCTGGTCCCCATTGTATTGATCGTAAATAGATAAATAAATGATCTTTTCTTTTTCTACCTGACTTCTCTTCCTAACGTCTCCCTTGGCATCGACTCGCGTTAGGCCTTAAGGCGAGCGCTCAGCATTACGGAAGTGGGACGACTGGTTTGTCCATTATCAGTATAATGTAGCCAGGTGGGGTTAACTGTTAAGCGTTATTAGCAGTAAGTTTCAGCGAAATACCAAAACACAACTCGACAATATAAAAGCATCTAATAACATAGAGACATTCACACACGCAGCACATTACACACAAGGAAGGTCATCCTTAAATGACCCTAGCTGTTAATAGGACGTCAAACATAATCAGACAACCATATCAATCAGATAATTATATATGTATAATTTTCCTGTTGAGTTTGTGTTCAGTTCCGTTTTAATACTACTATAACCAGAACTATTTGATGATACTATTTGTATGTAGTATATATGTTATACACAACCTAAACATCCTTTTCGTACCTTGACACCCTAATGGATATTGTATAACATGCAAAATTCTGATATACTTGTTAATATCGATATACATAAGCTGTTGTCATCTGAGACAACCTAGCAGAGTTCTGTCAAAACACAGGTGTTCCTCATCAATGAGTTCTGACGTTTCCTTACAAATGATAAACTATTGCTGTAGAGATTTTTTATTTGTTCCTCTTTCATAGGTGTTTAAGGGCACTCATTACTGACTAACGAACCATTAGGATAAATAGCAATCCACAGCAGAGTGTTCAAACATATAATATTTACCTCTAATTCCTTCCAAAGTTTGAAAGCAAGAAAAGATATAAGCAAGAGTTAATAGATTTTAGTGAAAAGAAGCAAAGCGTCTTTGTAATTTACATGGGGCAGTATTTAACATGTACTGACAAAAGTACACACAAGAATATTTTAATCTTGGGGGAATTCGATATGTTGATATATAATTAAACATTATGTATACCTCCATAGGTACACTGTCTCGACTCTACTTTTTATCATTACCTCTGCAACGTTTGTCCCCATAGGGTCACGTGTATATCAAATGCTGCTGCACATCAGGGGACGTAACTCAATCTTTGTCAGTATAATGTGACCGGTATCATAGCCTGCTTAGTGCGTTTGATAGGATTTCTACATTAAATACTTCACGTGTAAAACATTGTCATATAAAACACATATTTACAAAATACTTGGGATGTTTCGTTTGTTCATTAGATTTGATATTATATTAATATCGACGGACGGCTTGTCGTGTATGCGTTGTGTCGTGTATGTTAAAAGTGGGCGTGTTTTGGGAGACTGTAGTAAGTTCGTTAGTGACTACTTGTAGTAGTAGTCGTACTTATGTAGTGTTATCTCACTATGTGACCAGTATAAATTACTTTAAATGTTAGGTTATGCAAACCAAAGTCCATTGACGTTTCTGACAGTAAGATCCGGGGGTACATTAGCCGCAGGATGAGGAGTTTCCTATATAATATATTAGTTAAGTCTCACCTAACTGTCGCTTTTTTTGCCTAGGATCCAGGAGTTATGAAATAACAAAATTTCCAATCAATCTGCGTAACACCATTACATATAGACTAGTGATCACCCAGGGTGCTCACATCGTTTTAATTTCCGCTTTAGCCATGCGTGGGGGCCACTTATAACTATTCATGTATACCTGAGGCTATCTTTCTCTAACCATTGGGAATGGATGATAAATATAGAGCAACAAAGCGTTATTTTACATGTATAATCGACTTTGTGTATCTGTGATGATTTAAAAAGTTGAAAGAGGAAAGCAAAGTTGAATGGAGTAAGACAAAATGGTTTAGGAAAGTGTCTTCTGATGCCATACAATCGGTTATGGGTTAACGCTATAGTGTCCTCAACAGGGGTTTCATGGCCTAGTCGGATATGAGAGGTACGAGATCTTACAAGAGTAAGAGGGGTTTCATGGCCTAGTCGGATATGAGAGGTATGAGATCTTACAAGAGTAAGAGGGGTTTCATGGCCTAGTCGGATATGAGAGGTACGAGATCTTACAAGAGTAAGAGGGGTTTCATGGCCTAGTCGGATATGAGAGGTATGAGATCTTACAAGAGTAAGAGGGGTTTCATGGCCTAGTCGGATATGAGAGGTACGAGATCTTACAAGAGTAAGAGGGGTTTCATGGCCTAGTCGGATATGAGAGGTATGAGATCTTACAAGAGTAAGAGGGGTTTCATGGCCTAGTCGGATATGAGAGGTACGAGATCTTACAAGAGTAAGAGGGGTTTCATGGCCTAGTCGGATATGAGAGGTATGAGATCTTACAAGAGTAAGAGGGGTTTCATGGCCTAGTCGGATATGAGAGGTACGAGATCTTACAAGAGTAAGAGGGGTTTCATGGCCTAGTCGGATATGAGAGGTACGAGATCTTACAAGAGTAAGAGGGGTTTCATGGCCTAGTCGGATATGAGAGGTACGATATCTTACAAGAGTAAGAGGGGTTTAATGGCCTAGTCGGATATGAGAGGTACGAGATCTTACAAGAGTAACAGGGGTTTCATGGCCTTGTCGGATATGAGAGGTACGAGATCTTACAAGAGTAACAGGGGTTTCATGGCCTAGTCGGATATGAGAGGTACGAGATCTTACAAGAGTAAGAGGGATTTCATGGCCTTGTCGGATATGAGAGGTACGAGATCTTACAAGAGTAAGAGGGATTTCATGGCCTAGTCGGATATGAGAGGTACGAGATCTTACAAGAGTAAGAGGGATTCCATGGCCTTGTCGGATATGAGAGGTACGAGATCTTACAAGAGTAAGTGGTCAAAATGTCTTTCTTTATTGTTTAAATAATAAAAAAACTGTATAAATAGATATCATCTGGTTATGCAGATCTTGAAAAGAGTTTATTATCAACAACAACGAATAAACGAAACCCTGTTCAGACAATACAAATATTGTTTTATTGTCCCAGATTTTTATCGCTAAATATTTCTTTACTGATAGGTCTTCCAGGAATGTCAATATCGTGCAGGCTTTAAATTATGTTCCCTCGGAAATTTGCACATTTTGGGAGAAACAGGCCGTTGATGTTTGAAACATGTTTCAATTTCTTACAATCCCAAATGATATCATGTGCATGTGGTTTCGTGTAAAAATGCCATTATTAGGAAATGCAATGAGCCGCTTTTTGGGAAATACTATTCGGGGATAGAAGGCTGCAGTTAGCTCAGTACCATCACTGATCACCTATAGGAGATAGTATCTACAGATGGTGTATGTAACTGTCAATGTGTTTTGAAAGCTTTCAATATGTCATGCATTGTGTGATCTACAAAGTAACAATGATAGTTGTAATAATACATATTATTTGTTGACAGTTTTGATTTCTGTTTCTTTAAATGTTCACATTAACTCCGTCCATTAAGTACAACTTTTCTATACATGTAAACATCAATAAAAAAAGTCTCATTGGTTTCTATATAAGGCTATAGTTATTCCGACAACTGCTTTTTATAAATGATTTTAGACGATATTGATTTTCTCCGTAAAATGAATAATTTATGTATGAAATCATATCTGGCTTATCCGATATCAAAGATCTAGTTCGCTATATATAGTCATACATAGATCACGCTGTATAATTCTAGCTTTTACAGAAACATTTTATATAGGACAAACAGTCGTCCTCTACTGCCACACAATCGGGTAGCGTTAGATCATTAATGGAGTTTCAATTAACAGACGCCCTACGACATTTCCATATCAAGAATCAATTTGAATATGGAACTTGAGTCCGTCCTGAACATCGATTGTTATATGGTAATTATAATTCAGTCACCCGTATAAGGTAAAATAGTTTGCCATCCCCTATAATTAATAATATGGATATAGTTCGATTTACATAATTATAGAAATATCACTAAATTAATTTGCCAGTATCTCGACATCTTAAAACAAATTCTTGGAAATATTAAGTAATCTACAAAATGTTTTTCTATTTTGGTATTTTACTTCGTAGTCTTAGTTCTACAATAATTGAGTTATATCACATGACAAACTTTTCTCTTACGTTAATGTAATGTTGTAAGTTGTTATTTTTATTGCGACAACAACAAAAACTTGTGTGATACGCCGTACAATAGACATTAATGTAAACTTTCGTTTAAATCTGATATCCAGTTATATATTTACTCTTCAAATGATTCCACAGCAATCTGACAATAACTATTAAACAAATATCATGGTATCATACTTTTAACAAAAATCAATATATTTGTAATGTTAATGTCCTCTATTAGTATCCCTGCTGAGCATGGCATTTTCTGAAACTCGTATTGGAGCGCTTTATCTTGGATAGACAATAACACATTGGCTACCACGAGAAACTACTCAAGTTTTATTTGCGATATATATATAATACAGGTTTGACGTGAAATGGTTAACAAGGGCTATCCTAACAATGAGTGTCATTTATCATTAGTTTTATTTTATGAAGCACAACAATGTATATTACAGATATGAGTATGTTCTATGTATACAAGGGTGTAATAAGATATGCTTTAATCAGACCTTTGTGTCATATTAACGGTAGAATTTAGATGGCAGTTTTGGTAAAGTGCAAGCGATATATAAGCCTATATTTACATATGCCTCTATATAGTCAAGGTGAGGGGAGTTGCGTTCATATTAGCGTAATTGCAATGACGTATGAATACAAACGCAGTGCAGGTTCGGACTACTTCTAGTTCAGGCTTCGATAAGATTTTGCGTCATAAGTTGAGTCTTGACGGGTTTCAAAATAACAATTCTTTTATTAGTTTCTATTAGATCTAATTAAATATATGTATTTGACATCAAAACAAAAAAAATGTGTTCAAGCATTGAAACGGTAATAAACAACCGAATGAATCGCTGGTCGAGGCTACAACCGAGGGGCTTTCCTCGGGAATGTTCGGGGAAATTCCCTACAGTAGTTCTACGTCAGTATGTGTGCACAGAACATCCGATTGTCGTAGAACAATTCTGGGATCGTCTAAGGGAACGATAGGTTAACAGGTCATGTACAGGTTTCCAGAAGAAAAAAACCCATTACAGGTAACACCCTATCCGAAACAGTATCATCAGCTTTACCCCCGTCTTTGCATTCAAAATAGGCCTACACACACCATGCAAACACTTGTCTATCCGCCGTACAATAAAATAAAAATCATGGATATGAAGAATATAGTCTATATCACTTTCGTAGACCGACACATACATAACAAACATTCAGCAGCTCAATGGTCATACCATCAATAGGCTATATCACAGATACTTTCCTCCGTTGAAAATCAAATATGGCGGCTCGCTCCACTTCGGACCGTATCACTACCCTGACGACGATACATACCGGTAGTCGTTCCGCCTCGCTTATTTTAATTTTCATTCGAAATGGACATTATTGATATATTATCAAATTGGAAAAAAAAAGGAATTTAAAAAATGATTTAAAGGTGTCATTGTTATATTTGAAATCTAACTGCAGTATAACATTCAACAACCGGAACTATATCTTCGGTCATCCTAACAACCGTAGTTACCCAACTTAGCAACCATCACAGTTTTAAATTTGACATAAAAGTAGCCTAATTTATGTAAATATAAAGATTGAACAGTGTTTTGATTGCGTTAAAGGTGATATGAACGCAATGAGATACAGACATATTCTACGTCTGTATCCCATTGCGTTCATATCACCTTTAACACAATCAAAACACTGTTCAATCTCTAAGTATGCATTGAATAAGGACCACCTAACAAAAATAGATTCATGGAAAATCGTTTTTGTTTGGGGCAGAGAATTTGATAAGAAAGTTAATGTGTCATGGCCTGCTGCTTGGATAAGTGACAGAAGTTTCAAAATATTAATTTACATCGGGCAATATATCCAAATTCACAAAGAAATTAAAAAAGAAATTAATTAAAATTTAAAACATCTAACTAATTGTTATTTTCTAAATCCATGTGTTCATGGTTAATTGAAGAGTTGTGTGAATATACATATTGAGATCTGTTGTGTTCTAACACAAAGGTTCAAAACAAATCTAAATTATTTCTAAAGTAGTTTGTACACTGTAGTTCCATTTTAACACACCTCGTTGTATAAGCAATTACCTTATTTTATATTTATTCCATCATATCTAATTGAATATTCATGAGGAAAATGAGCTGTTTTCCATTGACGCGTTTAAGGTATTTGCTGGCATGGTATAATAATAACAACATTATGTCGTGGTGTGATTAAGTAAAACATAGAAACACGATTAGCTAATGACTAATCACAGCCGTTCTACAATCGCTCTGAAAAACCTACCCAGGTAGGCGTTCTAACCTGATAGTGGAAAGTATCATCTGATCGTATATCCTCAATTGTTTCTGCACGAATTCGAGATTTAGATTTTGCGTGAAAGAATTAAACTATACTCTAGGGCGTTATGATATGTAAAGGTATAGTTGTGTTTTAATTTTCAAACCATTATATATGTATTTACATGTATATATCTCTCTCATACCTACACCTGTAATACTGGCTGGTCTAGGGCAATACACTCATGTGGCCTGAGGCTGTATTGCATGGCTACTCGTGCAATAAAGCTTCGTGACGTTACAGCGTTAATAAAAATACTATTTTTTGGGTACAAATTTAACATTTTTTTGCAAAAACTAGGCTTGATTTACTTTAAAAGGTACAAACAACGGGAATTGAGTTGAAAATATCACGCAGTTTTCATGTATAGAGAATTGACTCACAGTCCCGTTTTCTTTGGATAGATTTCAAAATGGCGGAAAATCATAGTAATAAAAATTGCATAAAATCTTTGTGGTATGAGAGAAAAATACTCTTACATACGTGGATATGAAGGATAGGGATATTCTACCCTCGGCAAGCCTCGGGTTTTACAACATTTTTGACCCTCGAATAGTATATCCCTATTCTTCATATCCACATATGAAATCGTCCTATATTAATTCATTTGTTTGTTTGTTTGATTTATTAACGTCCTATTAACAGCTATGGTCATGAAAGGACGGCCTCCCATGTATGCGGTGTGTTGCGTGTATGTTGTGCGAGGTGAGTGTACTGGGAGACTGCGGTATGTTCGTGTTGTGTCTTCTTGTATAGTGGAACTGTTGCCCTTTTTATAGTGCTATATCACTGAAGAATGCCGCCGAAGACACCAAGCAACACACCCCACCCGGTCACATTATACTGACAACGGGCGAACCAGTCGTCCCAATCCCTGTATGCTGAACGCTAAGCAGGAGCAGAAACTACCACTTTTATAGACTTTGGTGTGTCTCGGCCAGGGGACAGAACCCAGAGCCTTCCTCACAGGGGCGAACGCTCAACTCAAGGCCAAAAGTGAGGCGGTGCCAAGGGAGGCATTAGGAAAGATAAAGTCAGTTAGGAAGAAGAGAAGATAAGATCCTAAATTTAGTCGCCTTTTACGATCATGCAATAGGGGCAGCAGGTACAATTCTAACGCCCTACCTCATCGGATGAATTTTTTCTGTAGATAGTATGATACCGTATTCAGTAGCATAGCTGTAACTGTCCCTTTTCTTGTAGATAGTATACCGTATTCAGTAACATAGCTGTAATTGTCCCTTTTCTGTAGATAGTATACCGTATTCAGTAACATAGCTGTAATTGTCCCTTTTCTGTAGATAGTATACCGTATTCAGTAACATAGCTGTAATTGTCCCTTTTCTGTAGATAGTATGATACCGTATTCAGTATCATAGCTGTAATTGTCCCTTTTCTGTAGATAGTATGATACCGTATTCAGTAACATAGCTGTAATTGTCCCTTTTCTGTAGATAGTATGATACCGTATTCAGTAACATAGCTGTAATTGTCCCTTTTCTGTAGATAGTAAGATACCGTATTCAGTAACATAGCTGTAATTGTCCCTTTTCTGTAGATAGTATGATACCGTATTCAGTAACATAGCGTTAATTGTCCCTTTTCTGTAGATAGTAGTGATACCGTATTCAGTAACATAGCTGTAATTGTCCCTTTTCTGTAGATAGTATGATACCGTATTCAGTAACATAGCTGTAATTGTCCCTTTTTCTGTAGATAGATATACCGTATTCAGTAACATAGCTGTAATTGTCCCTTTTCTGTAGATAGTATATACCGTATTCAGTAACATAGCTGTAATTGTCCCTTTTCTGTAGATATGTAGATTACCGTATTCAGTAACATAGCTGTAATTGTCCCTTTCTTCTAGATAGTAAAGATACCGTATTCAGTAACATAGCTGTAATTGTCCCTTTTCTGTAGATAGTATGATACCGTATTCAGTAACATAGCTGTAATTGTCCCTTTTCTGTAGATAGTATGATACCGTATTCAGTAACATAGCTGTAATTGTCCCTTTTCTGTAGATAGTAAGATACCTTATTCAGTAACATAGCTGTAATTGTCCCTTTTCTGTAGATAGTATGATACCGTATTCAGTAACATAGCTGTAATTGTCCCTTTTCTGTAGATAGTATACCGTATTCAGTAACATAGCTGTAATTGTCCCTTTTCTGTAGATAGTATGATACCGTATTCAGTAACATAGCTGTAATTGTCCCTTTTCTGTAGATAGTATGATACCGTATTCAGTAACATAGCTGTAATTCCCTTTTCTGTAATAGTATGATACCGTATTCAGTAACATAGCTGTAATTGTCCTTTTCTGTAGATAGTATGATACCGTATTCAGTAACATAGCTGTAATTGTCCCTTTTCTGTAGTAAGTATGATACCGTATTCAGTAACATAGCTGTAATTGTCCCCTTTCTGTAGATAGTAAGATACCGTATTCTGTAACATAGCTGTAATGTCCCTTTTCGTTAGATAGTATGATACCGTATTCAGTAACATAGCTGTAATTGTCCCTTTTTCTGTAGATAGTATGATACCGTATTCAGTAACATAGCTGTAATTGTCCCTTTTCTGTAGATAGTAAGATACCGTATTCAGTAACATAGCTGTAATTGTCCCTTTTCTGTAGAGTAGATGATACCGTATTCAGTAACATAGCTGTAATTGTCCCTTTTCTGTAGATAGTATGATACCGTATTCAGTAACATAGCTGTAATTGTCCCTTTTCTGTAGATAGATGATACCGTATTCAGTAACATAGCTGTAATTGTCCCTTTCTGTAGATAGTATGATACCGTATTCATTACATAGCTGTAATTGTCCCTTTTCTGTAGATAGTAAGATACCGTATTCAGTAACATAGCTGTAATTGTCCCTTTTCTGTAGATAGTAAATACCGTATTCAGTAACATACTGTAATTGTCCCTTTTCTGTAGATAGTATGATACCGTATATTCAGTAACATAGCTGTAATTGTCCCTTTTCTGTAGATAGTATGATACCGTATTCAGTAACATAGCTGTAATTGCCCTTTTCTGTAGATAGTTATGATACCGTATTCAGTAACATAGCTGTAATTGTCCCTTTTCTGTAGATAGTATGATACCGTATTCAGTAACATAGCTGTAATTGTCCCTTTTCTGTAGATAGTATACCGTATTCAGTAACATAGCTGTAATTGTCCCTTTTCTGTAGATAGTATACCGTATTCAGTAACATAGCTGTAATTGTCCCTTTTCTGTAGATAGTATGATACCGTATTCAGTAACATAGCTGTAATTGTCCCTTTTCTGTAGATAGTAGATACCTAATCAGTAACATAGCTGTAATTGTCCTCTTTCTGTAGATAGAAGATACCGTTCAGTAACATAGCTGTAATTGTCCCTTTTTCGTTAGATAGTAGATACCGTATTCCAGTAACATAGCTGTAATTGTCCCTTTTCTGTAGATAGTATGATACCGTATTCAGTAACATAGCTGTAATTGTCCCTTTTCTGTAGATAGTATGATTACCGTATTCAGTAAAAATAGCTGTAATTGTCCCTTTTCTGTAGATAGTTATTATACCGTATTCAGTAACATAGCTGTAATTGTCCCTTTTCTGTAGATAGTATGATACCGTATTCAGTAACATAGCTGTAATTGTCCCTTTTCTGTAGATAGTATGATACCGTATTCAGTAACATAGCTGTAATTGTCCCTTTTCTGTAGATAGTAAGATACCGTATTCAGTAACATAGCTGTAATTGTCCCTTTTCTGTAGATAGTATACCGTATTCAGTAACATAGCTGTAATTGTCCCTTTTCTGTAGATAGTATGATACCGTATTCAGTAACATAGCTGTAATTGTCCCTTTTCTGTAGATAGTAAGATACGTATTCAGTAACATAGCTGTAATTGTCCCTTTCTTGTAGATAGTTTGATACCGTATTCAGTAACATAGCTGTAATTGTCCCTTTTCTGTAGATAGTAGATTACCGTATTCAGTAACATAGCTGTAATTGTCCCTTTCTGTAGATAGTATACCGTATTCAGTAACATAGCTGTAATTGTCCCTTTTCTGTAGATAGTATGATACCGTATTCAGTAACATAGCTGTAATTGTCCCTTTTCTGTAGATAGTAAGATACCGTATTCAGTAACATAGCTGTAATTGTCCCTTTTCTGTAGATAGTAAGATACCGTATTCAGTAACATAGCTGTAATTGTCCCTTTTCTGTAGATAGTATGATACCGTATTCAGTAACATAGCTGTAATTGTCCCTTTTCTGTAGATAGTATGATACCGTATTCAGTAACATAGCTGTAATTGTCCCTTTTCTGTAGATAGTAAGATACCGTATTCAGTAACATAGCTGTAATTGTCCCTTTTCTGTAGATAGTATGATACCGTATTCAGTAACATAGCTGTAATTGTCCCTTTTCTGTAGATAGTATACCGTATTCAGTAACATAGCTGTAATTGTCCCTTTTCTGTAGATAGTATGATACCGTATTCAGTAACATAGCTGTAATTGTCCCTTTTCTGTAGATAGTATGATACCGTATTCAGTAACATAGCTGTAATTGTCCCTTTTCTGTAGATAGTATGATACCGTATTCAGTAACATAGCTGTAATTGTTCTCTTTCTGTAGATAGTATGATACCGTATTCAGTAACATAGCTGTAATTGTCCCTTTTCTGTAGATAGTATGATACCGTATTCAGTAACATAGCTGTAATTGTCCCTTTTCTGTAGATAGTAAGATACCGTATTCAGTAACATAGCTGTAATTGTCCCTTTTCTGTAGATAGTATACCGTATTCAGTAACATAGCTGTAATTGTCCCTTTTCTGTAGATAGTATATACCGTATTCAGTAACATAGCTGTAATTGTCCCTTTTCTGTAGATAGTAAGATACCGTATTCAGTAACATAGCTGTAATTGTCCCTTTTCTGTAGATAGTATGATACCGTATTCAGTAACATAGCTGTAATTGTCCCTTTTCTGTAGATAGTATGATACCGTATTCAGTAACATAGCTGTAATTGTCCCTTTTCTGTAAGAAGATATACCGTATTCAGTAACATAGCTGTAATTGTCCCTTTCTGTAGATAGTATGATACCGTATTCAGTAACATAGCTGTAATTGTCCCTTTTCTGTAGATAGTAAGATACCGTATTCAGTAACATAGCTGTAATTGTCCCTTTTCTGTAGATAGTAAGATACCGTATTCAGTAACATAGCTGTAATTGTCCCTTTTCTGTAGATAGTATGATACCGTATTCAGTAACATAGCTGTAATTGTCCCTTTTCTGTAGATAGTATGATACCGTATTCAGTAACATAGCTGTAATTGTCCCTTTTCTGTAGATAGTAGTATGATACCGTATTAGTAACATAGCTGTAATTGTCCCTTTTCTGTAGATAGTATGATACCGTATTCAGTAACATAGCTGTAATTTGTCCCTTTTCTGTAGATAGTATACCGTATTCAGTAAACATAGCTGTAATTGTCCCTTTTCTGTAGATAGTAAGATACCGTATTCAGTAACATAGCTGTAATTGTCCCTTTTCTGTAGATAGTATGATACCGTATTCAGTAACATAGCTGTAATTGTCCCTTTTCTGTAGATAGTATGATACCGTATTCAGTAACATAGCTGTAATTGTCCCTTTTCTGTAGATAGATGATACCGTATTCAGTAACATAGCTGTAATTGTCCCTTTCTGTAGATAGTATGATTACCGTATACAGTAACACAAGCTTAATTGTCCCTTTTCTGTAGATAGTATGATACCGTATTCAGTAACATAGCTGTAATTGTCCCTTTTCTGTAGATAGTATGATGCCGTATTCAGTATCATAGCTGTAATTGTCCCTTTTCTGTAGATAGTATGATACCGTATTCAGTAACATAGCTGTAATTGTCCCTTTTCTGTAGATAGTATGATACCGTATTCAGTAACATAGCTGTAATTGTCCCTTTTCTGTAGATAGTATGATACCGTATTCAGTAACATAGCTGTAATTGTCCCTTTTCTGTAGATAGTATGATGCCGTATTCAGTATCATAGCTGTAATTGTCCCTTTTCTGTAGATAGTATGATACCGTATTCAGTAACATAGCTGTAATTGTCCCTTTTCTGTAGATAGTATGATACCGTATTCAGTAACATAGCTGTAATTGTCCCTTTTCTATAGATAGTATGATACCGTATTCAGTAACATAGCTGTAATTGTCCCTTTTCATCACTATAAACGTCTAGAATCCTAAAACACGATATTATTCATATTTTTGTATTTTTTTCTCTCTTTTTGTTGAAGGATTAATTTCATTTTCTTCTAATATCAAAATGTCATCTTATTATATCTGTTGACGTTATGTAAGACTTGCTTCAAATGATCTACACTGTATTTGTATAAGACGAATAATTATGCCAAGATGCCGATTGTTTTATTGTAATATAGAAGCGCTACTTTCCTTAAACAATTATTTCTATCTTTAGTAAGACAAACTCTTCAAACTAGTAGATTACAACATTTACAATTTTTGAGGAACATCGCCAATAAAATCAATATATTTAAAAAGAACAATGCAATTTTTATTCCTATGCTGAGAGAGTGAAGGTAATTGTTGAATTTGTTCGCCGTGATGATCATTTTGAAATTCAATTTTTTAATAAGCCCATAAACCGTAACATAGTACCAAAACTAAATGTTAAAACGTCAATAAACCACTTACTATTTCTAGATTACAGGGTGTTCATGTAACCTTCTCAACGATTACGTAATTCTCGCGTGTATCTATAAATAACGTTAGAGAACAAAGTGTCGTGACGCGTGTGTTCCTCGTGACTCTATTCTCAAGGTGACACCTAGCTATGTGAAATGTTTTATGATTCACATTAAGTGCCAGTCATACTTACTAAATAATTCAAATAATGTATAGCTGCTCATGACGTTTTATTGATTTTAAGAAAAAAGAATGTTCTTCATTTTCTATCTTCTTTTTAAACATTGATTATTTTTAAGATCAAACCTTTTGACTTGTAATCAAATTCAATAGCTAGATTTTTATTGTAAAAAATAGAAATGAATATAAACGTCCTTTATATATAATTCAATATATTATATCTCTTAAATAACATAAAAGTTATAGTGATAAGTAAATAATTCGTTTATGGTAATATAACGTCAGAAAGAACATAATAACATAATATCAAGGTTTTTTATCATTAATAATTTATTTCCCCCTGTAAGACCACTGCATTGAAATAAGGCTTAACATGAATTTCTTCAATCTATAAATACCAATATTATTTTTGGTGAATGATGATGGCTATGTCTGCTCATGTTATCGATGATAGGTTTTATTAAAAAACAACTTTACATGAACGTTATAAATAAATATAAAAAGATTCAGTAACACAAAGGCATTAAAAGTAGTTGTTATCAATATCCATTGCGTTTATTCAATTAGGTTTAGATAAGTATTTCTAGCACGTACTTTGGTATAAAAATAGCCAGAACGCTTTTAATGTTTCAAAGGTAGTCGATAACAAGTCAGTAATCGTTTTTATGACATTATCACTGAGTGGGTTCGTGTGTCGATATATAAGACGGTCTTTCATTAAAAACGGGACTAAAGTATCAATACAGAATTGTTACATTAAATTCCATTAGTCCCATTCTCCTAATTTCAATGCATTAAGAAACCGGAAGCAAAAAGCCGGAAATGTTCAGCCAATCCAACCTGAGAGTCCCTTTCATCATCCCTTTGAGAGAAACTTCATTGTTTAGGTCAATTCCGCCATTCGTAGTTATTATATTAATTATATTATATGTAGTAATCATTGATATAACTGGAATCGGTTTGCTTACATAAGCATTAAGTAATTCATTTTTTACTCGTGGCGATACGTTTTAATATTCAAATTTTCCGCGAAAACAAACGTATCGGAATATCTCTGATTAAACCCATTGAATTACACTGCAGGGGAAGTCACTCTAGTCGCTCTTTACTAGGACGTTGCTTTCGATGTCACAAGTCAGAAAGCGCCGGTAATTTTGGATTAAAATATTGCGTTTGACTATATAGACATCGTTTATATGCTTTTGCATGGTATGTGTGTGATTATGGATTATCGGAGGACTGATGCGTGAATCTCGTATTTTTCGAAAAAAAATCACATGACTGTCATATAAACTCATCAGTCCATCCAACAAATACAAAAAAATGTATTACAACATCCATTTTCATTGAGTTGGCCCCCTGTGTGGAACACACGTGTAATTTCGCTGTGATATGCTACACCACTGTAACACACGTGTAATTTCGCTGTGATGTGTTAGATCACTGTTATACACGTGTAATTTCCCTGTAATATGATACACCGCTGGTTTCGTTTGTTTGTTTGATTATTTTAACGTCCTATTAACCGCTCTGGTCATGTAAGGACGGCCTCTCATGTATGGCGTGTGTTGCGTGTATGTTGTGCGAGTTGCGTGTTGTGGGAGACTGTGGTATATTAATGTTGTGTCTTCTTGTAGAGTGGAGCTGTTGCCCTTTTTATAGTGCTATATCACTGAACCATGTCACCAAAGACATCATGCAACACACCCCACCCGGTCATATGATACTGACAACGGACAAACCAGTCGTCCCACTCCCTGTATGCTGAGCGCTAAGCAGGAGCAGAAACTACCACTTTTATAGACTTTGGCGTGTCTCGGAAGAGAAAATATAAGATCCTAAATTTAGTCGCCTTTTACGATCATGCAATAGGGGCAGCAGGTACAATTATAACGCCCTACCTGTAAAGACATACACCAGTGTAACACACGTGTAATTTCGCTGTAATATATTACACCACTATAACATGCGTGTAATTTCGCTAATATGCTACACCAGTGTAACACACGTGTAATTTCGCTGTGATATATAACACCAGTATTACACACGTGTGATTTCGCTGTGATATATAACACCTCTGTAACATACGTGTGATTTCACCTTGATATGTTACACCTCTGTAACACACGTGTGATTTCGCTGTGATATGTTACACCTCTGTAACATACTTGTGATTTCGCTGTGATATGTTACACCTCTGTAACACACGTGTAATTTCGCTGTGATATATAACACCAGTGTTACACACGTGTGATTTCGCTGTGATATATAACACCTCTGTAACATACGTGTGATTTCACCTTGATATGTTACACCTCTGTAACACACGTGTGATTTCGCTGTGATATGTTACACCTCTGTAACACACGTGTGATTTCGCTGTTCTGCAACATACGTTTGATTTCGCTGTGATATGTTACACCTCTGTAACACACGTGTGATTTCGCTGTGATATATAACACCTCTGTAACACACGTGTGATTTCGCTGTGATATGTTACACCTCTGTAACATACTTGTGATTTCGCTGTGATATGTTACACCTCTGTAACATACTTGTGATTTCGCTGTGATATGCAACACCAGTGTTAACATACGTGTGATTTCGCTATGATATATAACACCTCTGTAACACACGTGTGATTTCGCTGTGATATATAACACCTCTGTAACACACGTGTGATTTCGCTGTGATATATAACACCTCTGTAACATACTTGTGATTTCGCTGTGATATATAACACCTCTGTAACACACGTGTGATTTCGCTGTGATATATAACACCTCTGTAACATACGTTTGATTTCGCTGTGATATGTTACACCAGTGTAACACACGTGTAATTTCGCTGTGATGTATAACACCTCTGTAACATACGTGTGATTTCGCTGTGATATGTTACACCTCTGTAACATACGTATGATTTCGCTATGATATATAACACCTCTGTAACATACGTGTGATTTCGCTATGATATATAACACCTCTGTAACATACGTGTGATTTCGCTGTGATATGTTACACCTCTGTAACATACGTTTGATTTCGCTATGATATATAACACCAGTGTTACACACGTGTGATTTCGCTGTGATATATAACACCTCTGTAACACACGTGTGATTTCGCTGTGATATGTTACACCTCTGTAACATACGTGTGATTGCGCTGTGATATATAACACCAGTGTTACACACGTGTAATTTCGCTGTGATATATAACACCTCTGTAACACACGTGTGATTTCGCTGTGATATGTTACACCTCTGTAACATACGTGTGATTTCGCTGTGATATGCAACACCAGTGTTACACACGTGTAATTTCGCTGTGATATAAAACATCACTATAACAGGCGTGTAATTTCGCTGTGATATGCTACACCAGTGTAACACACGTGATTTCCCTGTGATATGCTACACCAGTGTAACACACGTGTGATTTCGCTGTGATATGCTACACCTCTGTAACATACGTTTCAAACGATTTCGCGATTTCGCTGTGATATGCTACACCAGTGTAACACGTTTGATTTCGCTATGATATGCTACACCAGTGTAACACACGTGTGATTTCGCTGTGATATGCTACACCAGTGTAACACACGTGTGAATTCGCTGGAATATGTTACACCTCTGTAACATAAGTGTGATTTCGCTGTTGTGTTTGATTGCTTCGTCATACGTCGTATAGTACCGTTTGTGTTTTCCACGGGATCGCAGCCTGCAGCCAACCTACCTTGGTAACGGCTTGACTAAATCGCCTAGGTTTATGGCAGTGAAGAGTATGACGTACTCTCACCCAAAACAGCAGATGCATCATACATAAGTGCAATTGCGAAAGTTCAAAGTGACGCATTTCTGTGTCCGTATCCGCATAATGCTATTAGATTGATTGGATAACTTCCGCTTTATGTCACTTCTGGGAAGTTCGAATTGTAGGTCATTAGTCAAAAAGAAATTAATGCGCCAACATCACGTATAAAAATTATTGATAACCTTAATCAATTTGGTAGTACAGATATGCTCTTACAAGTAGTAGCCAACAATGAACAAATGCTTGTCTAACATTTGACCCCACTCAGATCAAACACCAATGTACATAATATGTTCATTAGTGAATACATTGGATACACAGTTAGCTTTGGTAAACATTAAGCACATAACAAAAAAGTGAATTCTTTATTTTACCCTATTTATGGGTAAATGACTTTGTCTTTTGGAGTAAACAAAATAATTATAGCACATTGACGGTGAGTGGTCCACTCCCTCGGGGATTCCTATATAAACACACTGGTGTAATGTGAAAGCTGCAGTGAAAAATAGCTTAATATCCTGATCACAGCTTCGCCGGGCGATGTGACCGCGGCTTGTTGTACAGGTCGACGTTATGGCATATTAATAGGTGTATTTCATGCCCGCCAAGTCATAAAGATACTGTATAAAAGCCATCGCTATCTTCAGAGAGATTATACCAACGCTAATGTTACTATGGTTCAGGCCATGAGATAATTGTTGTGAAGCCGATATCGTAAAATCGTTCCTGAAAAATGAGACTTTAATATTTTTATCTAGGACTTCTGGGTTCATTTCTGAGCAACGCTTCATATATCATTTACCACGAATAAAGCATTAATTTTATAATACTTTCAATAGTAATGTTGTATTTTTAAATATTGTATTTATTTTCCGTTAAATACTTTAGTCTAATCTAAAAGTTGTTTTTAAAATGAGAAGAACGACAGCTGTGCTAGGAAGAGTCTGGTTTGGTCTAGGTACAGATAAAATTTCCTAACCATTCTACGATTTTTCTCCCCACCTTTTTTATATTGTGTTAACTGTACATTAAAAACGACACGAAATTACCACCGAATTCTACTTATTTAGGGATATTAGAAAATTGATGTGAAAATGAATGAGCCAGTACCAACGTTAAACAAAGCGTATTCATTGGTACCTATACAATTTGGAGGCAAACAAAAATGCCGAGTTTTTAAACGTAAACCACGAATATCAGAACAAATACAAGAACGGGCAAGTTCATTTTTATTATTTATTTAAATCCCAGACTAATCCGAAATAATGGGATACACTGTTTTGCTGTTCTGCCTTGTAGGAAAGTTACATAATTGTCTTTTTAAGGATCGACTTATGGGGATATGTATTTCTGAAAAAGTTCAACCTTAGCATCATCGAAGAATTCCAGTAGAATAGAAAACGTTTTATTGTAATACAACAGCGATTTGCATTATTTATAATGGCAGAATCTGCATTATAACGGTCATGATGGTCGGAGTTCAGTATAGCCAAATCTAGATCAAGGTGATCAGTATAGCCAAATGTAGATCACGGTGATCAGTATAGCCAAATCTAGATCACGGTGATCAGTATATCCAAATGTAGATCACGGTGATCAGTATAGCCAAATGTAGATCACGGTGATCAGTATAGCCAAATCTAGATCACGGAGATCACTATACACTCACCACGTTATGCCTCTCTATTACCGCTGATATAGCGGGGTCATTACAAGGGAGACATTACCGGAGGCTGACGGGCATCATTATAACGTATCAGAGACAGATGATGGTGACATTAAATCGCACTGGTAACACGTAAATATACACCGCTTTCTATATTTACAAATTGTACCTATATTTACATGTCGTAGGACTTACGTTTATTTATTGTTTATGATGACGTCTTTGTGTCCACGTCAATAACAATATATAATATAAACATATAAATAGCAACTCATACGCATAATGCCATTATTATGATAGGTAAAAATAGATAGGTAATTATCAATATGTATTCATATGGTTGAGGGTAATAGATAATGATGATTATCATATTAGATATATTGATTCCTGACTTGTCGTCATGACAGTAATGGTTGAAATTAAAGCATTTATTTACAAAAATAGCTAGAAAGATAATTATTACACAATGACATATGAAAACATTACTGAAAAGTAATGCATTAGGACGGCACTGTTTTATCGTGTTTATAGTTTATAACTGTTTATGGTCTATGACATTGGCCTTTCACGACCACACAAGTTGCTTCTTCCCGGCTAAATCAGTTCATAACATCTGTTATTATTATAAACCCAATATTCATTGTTTACCGTTTGATATATGTGTAACGCATTTAACAAAAACTCCACTGGTTCTATAATGATTTTTTATGAAAGATATATGGGATATTCTTATTTTAATGAAAAGATTTTGATAAACACGCTAAAAAGAGAAAATAGAAGAAAATATTTAACAACAAATATTCAAACATTCACCAAACCTTGTAAGTAAAGCAATGATATATAATTGTTAAATGTTTTATTTCATTATTTGCCTTTATAAACATTAATAATACATTATTAACTACACAAGTGTTTGCAGGTTTTGAGCATAAAACAAAGCTGAGTTTACTTCCTTAACTAAGGTTTATTATATAATTTAGAAAACACAATAGCTTTCCTTCGTTTAGTATTTTCAATTCATTCTGTGATTTGTCTCTCATTTTATAAATCAAATTTAAATCAATCGCTAAACATTATAAGATATTAATATAAATTGTCGATTTTCTTGGTGAAAGGTCGATAGCATGTGTCCACTAGTTACGAGAAGTCATAACCAATTATTTGTTGTTTTAAAATAAACCACATATAAAAAGCTCCTTTAAACTGTGGACATGGAAAGCACTCTTAGCTCCCTCTCTAAAATTTGAACCAGTAAAAAAATTGACGCAAAGGGCAAATAAAATTGATTTGATGCTAAAAGAATCAATTAGAAACCCTTAATAAAATACCTAAAATTACATAAAAAGTAAAACAGTTTCTCTACAAAAATTACATTTTCTGATTAATTAAAAAACCACTTACCTACTCGTGTAAACCCTAATATAGAATGAGTGCGAGACTCATAAAAATGTACAAAATAACTTAACAACTTTTGGGTCCTAGAAAAAACTGACTTCTACCGTATTTTCATTGTAGATGTCTAGAGGATGAATCTGTACCTATGGTGGCATTGAAAAGTCAAACATGCATCAGTATATCGGGGATAATACAGGTAAAACTCACCCCTCCTCCGCCACCGCTACCGGGAGCGGCAACATTGGTCCAGTTCCTTGGGGTCACTCGTTTCTCTAATGAGTATTCATATGAATCCTTTTCCTTTCTGCTACCCGTCGTAAGTTTGGGTATCGGCCATTGTGGTTTGGTTTTCCGAGAGGAAACTGTGATCGTACATCCCATGTGTTTGCCGGACAGTGGTCAAAATGTTATATCCACGAGCTGATCAGACTGTTGTCATCTGTAAAAGTCTTTCTCACCTTCCAGCGCTTCTTAAGTGTCCTGGTAAGTTCCATCGCACTAAAACATTCCCAAATCAAGTGTAAAATATTATATGGTCAAGTAGCCCTTCACAGGTATCTCTCAGCAGTACTCTCAAGTCAGCTGCAGGTAGGCCCGTGTATCACTGAGTTCTATACCGCCGTCTCCTCTACCCAGCAGCACTGGCCAATCAATAATATAAACAAACAATACGCCTTAATGATTTAAACTACAAAGGTCCATTGTGATAGTTGGTCTGCACTGTATTGATGTACTTTTTGTTTTATACTTAGTAAGAGCAGATAGAACTTGCTTGTTTGAATAATTTAGGCCGAACGGAAATTACCATTCCGAACATCCATAATCAAAGTACCCTACTAAATAACAACTCAATAAAAACGACTTTCATCCCAACTTTCTGTCCAGGACAGGACACTTTCACTAATGTAAGTGCAGGATACCTCAACCTCAGTTGCTACACGCGAACGTTGTTGCTAAGGTGACAATCCAAATACTTCAGGTGTTTGTAGCACAACTACCGTCAATTTCTCTCGATAGCAGACGACAGCAGGAAAGACGTCACGACGAGGTCCCCAATGGCCATACAATGTTTTGCTGCTGGCGCTACTCTCTGAAACCATTTGTGCCTTGCACGGTGACACGAAACGTGTTTTAAAAACTTACCTTGGCTAACTGATTCTGATCAGAATTTGTAAAACACGGAAGGTTTATTTTTTTATGCATTTATTACAAAATCAATGTTTTAACTTGCAGACGAATGCCGGCTTGCAGTTTGGTCGGACCACATTGCTATCGATTGTTGGATTGTTAAGTGGCAGACCGATCAATTCACTATTTTTACCTTGGTGACGAATTCGACAATACTTAATTAATCTCTCGCTTTAATTGATATCAGTGGCACAATGTTTACTCAATGGTTTATCAATTAAGGCTATAATCACCCCGCGCACCCTGGTATTATATATAACTCACCATTTCACTTAAACTATAAATAGATATAAAAAAGAGAATAAAAAAGGGAAAATGTTGTCATATAATTTTTATATATTTTGATGAATTTCAGTTTCTATTGTTCCCTTAAAGGTATAGAAGTACAAACCTTTTAAATACGTTTAAAGGTGTCGGAAACATTTTGTTTTAATACAAGCACATTTTATTACTTTGAAAGTAATACAATGTATATTATCGGGGTCGGGTTGTTCAAGAGGCTTAATCACTTGATTAGTGAAATCTTTATTTCTTATTTTCTGCAAAACCTGTAATTAAATCTTCACTAAAATCAGCAGGTAGGTAGAAGAATTAAGGTTTTCTAAGAGACATGATGATATGTATCTTGATTTGAAAATTGTCGTGTGCACGTGATCGTGTGTAACTGTGATTAGCCCAATCACCTTCTGAACTTCGTCCGGTGAGATGGCATCAAGTACATTCTCAAAATGATATCTTCGATGTCCAATTCGATGGTAAGATTTACAAAAAAGATCAGGTCTTCTAAGAGAATCAAGTCACCATCAGTAACTGATACAGTTGATGAATATAAGGAATTTTGTGGGATTCCAATCACGTATGTGGTCTCAGTGTTTCACAACATCAAAGAACAATATGCTGACAACAATGTAAAGGAGGTTTATGAAATGTGTGCTGATGAGGATTTTCAAACCCTCAACCATTTCGAGTTTCGTTTAATATTAACAGGAAATTTGATCATTAACTGTATTGATTATCATAATTGGGTGTTCTCAGACCTTAAAGAGATGGCAGAAATATATTATTAACTGTGTTTATTTTGTTTGTTTGTTTGATAAATTAACGCCCTATAAGTTAACAACCAAAGTCATGTAAGGACGGCCTCCCATGTATGCGGTGTGTAGTGTGTGTGAAATGTGTGGTGCCTATTTTGGGAGACTGCGGTATATTCGTGTTGTGTATTCTTGTATAGTGTGAGTCTTGCCCTTTTCATAGTGCTATATCTCTGAAGCATGCCGTCAAGACACCAAGCAACGCACCCCACCCGGTCACATTACACTGACAAACTGACAAAGGGAGAATCAGTCGTCCAATCCCGGAAACTAACACTTTTGATATAGACTATGGTAAGTCTGGACCTGGGGACAGAACCCAAAGCCTTCCTCACAGGGACGAGCGCTCAACTCATGGCCAAAAGTGAGGCGTTAGGGGAGAAGTATAGAAAGTAAAGCAGGAAGAAAGAAAAGATATAATTACACATTAGTCGCCTTTTACGATCATGCAATAGAGCAGCAGGTACAATTCTTAAGCCCTACTTGATTTTATAGCAAACGGCAATAACTCCGTAAGTTAGTTGAATGATTCCTAGTCATTCAAGATCTTAATGATATTAGGCTACAAGGTTCCTGCAGGTAGGGCGTTATAATTGTTGTTATTATCCCTATATCGTTTTTCACCATATAGGTTCCCATTCTTTATATTTCTGAACATTTGATGTTAAATACAAATGAATATTCATTAATGATGCTGGTCATGGTAAATATCTACTACGGGGCTCGTTGATTATGCAATCGACACCTGAATAAATATTTAACTTTTATCAGTAAGTTCTGTAGCATCACCTTAACCATGCTTAACATGAACACAATTCAAGAGAAGTGTTTGTCTACGTCAAAAATACAAAATACTGTTTAGTGTAATTGGCGGCGTACTTAGTGAGATAGCACTATAAAAAGGACACTCTATCACATGGAGACACAACAGCAGAGACGCAGCCACCAAAAACGTAGAAATTTACACGATGATGCAACATTGCATTAATAGGAAGTTTTAAATGATGGTACAATTGATAGGACGTTAATCCACCAAAATTTACGGTACACGCTTTACACATACATTTTCCCAATCCTATCAGAAAAGAGGACTTGACTGTGAAGATAAGGGGCGTAGAATCAAAGAATATCTTTGATTTGCTGTATCTTAATACTAAGAAATAGTGTTATTTATTGACGGCCTCTCATTTATGCAACGTGTTGCGACGTCAAATATATGTTTGTATGAGAGTTTGTGACAAAAATATAAAAAGGATACTCTATTACAAGAAGACACAACAGCAGAGATGCAGCCTCTAAAAGCATAAGATACATACACAATCATGCAACATTGCATACAATGGAAGTTTATAGATTTATATATATGTGTTGTATTTCCTTGTAATAGCGGAACTCTTGTCCTTTTTATAGTGTTACCCCACTGAAACATGCCGCCGAATAAACCGGACAGCACATACCACCCAGTGACATATTTAACAACGGCAAAACCAGTCGCCCAACTCACTTTACGCTGAGCGTTAAGCAGGAGCTTTTATAGACTATGATGCGTTGCGACCAGGGGACAGAACCCAGAGTCATCTCACATGGGCGAACGCTCGACCCCAGGACCAAGGTTAGGTGATTGAGACGTAAAGGAAGAGAAAAAATAATATACTATTTTAGTCGCCTTTTACATGCATACAAAGGGGCATCAAGTACAATTCTAGCATCCTACAAGGTCAAGACCTGTTAGCCAAAGTGAAGGGCGAGTACCTTACCACAACCCAAACGACCACCCAGAACGAAGGTCTAATATAATGTTCATCAATTAGATATCAGAGATGACACCATCGTACGAATGAGGAAAGCAGTCTATTATCCCTAAATAGAATAATGTAATTAACTTGTCACGGTCTGGCTGGTTTCAATATTTACCCTCAAGGTACTGCAGCAATATTGGAACCAAAGTGTACGCCTCCGTCTTATCTATAGTGTGTTGTCTATGTATAATTCATTTGTCATTACGTCCAAACTGAACATACAAGGTAACCCAGTGAAGCAGCACTCCGTTTATTGATTATAAACAATATACATTCTTTTGTTAGTCCAGGTAAGTTACACTATATTAGGACAAAACTATCATGTAGACGACTAAATTCAAAATGTCACCAAACGACATTGTCAAAGTCAGGCTGATTAGAATATATACTATTCGTTGCCTGACATAAAATTGAAAAACAAAATTAGAAATTAAAAAACAAGATACATATAGAACAACAAAAAGGGCTGGTTTTTTAAGAGTTTCGGCCCTACAGCTAAAGCGTTAGAACTGTACCTTCTTCCCCTATAGGAGTATACTGATGTAACGTCCTATTAACAGTCACGGTCATTTAGGACGGTCTCCCATGTGTAAAATGTGTTGTGGTGTGTGGATGTAAGTTTTGGAAGGCTGTGATATATTTGTGCAGTGTAACATGGCGATAGTGGAACTCTTGCACTTTTTATATTGCCATATCACTGAAGTGTGCAACCGAAGACACCGAAAAGACACACTCCATTTGGTAACATTATTTTGAAAACGGGCAAACATTCATCTCAGTGCCTTTATGCTCAGCAGAGGCGGAAACTACCATATTTTTCGACTAACACTTGTCTCAGATAGAGGCCAGAACCCAAAGCCTTCCTCACAGGGGTGAGTGTTCAACTGGAAGCCAAAAGAGAGGCGGTGTAAGGGAGATGTTATGTAGGAATAAGAGTAAAAAGGTAATATCAGTAATTTAGTGGCCTTTTAAAATCCTGCAATATGGTCAACAGGTACAATTCTAGCGCCCTACTTGTAGGATTCTGAAAATTTTTGGTAAGTAAAGTCCACTAAGTAATTGAAAAAAATAAATAGATAGTTGCTTTATATTATCTGTTAGCTTATTACCCCGTTCGGTACTTCTATTTATAAACAATTTGGTTAGAATGTACGTATTGTCTTAGTTATCTCCCATTAAAAGAACGTGTATGGTGCGTTATTGTGTGTTTTGGGAGAATGCGGTATGTTCATGCTGCTAATGTTATTGTACTAAAGACCCCGGAGAGCAGATTTGCCTTGTAACAGATTACTGCCAACACAGCCAAACCAGTCCCCTCCAGGATGAACTAAGCAGAAATCTTCTTTATAGGTCAGGAAACATATGACAAAGCCTTCCTCACAGCGCTGAACGCTAATTCATGTACCATAGATATTATATAAATAGATGTATCAATAAATGTTGTAAATCTTTTTCTTAAATATCCATGTCTCTCGTGTATCTCTAAACCACAACACACACATCAGCTGGCCATCTGACTTCGATACTACACCTTTGTTTCTGTATGCAGCTCCGTACCAGCACGTGAAAAGCTTCCAGAGGGTAATGAAGTCTTAGAAGTTGTTTAGTAGAGGTGAATTATTCATTGGCTGTGGATCATTACCATCACAGTTGTTAGTTGCTGCATAAAACATGTTGTTTTATAGACAAATGGTGTTGTTTAGTGACACGCGAAACAATAGAACTAGCATCGAGACGAGTAAAACTGGAAGCATCGCAGAAATCTCGAGGGAAAACTAGGGTCTAGTACATTGTTGGAGTAATGATTTACGATGCGGTGTGTTATTTGAATTAAGAATATTGCTTGTAATTACAATTTAACAGCTGGAAGTCGAACATCGAAGGAGAAGACAATTATAGTGCGGTTATTGAAATAAAAATTAGCCGCAGTATTTAAATAAAACCGTGAATAAGTTAGGCAAGGTTTGGCGATTTGATTTCCCATGGAGTTCAACATTAGGAGATTGTGATCGGGATAGCTTTAAATCTGAGGACATAGGACTATTCACGCCATGTTACTTAATATTTAAACAAATTTACTTTTGTTTGTTTGTTTGTTTGATAAATTAACGTCCTATTAACAGCTATGGTCATGTAAGGACGGCCTCCCATGTATGCGGTGTGTTACGTGTATGTTGTGCGAAGTGCGTGTTTTGGGAGACTGCGGTATATTCATGTTGTGTCTTCTTGTATAGTGGAACTGTTGCCCTTTTTATAGTGCTATATCACTGAAGCATGCCGCCGAAGACACCAAGCAACATACCCCACCCGGTCACATTATACTGACAACGGGCGAACCAGTCGTCCCACTCCCTGCATGCTGGAGCAGAAACTACCACTTTTATAGACTTTGGTGTGTCTCGACCAGGGGACAGAGCCTTCCTCACAGGGGCGAGCGCTCAACTAAAGGCCAAAAGTGAGGTGGTGTCAAGGGAGACGTTAGGAAGAATAAAGTAATTTAGGAAGAAAGAAAAGATTAGATCCTAAATTTAGTCGCCTCTTACAATCATGCAATAGGGGCAGAAGGTACAATTCTAATTCCCTGCTACATATTTACATATGTTCCTTCCTAACTACAAGTTCTACAGTAAATCAAATGATTGGAAATCACTAAATCGGATGTTGGGAAACCCAGCTCAAACGATGCCAGTTTGGTGCACTAACTCGGACCTTCAACATACTGAAATTTTCAACCTTCTTTAGAAGCTGCTGTCAGTTCTAGAACAAACACACAAAAGCTTAATTTGAAAACAATATCATTCCATTGACAACGACAGTTATTCAAAACGTGATTAGGCTTATCAGACGATTACTGAAATTTCCAATACTTATTTGCTTTCCAAAAAGGTCAAGTAGATAAAGAAAGAAGTATATAAACAGTATATAGGAATTTTAGGCATTTTGTCAAATCACCTTTCATTTTATCATGATTTTAAAAAAATCGTTAAACTGTTGTTATCCAGATCACTCTTTGTTTCATAGAAATATCCCATGTCTTGTTGCAATATCCTTATATATGCTCAGTCCTATAATTCTGTTCGTATTTCACTACTCCCACCTCCTGCATCCCCCATTTATTTTTCTTTAGAACGGCAATTTAGTAAATGTTTTATTATGTTCTAATGTAAGTGTTGTGTGTTTTGCTGGTTTTGATTTCGGTCGACCTCTGCTATACACCCGCGTGAGTGCTTGTGAGTAGTGCTGACCGTCTGACATTTAACGTAATCAGTTTTGGTTAATATTGTATGCCGCCGAAGTAGATGGTCCCGCTGCCCGCACATTAGATATTGATAGAGAAATTGTTCAGTCGGAGGGTGTACATTTACACTCTTGTGATGTATATTTCCAATCCCATGATGTACATCTTCACGTCCTCGACTTGTGCTGCATTATATACCTTATCTTATCCGACTATTAAGACATGTAAAAATCACCAGTAATGTACTACAAACAGTAATGTGATCTCAACATTACAATCTACACATACATCAAAGCTACCAATAAAAAGCTTGAGAATAGCAGCTTATATGTATGTATCAAACTATCATCAAACTGGTTCAATATTCGCACTTTTTGGCTGAAAAGTAAGGTTGAAGTTTAGCCTAAAAAAAACTCGTTCAACAGCTCCTGCTTTCTTTGGTTTGCGAATAGCAGCAGAAATGTCTCACTCACTCTGTTAGGATAATTGAGACTTTGTTAATATTTAAAAACTGCTTTAAAGTAACAATCATATTGATTGGATCATTTTGTTGCAAACATTACATCGTTTCCTCAGACCATATATTAAGATGCTCCACCGTTGACAAATAGTATTTTTACTCTATGGAAAACAGGAGCAAACGATTTAGTATTTTTCTTCGGTTATTAAAGTTACTTACTTTACACCAATACCACCATTGAAAAGTATGAGCTTCTGATTTGCGTCCAGAAAAAATTCCGTGGCACTATGTCCTTTATGGGATGAAGAACTGATTGCGCATGCACCAAAAGTGAAATTAATTATTTTATATTATTTTTTTTGTGTTAATTAGACATAGATATATACATGATTTAACACCAATAATTGTTCAAAATGACGAGTATCGTTTATACTCTGTCGGCGGCGGAGCATCGTTAATATATATACCAAAAACTAATATTTTAAAGATATATATATTTCTGAATTGTTGTCGAAAGTTACCAGTCAGTAGATTTGTTTTTCGTTGAGAGACTATGTTTAAATTTCATCTGTAACTGATATGAACTTTAAATATCATGAAATATGACAAAATTCGTACATCTGTCTCCGATTTCTCGAGTGCAGACTTTATTTTGGTTGATTAACTATCAATTGTACCACCCTTGTCAAAACAAATCTTTCTCCTTTGTAACTTATGTAAAAAATAACCTATGTTTTGAGAAATCGGTGCCTGGCTTATATTAAAAGTAATTAATTGGTATAACTGCGAAATGTATACGTAAAGAAACACCTATTTATATCTCTTTGTCAGATTGGTGATTGAAATTTCAAACACAACTGCTTCAATCCGAACAGCTTATTAGGATATCAAACATTCCCCGTTAGTTTAAAAAATCCATATTAGCGTTAATATTTGTCTCCGCAATTATGATAGATAGGCGAATTAACAATAAAATGACTATTGATGTTTTAATTCAGTACAAAGGATTGTGAAAGTAGTGGTTAACCAACGCTAACTGACCGAGTGAATAACACGGTTAGGTGTCATACGAGTAGGAATTTTTTTTTTTTTTTGTTTGTTTGATTTATTAACGTCCTATTAACAGCTATGGTCATGTAAGGACGGCCTCCCATGTATGCGTAGTGTTGCGTGTATGTTGTGCGAGGTGCGTGTTTTGGGAGACTGCGGTATATTCGTGTTGTGTCTTCTTGTATAGTGGAACTATTGCCCTTTTTATAGTGCTATATCACTGAAGCATGCCGCCGAAGACACCAAGCAACACACCCCACCCGGTCACATTATACTGACAACGGGCCAACCAGTCGTCCCACTCCCTGTATGCTGAGCGCTAAGCAGGAGCAGAAACTACCACTTTTATAGACTTTGGTGTGTCTCGGCCAGGGGACAGAACCCAGAGCCTTCCTCACAGGGGCGAACGCTCAACTCAAGGCCAAAAGTGAGGCGATGCCAAGGGAGGCATTAGGAAAGATAAAGTCAGTTAGGAAGAAGAGAAAAGATAAGATCCTAAATTTAGTCGCCTTTTACGATCATGCAATAGGGACAACGTCACACTTGGAATAATTGATTAAGTACCCCGAGTCCAATCAAAGACTCGACCTGACGCCGACCGGAAAATAAAGGCGCGTGCGAGTACCTACAATGTACAGTTTAGTCAGGCGTACGGGTATATGTAGCTGCCTCTAATATCAGCGTGTATTATTGTTGACGCTTCGCGTCTATGAACAATGTCCTTCCATTTTTTTCTATGACTTCATAAACCTAAAATATATTGAGAATAATGTCATTATATACTCCTTCAATTGGTAATCTAAACGTTTGTCAATGAGAAACTGAGATTTATCAATGAAAGGTCATGTGATTCCGTTTATCTATTTTTTGTGAAGCTACATTAGATTTAAACTGCTATATTGGTTTAATTTTAATATTTAGTTCTTATTAAAAATGTTGGTCTTGTGGTATTTGGTGGAAATTGCATTCGACCACGTCAGCGATCACTGGATAGCAATATCATCCAGTGCGATGCAAAGTACCGTTTATAAAAATAGACTGGATAGAAAGTGGAAAATCAAGATATCCTATTTAACTACAAGGCTTTTATAACCGGAATATGATATAATTTATAACTAATACTTTGAGTCCGGTGAAGAGGAACTATTAGTAGTTCCAGTACTGGAAATATTCTATATCCATATCTAAAGAAAACAGGTAGATAAGTTTTTGTTTGTTTGTTTGATTAATTAATGTCGTATTAACAGCCAGGGTCATGTAATGACGGCATCCCATGTATGCGATGTGTAGCGTGTATGAAGTGCGCGGTGCGTGTTTTGGATGACCGCGGTATATTCATTACTGAAGCATGCCGCTGAAGACTACAAGAAACACACCCAACCTGGTCACACTCCCGGCATGCTGAGCGCTAAGCAGGGACAGAAACCACTTTTATACCCTTTTGGTGTGTTTCGGTCAGGAAAAAATAGTTATTCACAACGAGAAGTAAACCATTGGAATTCTCTACCTGAAAGTGTCATTTCATCAGAAACCAGACTAAACAGCCACTGGAAATCCAAGCGAGCAAAATTCAACTCTACTTGCTTTAAGAACACAAAACCGCCAAATAACATGAAAAATGCATGGGTCAGATAGTCCTACGACAGGTATGAAGTAACGGGACAAAAGCTACGGCCTACCTAGGGGCTAGCGCTCACTCAACAATAGGCCAAAAGAGAGGTCGTGTCAAGGGAGAAGACAGTTAGTTAGGAAAAAGGAAAAAATAAAATCCTAAATTTAGTCGCCTTGCACGATGATGAAATAGGGGCAGCAGATACTAGTCTAACTTCCTACCTTCAAGGAAAGTATTTAATTAAATAACCTTGAACGGGGGTTAGTCTCGTAAACAATATCAAATCATACTATCTGAATGAAACATAGATTGAAAATCGCAGAATGTATTCTTGTTAAGTTATTGATTCCCGTTACCAGTAACATGATCGGGTAGAGTGTGCAGTTCGATATCTTCGCTACTGCTCCTATATATAATACTAGGTCAAACGCTTCTATGCGTGTAGCAGCAAACAAACCCGCGTATGTTGCACGCAAAGGTTACACCTTTTTTTCCCACTTGCTGCCATTAAAGAACATTACGATTACACAATCTCTATAACGTCTCGGAGCGAGTCATTGCATTTGTTACCATGACAAGAAAGTATTTTTTTATTTGAGAACAGCATGTCTACATAACGCACACAATACCAGTCATTGCTTTTGTTACTCTTGGTCCTTGATATACTTAAAGTTTCCATTTAAACGGCTGCTTTACATTTTGACATGATATATCTAACGTATACATGGCAGATAGAAATCAATTGATCTGACGTCATACACAAGTTTACATTGGAGTGATATCTGCTCTGTATTTCCTGCGAGTGGACCAAAGGTATACACATATTGTATCAGAACATGTGCTGATTCCCAGGGAGACAAAAGATCTAAGGGTATACCATTACTCCTAGCCCCGGCTTCCGCTCCATTACTTGGCATCCCCGAGTTAGCATGTTTTTTTATCTATCGATATCTAGTTTACGTACAGCTCAGGAACAGGGATCTGAGAATTAGTTAAAAATTATATAATCATGGACCCACCAGAGTGCCCTAAAACCATTTTTAGACGTTTAAGAGGTCTAGATTAAAAAACGATAAAAATCATACTCTACATGGTACTATATACGAGAAGGGTGGAAAGCCTTAGATTCAAAAGTTCTAACCCGCCTACCTTTATCAGCTATAAAAACACATTTCTAGTACATCGTCATAAAAACGGTTACTACCGTTGGAAAGAGCGATAATTTTCCTTTCAAAATCATACTATACATCTATACAAAGTGCCGTCATTTAGACGATATAAGTCCCATTATGACAAACATCTTGAAGCCATCTAATTAAAAATGCATACTGGTTTCGTGGCTGATATTACATGCATGAGAGCGGATTCGGCATTTATCCGAATTTATTGCTTAATAAAACCAAAACCCAAAAAGTTCCAGCGATACATTTTAGACAATTCAGACATGATTATTCATATGATTTGGTAGGTATGCATCAATAGATGTAGTTTAACACATGCTGTTCAAATATTACATATAACAAACAAAGGGACAATCCAATGAGGCTAATTCTGTACCATAACCACAAAGCAAAATATGATATAAATATCTTTTTTATATTCCTTATGAAACATAAAAAAAAATATTGACAAATTCCACGACATTGTCAAGTACTTTCACTGATACCGTTGAAATTCCAAATAGTTTTATGTGATCATGCTGTACCCATACCCGAGCCAAAGTCACGTACGTTAATCAGATGTAATACATAACCACCGAGGATTATTTATACAAGAGCATGCACCTAATAACGTAAACATACTAATGTAAGAGCGATTTGAGTAGTTTCTAGACACAAATTTCTTTACTACACATACAAGCAGTCCGACCACAATGTCTAATAGTTTGAACATTTCATTTACATTTCAGTACAGTGGGCTTTCCTGGCATATAACAGTAAAACCAACGAATCTAATTTCCGCTAGAACTGGTTTGTTTCAGATATTTATGCAAAGGGACCTATCTATTCTCATTTAAACATACATTAAAAACCGATCTACTACTGCAGTACAGTGAATAAATGCTGTGTTGTTGCAATGCTGATATACAATCATACATGTTTGCGTGTGCCATAGGACTTTCACCGGCTAATTCATCACAATTTAAGGTTTTCAATAATAGATTACTAAAGAAAAAACATGTCTAATTGTTCGCCCAGTAATGGCACCTGTAACTTTAACAGCCATGTTGATTTAATCAGCCCTGCAGCTAGGGCATTAGAATCATACCTGCTGCCACTATTGCATGATTGTAAAAGGCGACTAAATTTACGATCTTACCGTTTCTTCCTAACTGACTTCAATCTTCCTCACGTCACACTGCCTCACTTTGACCTCCTGTTCACCTCTGAAAAGGTAGGCTCTGGGTTCTGTTCCCGTCCTTAAATGACCCTGGCTGTTAATAGGACGTTACACACACAACACATCACATACAGGGGAGGCCGTCCCTAAATGACCCTGACTGTTAATAGGACGTTACACACACAACACATCACATACAGGAGAGGCCGTCCTTTAATGTCCTTGAATGTTAATAGGACGTCACACACACAACACATCACATACATGTGAGGCCGTCCTTAAATGACCCTTTCTGTTAATAGGACGTTACACAAACAACACATCACATACAGAGGAGGCCGTCCTTAAATGACCCTGACTGTTAATAGGACGTTACACACACAACACATCACATACAGGGGAGGCCGTCCTTTAATGTCCTTGAATGTTAATAGCACGTTACACACACAACAGATCACATACATGTGAGGCCGTCCTTAAATGACCCTGACTGTTAATAGGACGTTATACACACAACACTTAGCAAACACGGGAGGACATCCTTAAATGACCCTGACTGTTAATAGGACGTTACACAAACAACACATCACATACATGATCGTAAAAGGCGACTAAATTTAGGATCTTATCTTTTCTTTCTCCCTAAATTACTTTGTTCTTCCTAGAGTCTCCCTTGACACCACCTCACTTTTGGCCTTTGGTTGAGCGCTCGCCCCTGTGAGGAAGGTTCTGGGTTCTGTCCCCTGGCCGAGACACACCAAAGTCTGTAAAAGTGGTAGTTTCTGCTCCTGCTTACGGGAGTGGGACGACTGGTTTGCCCGTTGTCAGTATAATGTGACCGGGTGGAGTGTGTTGCTTGGTGTCTTCGGTGGCATGCTTCAGTGATATAGCACTATAAAAAGGGCAACAGTTCCACTATACAAGAAGACACAACACGGATATACCGCTGTCTCCCAAAACACACACCTCGCACAACATACACGAAACACACCGCATACATGGGAGGCCGTCCTTACATGACCATAGCTGTTAATAGGACGTTAATTAATCAAACAAACAAACAAACGTGGGAGGACGTCCTTAAATGACCCTGTATGTTAATAGGACGTTACACACACAACAGATCATATACGGGGGAGGCCGTCCTTAAATGACCCTGGCTTTAAATAGGAAGTTACACACACAACACATCACATACACGGGAGGCCGTCCTTAAATGACCCTGGCTGTTAATAGGACGTTACACACACAACACATCAGATACAGGAGAGGCCGTCCTGAAATGACCCTGGCTGTTAATAGGACGTTACACACACAACACATCACATACAGGGGAGGCCGTCCTTAAATGACCCTGTCTGTTAATAGGACGTTACACACACAACAGATCACATACAGGGGAGGCCGTCCTTAAATGACCCTGGCTGTTAATAGGACGTTACACACACAACACATCACATACAGGAGAGGCCGTCCTTAAATGACCCTGGCTGTTAATAGGACGTTACACACACAACACATCACATACAGGGGAGGCCGTCCTTAAATGACCCTGTCTGTTAATAGGACGTTACGTTGTGTTGAAGTGCAAGATGCGTGATTTGGTAGACTGTGATATATTCATGTTGCGTCTTCTTGTGTATTGGAAATATTACCCCTTTTTATAGTACTGTATCTTTGAAGCATGCCATCGAAAACACCAAGTAACACAATTCACCCGGTCACATTGTACTGACAACAGGCTAATCGCGCTAAGCAGGAGTAGAAGCTACTACTTTTATAGATTATGGCGTGTTTCGGCCACGGGAAACATCTTAGAGCCTCCCTAATATAGGACGCGATCCTGCAACAACATGTCAAAAGTGAGGCGATGTCAAGGGAGAGGTTAGGAATGTAACAGGGCGAGAGTAGTGTGCCGCTAGCCAGGGTCAAACCAGAGACCACGGGCTTACTGGTCCGCCGCTCTACCGACTGAGCTAAGAGCTAAAGGGAAATTCCCCTTAGCGCGAAACTAGAAAGCGAACGTATGACTACCTACAATTACAAGAATTCCATAGAAGTGGATGTGTCGCCTGCACAGCAACACAAAAAATAGTTATTTGCAGTTGAAAATATTTTTAATATTTAGGTGAAGTTATCAAGTCCCGTAACTCTTGAATATTGATGGATTTTGACCAGTATCGATTCTATCTAAAATCTAATTGATATAAAGCAATATACCAAATTTGGTTGAAATCTGACAATAAATACTAAAGTTATCGACCGGAAACCATGGATTTGCCTGTTTTGACAATTTTAAAGTCCCGTACTCTTACAAATATAGACGGATTTCGACCTTTATTGGACCGAGATCTTATTGATATAAAACAATTGATAAAATTTGGTTGAAATTTGACGATAAATATTTAAGTTATCGAGCGGAAACTATGGATTTATCTGCTTTGACGATTTTAAAGTTCCATAACTCTTGCAAATATTGACGGATTTTGACCATTATCGAACTCATCCGAGATCTCATTGATATAAAGCATGAAACCAAATTTAGTTTAAATCGGACAATAAATACATAGGTTATCGCACGGAAACCGTTTCCCGGACGCCGACGCCGACACAGTGAAACTTAAGTGTCGCCCTTGCGTTGCAGGCGACATGAAAACCTGCTGCAGGAAGAATAAAGTTAGTAAGGAAAAAGAGAAATGATAAGATACAAAATGTAGTCGCCTTTTACGATATCAGGCAATAGGGGAAGCAGGTGCAATTATAACGCCTTACCTGTAGGGTCATGTTTGTGTTGTGTTTTGGAACGTTTGCTTATTGTATAGTGTTATAGTGTTAGGGTCCTGAAGGAGTGGGACGACTGGTACCCCGTTATCAGTAGAATGTGCCGTGTGTTACTTGGTGTCTACGGCGGCATGCTTCAGTGATATATAGCACCATATATCAATCATTTCATTATACAAAAAGACAATACGAATACACTGCAGCCTCCCAAATCACACAACACAGCACATACATGGGAGGTCGTCCTTAAATAGGACGTTTATTTAATCAATCAACCGATCAAATTTCGTAAGTGATGACATCTTTTGTCTATCTCCACGATCATATAACCTATGTAGCTGTATAATATAGCGGATAAATAATTTACTCGTGTCTGCTTTTTGAGGCTGCGGAGTTCACTGATGAGCCATTCATCTCTATACACCATTTCCATACCACTATGTACTTTCTCGTCACAGTAATTATTTTATCTCCTCTGTATTTATCTCAAATTGCCTTAATTCAATATTTACGACATTTCCTCCTGCCCTATATAATTCCACACCACGTGTTAACAGCTCACGTGCCCGTGTATGTGACCTGACATTCTTACCTATTTATGGGACTGCTTATGATCCAACAATTTCTTTGCTTCTGCCAGAGTCATATTTAAGTGTGTTAGTTGTAAGAAGATGCTCGCATAAAATACAAAGCACATGAGGACAAAGAAGGACGGGAAGTATAGAAGCTGAGAAATGTTAGCATGACATATAAATGGCACTGTTTCATATACCAAAGCGGGAGGGACCTAGGTAACACCTTGATGGCATCACAAAGCTCATTCTGACTGACAATCATCATGTGTTAGAATAATCCTCGTCTGCTACTATCGGTTAATCGTGGTTATATTGTTCTCTGAAGCTTTTTGAACAAACATCGTAATGGTTCCATTTTAAGAAGGTAGCAAGTTACAATACAATTAAAATTAGTTTTATTGGTAGAAAACAAAGCTCCTGCTAATTTCAAATCGACAAAAAAATTATTATTGTATTGTAAGTTAATTATTGTTATCACATCGCCATTCTTATACTATCAGGTATAAAATTACCACTTAAAGGCATACAAGATTATCATATTGTATTCTAATTGACAAACAGACAGTTACATGATTTTGTTTGTTTGGGTTTTTTTTCAATGGAAATAAAAATTCTCTGCAATAATCTGAATGATGTTGCAGTTGTTACAACTTCTTTGTTACTAAACCATTTTTATATCTAGATTTTTGTTGTTTTGAAGAAAATATGGATGACTTTATAACTCGATCATTTTTATTTTTATTCTAAATTGACGTGTTCTCTCTTCCTAACATCTCCCTTGATACCGCCTCATGTTTTGCCGTTGAGTTAAGCTTTCTTCGCCTTGAGGGAGGCTCTGAGTCATGTTCCATTGGCCAAGACACACAATAGTCTATCAAAATGTCGGTCTCTACTACTGCTTTACGTTCAGCAAACAATGAGTGGGACGAATGGTTTGTCCGCTGTGACCGTTGTTCGGTGTCAGTGCTATAGTGATAGGGCATGATGCTGTTTCTTGATCACTACTAAAATCCTTTCCTTCTTCACTTTCGTGGAGACATAACTTTCCTAATGTTGTGTGCATAGAAAAGTCGGGTTTCAAATATACACTGTATTACATGTAACTTTAATATGTAAAATTGTCTCCTAGCAATAATTGATCTCTTGTCCATTTTATAGTGCAATATTTAACTCATATATATAATGGCACAATACAGACAAGGGAGACCAACCAAAAACGACACATACGCTAACCCCTGGAGTATCGAGGATATGTAGTGACCAGTATTTTCCACTTAAAATTCCTTTGTGCCCTCTACTCTAACATTATGGAATGACCTCGATCTTAGCGTAAGATCGTCAGTATTGTAACGTTTTTCCGGGTTCTTTCGCCAATGTGTCGATACTGTAGTCACAGACGACTTAAGTCAATTGTTACATAAATATTTCGTTATATCAGGCGCCCATGTCAGTGATTGTAACCAGAAATGAACAAAGGCGTTCTTTCAAAGTATAAATGTTATATTGAAAACAGATTGCAATGTAACAAATAAATAACATAATAATTAAGAAGTTCACAATATCACTTTCCCTTCATACACACCAGAAATTTTAAACTATCACACATAGAATTCGAACCCAGTAATGAAACATCCAACAATAACGTGAAGTACAGAGTACTTAACAACAAGGAATATCTACATGTATATGTACGAAGACCTTTAGCGATTAAAACTGCAACTCGGATCCTTTACTAATTTATTATTAATTATGAGGACAAATGACCGTAATAATCTACTTGTGAACCGGATATTATAAAAGAAATTATATTATATTCTAATACCGCTACTGTAAACTCTAATAAATCATAAACTGGTATAGTATAGTAAAAATACGACATAACCACCAGATAATAAGCTTAAATTGTCGGTGATAACACCTGACAATATCTTAACTTCCCTTATAAATTATCCTTAATGTATATAGAAACCTACTTAAAATTACCTAAAAAAAGACCAACTATCTGGACCACAGATCTGCTGGACCCGATGCCAGTCAGGAAGCAACTGACGCATAGTGCGCAGTGCTCCTATTTATACTTTATTGGAGTGCCAAACGATGCCAAAAGTGCCAATTTGTCAGCCGGAAGCCGCCAATTTAGACGTTTCACTAACATGACGTCATGAATGACGGCGAGAATTGGCAACATGCTGCCAACCAAGAAATAGTTCCTATGTGATACTAAAGACTATAATAACAACTTAAATTTTATAACTATAGTTACATTTATACACTAAAAGATATCCGGAACCCGTTTAGAACAACAATAGACTAGCCATACTGTACGCAGTCAACCGGCAAACGACCTTCACCGATAGTTAACAGTGGGGCTCGTTTGACTACTGCGGTAAACATCAACTCATACAGCTAGATAAAACTGTAAGTACAAAAATTACGATTATAGTGACTTGCCAAAGTGCGAAATAAATAGAGTTCAACATCACCTGGATGGATGGTGACATCATACGAGGTATCCTGGTGTCCGGCAGGGCTAAAAAGTTAGTCAGGGCTAAAATATCAACACGGCTCCTAGTGGTCTGACCAAAGAGGGTCACGGCCGCAACTTCCAATGCCAGCAGCTTTGCATCAGCTGTGAATCCAGTCCATCCTGCTGGAGGCCAAAGCACAGACCCCAAACGAACCTCGAGCTCGCCGTCCTTGACTAATCCCTCATTGCTGGAGGGCACAGAGGCATAATTCCTTTGCCCAGAAGCCGGAGAGCCTTCTCCTTAACAACACTGCCGTCAGTCACATGTGCGATCTATGGAACTTGGCCGGTATTCATAATGATTCTAAGAGTAATCTTAAGCTAAAAAAATCTTAAAAAGTAAGAATTTTCTAAGAAAAACATGAAAAATTCTTAACTCCTCTTAAGGTTGTATTCTTCTGAGGTTTCAGTCCCGTTGAAGTCTCGTTTCGACATAGATCAAAGAAGTTATGAGGTTTTCAAATAAAATCTATCAGTATCTGTAGGAAGTTACCAGTTGCAAATTTTGTCAAAAAATTACATTTCTAGTTTTAGTGGATTTTTTTATATGGGGATTTTAAGAAATGGCCATTTTGAAATTGTGTCTTTTTTCGCTTTGAGTAGATCCACAGTTTTACCATTTTTTACTGAAATTGTTTTTACTTAAATCATCACTGCGCCAGTATTTTTAGCTGTATGGAGCTAATTTTTGCTGTAAATCTTTACTGGGTTCGTGGTAATTAAAACATTGAGCATTAATGTGTGATATGATACACTTTTGTCACTTTATTTTTACATTTAATGGTAATTTGAGCACAATTATTTTTTACTCGAAAATACTGAAAAATAACAAATATTCAAATGGGGCAAAAAAGTAAGCACACGGACCCCCCATTTTTCTGCCTGATTTAGAAAGAACAACCCTTTCCCTGTTGATATGCAAAATATTAATAAAAGTTTAATACCAGAACTTTTTCTATAAAGGGCAAAATTTGGCAAAAATGGCTGAAAATGGTGCATTTTGTAGCTCAAAATTAAGGGGTAGGGATAGCATATGTTGTTATTCTGATAAAAAATATAAGTCTTATTGATCAAAACTGGTATATTTTTAAAGAAGACAACCAGAAAATAAATTCTACAAACATCCATACATATCAAACACCTCATTAGGAAATTATGGCTTTAATCCCTTGTGTATATGATCAAAACGGCAAAATTAATATAAAATCCAATATTTTGTCAATTGGGTATCTTTGAGTGACAATAGCTCAAAAACGAGCACACGGACATATGTTTTTTCTTCTATTTTCTTTTATGGCATGAACTCCTATTTCCAAAAATCTATATGAGAAAAAAAGTTTAATACAAGAAAATTTTGACTTCTCAGAGGAGTACATCCTTAAATATTCTTGATTTTTTTAAGAATTTACTTAAGTACTATTAAAAAAATAACTTATCACTAAAAGTTGTACTTATTTAAAGTCCTCGGTAGGACTCTTAAGTTTTAAGTGTTACTTAATATATTTAAGAAATTAAAACACAAAGGATACGCTGATATGTTTCAGAAGACATTTTCGTGAAAGAAAAGATTGCATGAGGGAATTTAATGACGGTGAGTTGATCAAAAGATTCCGATTTGATGCAGGCAGTATTGTTTTTCTTGAAAATCTTATTGAAGCGGACATGCGATCCAGCAGTGAAAGAAATAATGCCATGTCTGCCCATCAGAAACTTTTGGTTACCTTGAGATATCTAGCAACAGGTAAAATGCAATTATGTAATACAGACGATATTTCCCAACCATCTGTGACTAGGGCGGTCTCTAGAACTATTCAAGCACTTTCATCGCCAAGAGTTGTCAGGCAATTTATCAAATTTCCAACACAACCTCAAGAAATTAGACAAAATGAAGTTAGGAGTGATCGATGGCACCCATGTTCAAATTATTGCTCCAAAAGACAATGAAAATGAATATGTCAATAGGCATCATTATCACAGCATCAACACTCAAGTAGTATTTGATGCAAACTATAGAATTCTTGACATTGTGGCGAAGTGGCCAGGATCTATGCACGATTCTAGAATTCTGAATAAAAGTGGTTTGCGTGTTATGTTTGAAAATAATCACATAGCATCCCCGAAACATTTATTAGGAGACAGTAGTTACCCCTCAAAACAATGGCTCCTTACTCCGTTTCTACGGCCACAAAAGGCGCACAGACCCATTACAAAGGTAAGCATGACTTGGTTAGATGCAGAAAATATCTAATGACCGCTACATAACTATTTGACCTCCACCATTTACTTCCACTAGCCAAGCTATTAAATGTAGGAGCGCGATATATATCCAACAATATGCAACTATCCCCTTTTCCAATACCATATTCACTAACAATCAAAGATATGTAATGCATACAAGATGTCGTTTGTTTAAAAGTTATAACGTTTAATTTTCATACAGAGTCCACAAACGTACAAGAGGTGTGGTTGAGGGAGGCGTAGGTCAACTCAAAAGAGGATTCCATGTGTTACACAGCGAAGTTTTTTTCTTTTCCTGGTTTTCCACTGAATCAACTTCTTTTCAATAGCATTACCTGAAACTAGCCTTCTCGGATATTTAAGAAAGATTTACATATGTTATTATGTAGCTTATTAGTATCTACATAATAACATATATAAACTTCAAAGTATGTGAGCGATACAGGCCTAATGGGCCTCTTGTTAAAATTAAAATTTTGACTAAAACCTACCTTGTACAACAAGAAATTATACATTATTTTTACAATATGTCACTTACATTAATGCACATTGTGTAAAGTATTTTTTTATAAAAGAAAGGAAAATAAAATAGTAATACATTATATATATATGACTTTTAATCTGAAACCTTTATTCAATTAATGTAATGAATTCCTATTCAACTAGATGTATTATTCATTCTTTGCGTGTTTGATCTTTTATTCAAACAGTTTAATCTCCGCTTTCAATTTCTTAATTGATAACTCCTCAATAATTTCTTGGTTAAAACGTTTTCTACTCAAGGATCCTCTGTCTGTCATGGGTGGAAGAGATATAGTCTGCACAGATGTTGATGTGAATGGCAAAGTAAGAGTGTACGTAGTTCTTGGGCTCAATAAAGGCGAAAGTGAGTGATCAATATATTCCTCCGTCTCATTATACTAGAAAGAACAGAAATGATAATCATTTTAAATTTTACCTCACTTGGATGGTTGTTTTCTTAACCTGACATAACCTGGATTTGAACCCTGGTCGTCTGCAACGCAAACCAAATGTTGAACTGCTGAACAAAAGTCTGCCCTTTAGCTGCAATAATAATTCATTATCAAAATTATATTGATTCAAACAAGAGATTCCAAAAGTATCTCGGCGCCCACCAAAGAATGATCTATGAATGACAATTGAAAGAGGAATATTTTCCTTGCTTTTCAAACATACTACATACAAAATTTGAGAAAGATCCCTTCCGTACTTTGGCGGCCATCTCGTTGAACGATCGGTCCAAAAATGCAATATGCGCAACTAGGGTCTTAGGGAAACTAACATATGATATTTGAGAAAGATCCCTTCAGCCATTTTGGAGATATAGCGATAACAAGAAATGTTAACGGACGGAAGGACGGACTGAAGGACAACGGACCATGGACGAAAGGTGATTTGAATAGCCCACCATCTGATGATGGTGGGCTCAAAATCAAAATGCCTCTTTACAGTAAATGATAGAGAAAGTACATCGTACGATTATTCTTGATGCAACTTCCTATTTAAGGACGTTCCGAATAGTGATCGAATGCGCAATTCGTTCGGTTCCTCGGGTTAATGCGTGCATTCGGAACTGCACATGAAAACTCTTTTGTTTGAATAGCGATCTATACATAATCCGTCTAACGATATCTTACCTTTTAACGTTAAAATCAGGATAGTATAGTCGATAAACGCAGTATTTGTCGATATTGTACTTAGTTCGGTTTGCCGAAAGCTTGATACCGGGTGAAAATCCAAGTTTGTACGGTAGGTGTAGGACCTAGTTTCGACTTACTAGTCTAGAAAAAATAATATTGTCAGATCTTTGAATTTGGCTAGGCTAATATAACATGAAGCTACATGTATCTTTTGAGAAGCATATTACATAACTCATACAAACGGACTGATATATGCCGATACGGTCTCGATCTTGTACTGAATAAAATGAGATTTCATAACAATCAAGTGATTATAACTCCGTTAAACTGTGAATATTTGACACTTAATATGTACATGTGTTTCAAGGGAGATGCATAATTAAATCAAGATATTCCAATTTTGCCGAGTAATCATCTAGTATAAACTACAGACACAGAAATATTGCCATCTCTCCATCGCCCCACCCATGCTTTTCGTTCAATTTGTACAAGCTAGTATATTTGAATATTGCGTATGTATATGTCTTCATGTATAATGTTTAGCTAATATGATCCCCAATAAGCGCTAATACGTTCGGGAAACATGACTTTATTTACTGTACACATGTACGATAAGACATAGGCCTAACTACTGCAATTAGCTGATGCATGCATTTCCTGTTTTGAGAAAATGCATGGAAGTACTCGGATTCAGTTGATCAAATACTATCTTACGAAAAAGCACACGTAAGCTAGTGTCAACAACAGTATTATATCTGTGATATAGAAACTGAACACGTACATGTAGGCATATACTAATTATTTACCTATCTAAAGTAATCAGCTGAACGTAGAACAAGGATTCAGAATAAGAGATTTTTTCTTAGGCGTATTGTACACTTGAAGTACAGGTTATATTGAGGATCCAAAAATCTGTTTTAGTTTACTTAGGATAATAAATATATATCAACATGTATTAGATATGCAGATATCTCCTCAAAAATACATACAAAGACATACAGTTGTGTATGATGACATCGATTTTATTGACATTGTTGTGATTAAGTTGAAGTTATCAACTTCGATCGTTGTCACGTAGACGCTTTTCATCGCTACAATTTTGGCGCCAAATTCAAATTTATTCTTGAATATCTGCCTCAAACGACTATTGAAGCTAAGATATCTTGACGATGGAAAGATAGATTTTGATAAAATATTTTTCCGCTAAAACAGTATAAAACCATGGATTGTCTAAAGGGTAATTAAAGTGGAATCTTTACACGGAATTTTCCATATTCATTTTTCAGATATTATATCCAGGCAAAATAATAGTTTATTTGTGCCATTTCTTAGCTTTGTATAGCATCAAATCGGTGGCATTGTGACATAATATTAACAGGAATAACAATTTATATTATCAGACTGTTACACTTTAAAATGTTGAATATATAAGATGTTGTTTATAAAAATATTACCGCTCGATTTTGGTCTGATAATAAAATTGTGAAAAAGTCATTTTTTAGGGGGTAGGGGTATAGAAAGGCTAATTACTCAAAAATTCCGCGGTCATTTTTTTTTTATAATCTTTCATCATATTTCAAACAACTGTCTAATTATGTGGACAAAAAAGAAAGAAAATTAAACGACACATTTTTTTAAAATTGGGTATTTAAGTTGAAATTCAAATGCCAAAAATTGGCCCTTTTTAGGCCTCATTTACACGCATTCGCGTAAAAGATTCACAACTAATGTATTTTTAAGAGTGGAAACGACATTGAGCTCATTGATAGCCATATAAACTTACATATTAAAGATAGAAAATGTTGTTTGTAATGTTCCAGTCAATTACTAAGCATTGAAACTGTGTGTGTAAAATTGTATTTTGAGAAAAACAGACGGTAAAGTAGGGTTATTGAGAGTACAATATTTCCAAAACCGCACGGTCAAATTTCAAATAAAAGCCTTAATAAACAGTTTAGGCCAAAAAAATTATACGTGTGTTTGAGGTTACATGACTGAAAAAAATAGGGTAGGTCGGTCGGGATTTTTAGGTCACCTGAGACGAAGTCTCAAGTGACCTTTTCTAATCGCCTTTTGTCCGTCGTCATGTGTTCGTAAACTATTTACATTTTCGACTTCTTCTCAAAAACCGCTGAAGCAATTTCAATAAAATTTTGCACAAACCTTCAAAGGCATAAGGCCAATCAAAATTGTGAATTATATGACCCCCACCCCCCAGGGGGCTGTGGGAGGGGGTAAAATTGACTAAAATTTCAAAAATCTTCTCCTCCACTCACAGATGTGGTAGAATCAAATACTCTTCGTAGATAGAAAGGTCTCAAGGCCCTCTACAAAAATTGTGAATTATATGACCCTGGGGTCTCAGATTTCCCCCTGGGGAGGGGGTTAAGTTTACTATAGTTTATATAGTGAAAACACATTTTGGAGCATTACTTGGTCATTTATAATAGAAAATTAGTCAAATGTTGTCAGAATTATCCCTATGAAATGGCCATTGAATTCTATTAACAAACGTTCCATGACTGACTCCCAGGGGCCTTAGGGGCGGGGCCAAAAGGGGTCAAATAGGCAAAAACTTCAAAAATCTTCTAAAATTCTGGAACTGGTAGAATCAAATACTCTTCATAGATGGAAAGGTCTTAAGGTCATTTACAGAAATTGTGAATTATATGACCCTGGGGTCTCGTGTTTCCCCCTGGGGAGGGGGTCAAGTTAACTATAGTTTATATAGGAAAAACACATATATGAATGTTTTTTGCTTATTTTTCATAGGAAATTAGTAAAACTGGGTTAGAATGTTTAGCCTGAGATAGCATTTTATCGTCATAACCATATTGGTCCTGGCTGACCTCCAGGGGCCTTAGGGGCGGGGCCAAAAAAGGGTCAAATAGGCTAAAACTTCAAAAATCTTCTGAATTCACAGATTTGATGGAACCTGATACTCTTCATAGATTGGAAGGTCTTAAGGCCCTTTACAAAAATTGTGAATCTCATCGCCCTGGGATCTCAGAACTTTCCCTGCCTAGGGCGCCAAATTCCCAATAGTTTACATAGGAAAAACACATTTATGAACATTATTTGCTTTGTTTTCATTGGAAATTAGTCAAACTTGGTTAGAATTATTAGCCTGAAATAGAATTTAACACCATATCCATATTTGTCCAGGCCTCAGGCCGACCCCCAGGGGCCAGAGGGGCGGGGCCAAAAGGGGTCAAATAGGCTAAAACTTCAAAAATCTTATTCTGAATTCACAGATTTGATGGAACCAAATAATCTTCATAGATTAAAAAGTGAAATTTATGAAATGACTGACATTGACTGACTTCTTATTTGGTTTTGTTGTTTAACATTGGCAAAGCAAATTGGAATTTTAAGCATAAGGTTTGGTAACATAATACATTATCAAAATGAAAAACAAAAAAATAAAAAATTCTAAAAGGTTCAACTTTAAAGTTTATTCTAATTCGTAAATACTTTTTACAAATTTGAACCAACTTTGCAATGCTTTTCTGTAGCAGCACACAGGTGACGTTCAAGGCCTCTTGGGCCTCTTGTTATTTTTTTTTTATTTTATTTTTTAGGAGGGGTGAGGGAGGGGTCAAGTGGCTTTATAACTAAATTAAAAAGTAATTTAATAATACATGTAAGTTGTCTTTCAGGTTTTAGGCTGGCTAGAAGTCTTTTATTTCTCATTACCATATTCGTAATTGAACTTTATCTGGATAAACTTAAAGCATGCGTAAAAATCTAAGTTGAAAACTTCATACACAACATTTTGGTTTTGAAAAAGTGTGATAAAATAGCTAGGGTCGGAAGTAAAAACTAGGGTAGGTAGGGGTACCTGAAACATACATATTTTTTAGGCCTTATCAACCAATCTTTCAGGAAGCAAATTTTAAAGAAAATCAAACGAGGGGATTTTTTAGGCCTAACTGTATCGAACCACCTTAAATGACAATCTTACATTTAAAGCAATGTATAAAACTAATTTGATTTGCGATAGGATATGTGTTTAATTTTAAGTTATTGTCAAATATTAAGTGTCTACCAGGTATTTTATAAATTAAGAGACATATTGCCTTGAGTGGATTTTTTTTTACAGAAGGTCAAACACAACTCAGGTCAAGGTCAAGTATCTAGGTTTGATCTGCTACAGTTTCTCACAGACAGACAGACAGGACAAAAGCAATATTTTCCCTGGTTTTAGATACAGGACATGATAACTTCATTTGGAAACAAGTTATCATGAGTTATATGTAAAATGTTTGTGCTTTCAGTTTCAGTGACATCATTCAAACAATATCACAAATGTTTATAACTAGGAGTACACTAATTTATTTCTGAATGAAGATTAGAATGAGACAAAGATGATGATCAGCCAAAACTAGCAGTGTCCAGGACTATCAAAAGAGCTGAAAAGTCGACAATAATACTAATTGAGTGTTTTTTGTTTTATTATTAGGTCACCTGACTATAGGTCATGGTGACCTATTGCGATGGTCTTTGTAAACGCGATAACTTGAGTAAATATAAACCTAGCTTAATGAAACTTTGTACGTAGACTAACATTAGAAAGCTCTGACGAGTTCGAAAATCAGCGTGATGCAACTGTAACTACGGAGTTATTGCCCTTTGCACAAATAATCATTATAGACATTGTGAACATGATAACTTGAGTCAATATGCACTTCATGTAAATTTTGTATTCAGACTAAAATTGGAAAGATCTCGGGATGAGTTCGAAAATCGGCCTGATTCGATTCGAACTTAATAACGGAGTCATATCCCTTTGCAATAATAATTATTTAACCTTGTGAACACGATAAGGTGATCTAATTTGCACCAAGCTGTTTGTTTTCATATGTAAATGATTTTGCCGGAAGTCATTACTCATGCCCCCAGTACAGTGAACTCTCGGAAAATAACGAGTGACTTGCGACTTAAACGCACATGTGATCATGAAATAAACATTAATAGACGCTTTATTGAAAGTAAATAGTCTCGCCATCGTATCTTTATCTGTACGGTTTCCGCGCAAATTTAGTCAATAAAGCCTTCTGAAAGAAGACACTACCATGCTGATTTCCACAAAACAAATGTCACAAAATTCGTCTGTGAACACATGCGATGGCGAGAATTGGTACCCGGCGAGAACTGGTCGCTTGCCAGTTTCATTTTGTTATTTGTCGTCTGCTAGCTTAAATGAAATGTCAAGCATTGAGCATTTTCAGCTCACAGGATTTTGCTGAATCATCGTCGAATATGAATTTATAACTAAAGATGAAAAAAAGACTATACAGTGTCTGTTATTTGTTCTCAAAATTCCCCCAAATCCGTACACAGTAATCAATGATTGTACACGGTACTACTGTTACAAGAAAGAATAACAGCAATCTGATTAAAACACAGATCCTTATCACTACGTTTGATAAGAGGATCTGAGAAAATCCCATTAGGGGTCATGTCCAGATGACCTTTGGAAATGGCTAATCAAATTGCTACTTGCAAAATTTTGACAGTGAATTTCAGGGACGAAATAGTTTGAAAAAAACTACCAGAATTATTTTGGTTTACGGAGTCATCTCGCCCAAAGAGCACAATGAAGCTAATTGTATATGTATACAGGGACGAAATAGTTTGAAAAAACTGTCAGAATTATTTTGGTTTACGGAGTCATCTCGCCCAAAGAGCACAATGAAGCTAATTGTATATGTATACAGGGACGAAGTATCGTTTTCAATGGATTTTATGAGGACCACGTGTTATAAAGGTCATCTGGACGTGACCCCCTATGGGATGTTGTCTGATCCTTTTTATAACGGAGTGGTTATAAGTATAAGGATCTGTATTTTAATCAGAGTGGAAGAACAGAAATGAGAAACCAGCAGCTTATACAATATTATACAGAGATGGTTTACAATATCTAAAGTAATCGGTGGTGGTACAAGAGTAGTACGATGATTTAAAGTGTCACTTATCTGTATGCGAATGTCCTGGTATAATCCTTAATCCTTCCAGGTTCCTAATTAACAATATTCACAACTCCACGAGGAAAATGAATGTCCACAGATAATTTGTAAAGTCCCAGGCAATATGAATAAATCCACACAATGCGTTGTAATAATCCTATGGCGCTGTACAATTCTTGATATGTCTAATTACAGGTCTCATTATAGTTCTGATTAACCTTGGGCATCACGAGTATATATAGCTAAACCCTAATTCAAGAATATTGGAGAACCTTCTACTTCTAGAAATAAACACACAGAACTTTCTGGAAATAGATCATTCTAGATCCCTACTTATAATCAACATGTTTACAAACATATTTGTTTATACATGATATTATTCTAGAAAGTTCTATAACCTAAATTAATTATATGAACTTTATAGGATGTATTGATAATATAGCTATAGGAGTTATCTCCCTTATCTAATAACTACATGTATTTAGTGTCATACATAACACTACACTGTACGGCCCTGCAGGTAGGGCGTTAGAATTGTACCTGCTGCCCCTATTGCATGATCGTAAAAGGCGACTAAATTTAGGATCTTATCTTTTCTCTTCTTCCTAACTGACTTTGTCTTTCCTAATGCCTTCCTTGGCACCGCCTCACTTTTGGCCTTGAGTTGAGCGTTCGCCCCTGTGCGGAAGGCTCTGGGTTCTGTCCCCCTGGCCGAGACACACCAAAGTCTATAAAAGTGGTAGTTTCTGCTCCTGCTTAGCGCTTAGCAAACAGGGAGTGGGACGACTGGTTTGCCCGTTGTCAGTATAATGTGACCGGGTGGGGTGTGTTGCTTGGTGTCTTCGGCGGCATGCTTCAGTGATATAGCACTATAAAAAGGACAATAGTTCCACTATACAAGAAGACACAACAAGAATATACCACAGTCTCCCAAAACATGCACCTGGCACAACATACACGCAACACACCGCATACATGGGAGGCCGTCCTTACATGACCATAGCTGTTAATAGGACGTTAATTAATCAAACAAACAAACCATCGCATTTTTCTATCGTTAATTTCAATGAAAGTTAAACGAATGGTGAGGGAGGGGTTCATTTCGTGTAATACCCGATCATTACCAGTTGCAAGTGTCTCCTTCCTGTATATTGATATCTCAGCCTTTGCTGTCGAAAGAATATTGTGCCACTTCTTTTCGACTTCCTCCGTCGTTCGAGTGACGAACATCGAAGCGTTTAGTCGATCTGTGATGCCCTGCCAACAGGACTTCTTCATAGAAAATGTAAGGCTAGGTCCTAGATTCCCTCTAATGATTTTTTTTTTTTTTCATTTACACAAGTAGAAAGCAATAAGCACTCGTCTGCTGTCCAGTTAGGTTTTTTTTTCTCGTTTGTTTTTGTCATACATGATTTAAAGATTTCTACATTCTGCTTCTGAAGAGCGGCAAAATCTAAATATAGTCTGGATATTCCCAATTTTTCCGTAGCAACGCGCTTGAATTAAAAAAATGATACTTTTAAAATAATTTAATAATCAAAATTATTTTAGCTAAGAAATGAACTAAAAATATATATGAATTACTTTTAAGATATTTTTCTTGGCTAAGTATAATATTTAAGAATTAAAAAATTCTTAGAATAAAAATTTAGAATCTTAATGAATACCGGCCCGGATGGTGTAGGGGCAGGTCGCTGATCCTCTTTAACAACACTTGAGTCAGATGGTGTAGGGGCAGTTATCTGATCAGCAACACTTGAATCAGTCATTGGCTCTGTCTGTGCATTCCTTGGAGCTGACGGTGTAAGGGCAGGTCTCGCATCATCCTCCCGGACAGGTATGAGAGGTCCAAATAATGGTTCTTCCAGAAGGTGAAGGGATATCAAAACCATATAATACATCGACTGGCAGGGCTGCCCGCACACTAAATTCTGGTACCTTCGGACTAGGAGGATGTGACATAGATACTGTATAGGAGGGTGATGGTTATTTCCTGGTGGGCGTTTGTTACACTCTGTGTACTCTCCTGATATGTGACGATAAATGACTGGACCTACTCTTTGCGTATGTACACGAGCATCCTGTGTAGGGTTAAGACGTTCTGGATCCATGAGCGTTACGCACGTGCTGTACCAATCTTTGATGGACTGTGTAGGTGGCACCGCAAATATCACACCTCTCCAGCATTCTGCGAATGGACAAGAGAAAATGGGTTTATAAATAAATGTATGTGACATCATGTATGTCATCGGATAATATTTTAGACCATCCGAATTCCATCTTTTTCACCCTCTCGCTCACGTCATTTTATTTAGAATATCATTATCCCGTTATTATTATTATGTTTGAATGTAACTAATTCGTACATTTTGATGAAAGACTTTTAATGACTGCCAGGTCCATCTCCATCTTCCCGTATCCTTTGTCCGTAATTATCTTCACCGGACCCAGTTGAGACAATCAGGATAATCTTTTACCAGTCCCAGTCAACAAGTATACAAAAACCACTTTGGTACTCAGGTACTCCACCAGCGGCTCTTCTGGGTATCATCTTGGAACATCTCAGGGCAGGTACATTGGCTGATTACAAAGGATTCCAACCTAAACCTTCAATTGCCCTCCAAGTATGTCAATGACGAAAAGTCTTTCTGGAATCCACATTGGGCAGGTATCCATTCGCTATGAGCAAAAATACATAATAGGCAATCCTTTTTCAACTTTGTTCCGCGACATCTGCTTCTCAAGGGATTCCAACCCAAACCAATACTCTTTAAGTATGGATGAGCAAGCTCCGTCTCCGGAAGCTGACCCCCCAAGATTAAATTCATAAAGAGTTTGTTATAAATATATATACACACAAAATAAAATGTTATTTAAAATTACGTGCCAACAAATTAAATATCAAGCACTGTATACTGTCATCCACTGCGGTTGTCTTCTTGACCGTCCACTTCTCCGTGGTTTCTGGTCATTACATACATTTTCAATAGGACTTCATCCTCTTCGACATCTAGAGATTGGGGTTTTATCTGTACAACCTCTTCATTTGGCTGTTTCAGCCAGTTTTGATAGTCTCCGTGGTACATCTTTAATTGGTCATGGTGAAGAATTTTCACTTTTGAATTACAGGTCTTCTGAACTTTATACACTAGATCAGATACTCGACCGACAATAATGTAAGGTCCGTCCCTTCGAATGTCCAGTTTCGGCGATTTTCCTTTCTTCTTTAATTTTGAACATATCCACACAGCATCACCAACATTGCAATGAAATAAATTGGCACGGTGATCATATTTTTTCTTTTGTTTGCCACTAGCTACTTCCATCTGTTCACGTGCAATGTTGTGGACATTCCATAGTTTCTCCTTTAATTCCTTAACATATTGTGAAGGTTCAAGTGCATGTTCTTCATCAGGAGGTTTCCCATGCAATAGATCAACTGGTAAGTCCATATTGCGCCCTAGCATCATCATGCTTGGACTGTATCCAGTACTTTCATGCACGGATGATTTATAAGCCATTGTCGCCAAGGGCAGACAAGTATCCCAGTCTCTAATTCTGTGATACATATTTGCTTAATATATCCTCTACAAGGCGATTGAGTCTTTCGAGGAGTCCGTCACTTTGAGGATGATATGGTGTGGTTCTAGTCTTGTCGATGAGTAATAATTGACACATGTTTTGGAAAAGCTGGGATTCGAACTGAGAACCTTGGTCGAAGTGAACTTGTCTTGGTACACCGTAACGACTGACGAATTGATATACAAATAATGTAGCAACAGTTTTCGCTTCTTGGTCAGGCATGGGATAACATTCATTCCAGCGCGTGAAATAATCTGTAACAACAAGTATATACTTGTTTTCAGCGGTTGACTCTGGTAAAGGGCCAAGTACGACGCGTTTGTCAGAATACTTCTGTCCGGTTTCTGTATATCAAACCCTACTCTTTCTAGTGGAGCACCCACAATATATTGTGCCATGCACCCTTTAGGACATTTTTGTGATCCCTTCCGTTGTTGGCATTTAGAACAGGTCCTGCACCATTCTTCTATAGTTGAAGAATATTCTGTCCAGTAGAACCGCTTCCGAACACGCGGTTTGGTTCTGGCAATCCGAAGGTGTCCTGAATCCGGCGCATTGTGTAACATTTCTGAAATTTCTTGTTGCATTGATTCAGGCAAAACTACTTGAAGCCGTTCCTCATCGTCTTCTAACCAAATCCTATAATGAAACCATCTTTTAACTGTAGCACATCCCATTGGGCCCAGTATGATTTACTTTTATGTTTTCGTGGGAAATCTTATTCCATTCGGGCTGTTCTTGATAGCTTTCCTTCCAGTATATTACAGGCTGTATGCTTTTGTCCTCCATCTGTGCCTTTCTTAGAACGTTTGTGGACTTTCTTCGTAGCCATTCTTTTCCTAATCTGTTAGCTTGATTTGTGTTCTGAGCAATGGTTATCTGTCTGAGCTTTAAATCACCTGTTTCTGCTTTTCCCTCTTGCCTGGAACAATAATCACATTTCCATGGAGTCTACCTGGGCGTTGTTTGATGGTCATCTGATAGGTACCTAAAACTTCAAGCCAGCCCGCCATCTTGGCCTCTGGTTTTTGAATCGCAAAAGCCAATTCAGAGCTTCATGGTCAGTTCTGACCGTAAACTGCTTTCCATACAGGTAATGATGAAAACTTTCATTACATTTACGTAATCTTGATTTTAATTGTGCTCTGTATACCTCAGATTGGTTCTCAGGCTGAAATCTTGCCGTCAGAGAAGATATGAATTGGTCATTATCCTGCCATTTCTCCTCTGATATATCACTCAGAACACTTTGTGCAACACCCCTCAAAGCTGTAGCCAGTTCCAATGCTTTCTCTTGCATGCCCAATTGATTTAACTATGCTATCATGCTAAAATGCACCAGATAATCTTGCCAGCTCCTAGTAACATCATAGTTAGCTGATTTCTTGTGTTGTTGTGGTTTCCTCCCCCATTACCTCCTCTAGATGTATGTTGTTCAAGACAATTGGAAGATCTTAATCTGATGACATTACTCGGCAACCTCACAGAAACGTCTTCTCTATTAACGCCGGCTAAAAACGAACTCTGACCATATCTATTATCCAGATCATGGTGTGCCATTGTCCCAGTACTCGATGCCATTACAGTATTAGGCAGGATATCTCTACCTGAATACCCAACTCTATAGTCCGTCATAGAGTCGACTCTATAGTCCTTCATAGAGTCGTATCTGTCCCGCTCTATAGTCCTCACATCCCGCGTCCGGGATCGACTTCCAGAGTCACCTCGGGGTCCACATTGATCTTACCCACTCAACGCCTGCCTATAAGTTCCAGTTCGTTGTGTCTCCAGAGACTGCCTGGAAATCCGGTCGCTGTTTTCCATATCATTTCTGAGGTCGTCCATTGCTGTATGTAATAACCGCAGCTCATGGCGAAGACTTTCGTTTTCTCTTTCAAGTCCCCTCATAGCTTGTGTTCTGTCGTCACTGACAGTTCCTAGTCCGCTCTCCTGTGAGGGAAGGCGGACCTGTATCGCTCCACTTGGTGTCCCATCCACGAAAGTTGCTGTCTGTGGGAATAACGTCCTATCGGCATCGGGTCCGATATTCGCAGCAAGGGTAACATCGCTATCCTCTTCTGGAATATTTGAAGTTGTGTTAGGGTCCACCATGGTATCTTCTATCTGTGATGTGTAATTGGATATGTACGTTTCCAAAGAGTGTTAATAATAACACTGACAACCGTCTTCTTCCAGACTGGTACCAAAAGACACTGACAATAACCTTTCTTACTGATAACAGTAAGACATACAAATATTCACCAATGATATAACTTTCCCACTGCTGCTACCAATGTAACGTTTTCCCCATCCTGCTCCGCTGGATTCTTTCGCCAATATAGCGAAACTGTAGTCACAGACGACTTAAGCCAATTGTTACATAAATATTTCGTTATATCATGCGCCCATGTCAGTGATTGTAACCAGAACTGAATAACAAAGGCGTTCTTTCAAAGTATAAATGTTATATTGAAAACAGAATGCAACGTAACAAATAAATAACATAACAATTCAGAAGTTCACAATATCACTTTCCCTTCATACACACCAGAAATTTTAAACTATCACACATAGAATTCGAACCCAGTAATGGAACATCCAACAATAACGTGAAGTACAGAGTACTTAACAACAAGGAATATCTACATGTATATGTACAAAGACCTTTAGCGATTCAAGATACTACTCAGATCCTTTACTACAGTATATTAATTAGGATGACAAATAACCGTGATAATCTACTTATCAACCGGATAGTATAAGAGTTTATATTATATTCCAATACCACTACTGTAAACTCTAATAAATCATAAACTGGTATATTGTAGTATTAATACTACATTACCACCAGATAATAAACTTATATGGTCGGTGATAACACCTGAAAATATCTTAACTTCCCTTTTAAATTATCCTTAACGTATATAGAAACCTACTTAAAATTACCTAAACTTCCAATAATATTGGCAAGAGTCAAATGATAAACTATCTGGACCACTGATCTAATGGACTCTATGCCAGTCAGGAGGCTACTGACGCACGGTGCGCAGTGCTCCTATTTGTCTTTTGTAACTTTTAAAAAATAACTCACTCGTGTGGAATAAATTCCATATCCAACAACCACTCGTTGTGTAACCTCTATTTAAACCTGCATTTTCAAAAATAAGGAAATAGATAAAACTTTCAAGTAATTTGAATAGAGAGTGATATCAGACAACTTTATTGTTTTGTTCTTCTGTATGGTGCCATTAGTCAGATGACTGGTAAGGTATTATTTCTTGTGTGGAAACTATCATTAGCTGTGATAGAGTTTATTTCTCACTTAATATCGGTCGGTCCGAGAGCATAAATTTCGGTCATAAACAATATCCCATTTAACTTGTGCAATATTTTAATTCTTATATATTTAGATAGAATGTATTTCATACCGTGCACCCAAGTGGCTACAGATAACATTTACATGTACAGGGAGACAACTCTATGAAAAAATAATCCAGCACTTTAATTATGCCGCAAAGGAAAACACCTTCATTAATTAACGTCCCATCCTCGATACTCCAGGAATTACTATCACTGACGTTATATAACAACAGTGATAGTAACCCCTGGAGTATCGAGGATGTTGACGTCCATCCATTTAAATGAAATAACTGATATTAATTTACGACAGACGATTTTCTATACTAAATGTTTTCTTACTGACCTTCATTTAAAATAAGGTGATTTGTTTTCAAAATATTATCTATTTTAGAGATAGCATATTAGTCGTATTTTTTTCTGAATATTGATATCCGGTTTGATAGTCTGTTTAAAATTGTAAACCTAGTCGTGAACAATTGTAAACCTAGTCGTGAACAATTAAATTATTTACACAGATCTATCACCGAGATTTAGGTCGGTTGCAAATACACCAGGGCCGTTTTCGTTTATTCGGAACAACCGTTTCGACCGTTGGTTAAATTAATATTTCAAGTTTAAATCCTGAAGACCTGCAGTTTTTGATACAGGCCTGTGAGGGCTTTGCCAAGGCTCGTCTGAAAACAATGTAAAATCACCAGGTCCGTCTTAAATTAATAAACGAACAACAAGGTCCAACAAGTCAAACCGTATAATCGAAAACGGCCCAGTTAAATCATCTGACCCGGAGTGTCACCTCTATTGTCATCATGCACCGTCCGTCGTCGCGTGCCGTGCGCCGTGCGTAAACTTTTCCTTTAAATCGCTACTAGTCAAAAAGTTCTCAACGGATTTTAAGTTTTTAACCAAATTTGGCCAGAAGCATCCTTAGGATTAGGGGATTAGATTTGGTATAAATGGTGACTCTGACCCCACTGGAGCCTCAGGGAAGGGGCTCTATAGGGGAAATTCTGGTAAGTTTTTAAAACGCTATTAGTCAAAAAGTTCTCATTGGATTTTGACCAAATTTGGTCAGAAACATCTTGGGGAGGATGTGAACAGATTTTGTATAAATGATGGCTCTGATGCCCCATGGGGCAGGAGGGGCGAGGCCCAATAGGGGAAATAGAGGAAAATTCCTTCAAATGCTACTTATCATTTCGAATGAACCAGATTTGGTCTAAAATATCTTTATTGGAAGGGGAACATATTTTGTATAAATTGTTATTCTGACTCTCCAGGGGCAGGAGGGGCGGGGCCCAAAAGGGGATATAGACGAAAACTCCTTCAAAACGCTACTAGTTATAAAGTTCTTATTGGATTTTGACAAAATTTGGTCAGAAACATCTTTTGGGGAATGTGAACAGATACTGTATAAATGATGGCTCTACTCCCTGGGGTAGGAGGGGCGGGCCCAATAGGGGGAAACCGTTAAAACACTACTTATCAGAAAGCTCTCGTTGCATTTTAACCAAATTTTCTCAGAAATATCCTGGAGGGAAGGAGAATAGATTTTGTATAGACGATGGCTCTAGATATGGTCCCCCTGGAGCAGGCGAAGTAGAAGATCAGGATTTTGTTTTGGAAAAGCTAGTAGTCATAAAAGCATCGATAAATTTTTGCCAAATATCAAACATCCTTTTGGGAATGAGAAAAGATTCTGTATAGTGATTCTGTCCAACACCGTTGATTCGGTTTCTATTTCACCAAATATTTGTTTTCCCTTCCTCCTGTTATAATTTGTTGAAATGATTTTGAGATGACCGTTAAGGCCCATGGGCCTCTTGTTTTATTATTATTATTCATTGATCCCATGGTCCTGTTTCCATTTCAGGTTGCTGTGGAATCCAGAGTTACTGCAGGTATAGTAACTAGTATACCGGATGGGTTTAGAATCTGTGGAAACGCAGATAAAGTAGAGCTGAAGGAAATGTAAAATATTACACACACGTGTCTCGTTTAGACATTTAGTTATATGTAAAACTCTACCATGTGAAATGGCAATGGTAATTCTTAAATTGTTTTCAAATGTAGTAATATCAAATTAAATAAAAAAACAAAACAAGCTGTGTTGAAGAATTCAAATTCATGCGCATGCCTTACATGTACGTGTACTTTGAATGACTGGCCAAGCCATTAATTATCCTGTACACAATAATTAGTTGACACTTTTATTGTAGGCAAATGTGATCATGTTTTTATTTCCTCTTGAAGCACAGGAAGGCTAAACATCCTGTACAACATACATATCTACAATCACATCAAACAAAACATGTTACGGGCAACTCCTTGCGACTAGAAAATGTTTAAAACTATTTCTTCCTTGTGTCCGAGCGTTGTACGTATACCACGTTTTCAGAGTTTGATTCTGTTGTAACATGTTGCTGGAAATACTCGTTTACAATTTATAACTTTTAAACTGGTACTATCGCAATCTATTCAAAAGTTAAGTCCATGGCAAGACTATGAGATTCAGTATCCGACTTCATCAAAAATGTGATTTGCCTCCTGCTTTCTAACCCTTATTACGTATAGACTACATTTTAAATGTAAGTAAATTAATTCGTACACTGTATTTTGGGGACTTAATCCATTACATAAATATGTATATGATTAATTTTCTGGACATGTAGCCTAAAGGCGTGCTTTTCTGTGTGAATAATGGGCTATATATATGTAGGTAATCTTTCAATGATCTGATCAAAGTCCATTACCGTAGTTATTCTAATAATGTGGATGACAATTGTTAAAATTATCTTATATTCTCAACACGTTTAGCTATTTTTGTGTCAGAACTTCAAAGTCGTGATATTAAATTTGAGCGACGAAAATTGTTTCACCGCCGTCCTATATATATGTCTCTGTTGGTATTCTGGAATGGTACTTCTAGAGAGTTCCAGTAAAAGCTTCTCCGTGCGGCCTTGAGAGGACTTGTAGGGCTAGTATTTACGGGTACTTTTAAATCTATTACGGCTATATATAGAACCATGGTGGAAAACAAACAAACGCTGGTGATATGTTGTCGGTAAGGTGAAACTTTTTTAAATAAACGGAGTTATGTAGGTGTCCGATACATAAATATTTCATGGTTTTGGAATGTGTGTGGGTGGATGTACACGTGATGTACAAATGTGCCTGTGTCTACCTCCAGTTTACCTGTACAATGTATTCATTGAAACGGAATTCTACAGATAGACACACCTTATAATTCCGAATATTCGACCCTAACGATTACCGCATCACGAATCGCGCAGAGATATGACACAAAGTAATATTTGAATGTGATACCATGCCGATATAATTGAGATACAATATGTACATGTATATTTATAAATTTAATGTAAATAAAAAAAGTAGATAATATTGATAATATATATATATGCATACCTCTTTTTGTAACTATTCATTATCACGTTTTCAAAATATCGACATGAAAAATATTGAAACCTGTGTTTTCCTAAAGTTAGAAATATATTTGTGATATATACATATAATTAATTTTTCTTTGTTTTCATACCAAATCTGGCTTTCTGATTGGCCAATATTTTATTTGCATACCACTATGAAAAAAAAATCAGAGAATGGCGCGAAACCCCGACGTTATCTTTTGAAAAACCACTATAATGTTACATTTAAACATACTTCATTTTATCAAATAGAGTATAAAATTAATTATAAGCATTGATGTCACTATTTTTTAATTTTATCGGAGTATGAAAAAAAATGTTTGCAAACTTTTGTGAGAATCCGTACAGTTTGCAAACATGTTTTTTTCATACCCCGATAAAATTAAAAAATAGTGACATCAATGCTTAAAGTACTATATCAAATAACCCCTATTATAGGTAATCAGGACATACATGTATACATATCCTGACTAAAAGGTGCAAAAATATATCATTACAGATGTTCGCTGGACTCATCCAATACATGTACACAATAAAGTAATAATGATATAAAACGTACAGAGGTTTTTGAGTTATATAAATGTCTAAAATTAAATAAATGCTGTCAAGGCGGTCGTTTAATATCTTTGACAGCCTCCCAAACATTTATACAGACTACTGAGACTAAGGAAGGTCCAGACCACGAGATCCCAAACATTTATACAGACAACTGAGACTAAGGAAGGTCCAGACCACGAGATTATATCATTCACCCTTAAACACAAATTTGGACTTTCAGGAGTAATATTGAGTTGATAATTTTTTAACTAATTAGTAAAGCGACAAACATACAAGCCAATCTATTAGCTAAGACAAAAAAGCTGTATAACTATAAAGAAAAAAAAACCCGTATAACTCTACACAGTTAATTCCAAGTAATTTAGAGAGAAAAAAATCAATTCAATTCGTTAAAAAAAGAGCTAGACTATAAGAAATAGAAAAAAACCCACTAAGTTTGTGATCCATGTTCATCGATGCGAATAGATTACTGAAAACAAAACAGTACATAGTCTTAATCGGGCGTTTCTAACTTTTTATACAGTCAATGGCAAAATCACGTTATGAATACATCTTAAGTTAAATGAAATCTGAATTTTTACAATGTAGCTTCCGTATTTCATTTTCGAAAAAGATATTTAGGAAAATTTTAAATTAATAAAAAGTGATGTTTTTCCATTCTTGAAAATGCCATTGCTTACTTGTTTTCTACATTTTTGGTTTAATTATTTCTTAAGTGATTTATTCATCCTGTGTTTCTGTATTGCTTTGCTTATTATGATTTTCTTTCTCAGATGGCAAAGTAAATTGAAATCTATTCAGTCGATGCGATCATTAGCAGAAATACGGTAAAAACTCTTCCTTGCACGAGACTCGCAATACACAAGCATTTCACTGATCATGATTCCGATGCTTATACCCATTTCCGGTGACGTCACACCTAGTCAGTCGGAATTGAAAATCTATACACATCTATCAAAATGGCAAGTGCAGTTTCAGAAAATGTGGAGACATGGAAGGCAAAACTGGACAAGATACTGCACGAGAAGAATTTCGCTACAGACACGTTAGAAAAAATAGAGCAGAAAACCGGAGTGAGGCGTTTATATATTGCATTGGGTAAGCTCGACAGTCAAGGCGGGATTACCGGAATGGGAGGGCAAACAGCTGGTCTTGATTGCACTGTGTGCATGTACAAACGGAATTTAGTGTATACGCTGGACACGTTTATATGATAAGACTGATGTGATTATCAGATCAATATTCAAGTCAATAACTTAGGGCAAAATTGTAGTCCTTCGATTATAGATGAAATTTCAATTCAACGACGGAAATTTTGATGACATTGGTTAGGAGATTTTGATGATACTTTATGATTATTTAAGTAAGTAAAATAAAAGTAGATATGAGATTTGTCAGTAGATTTTGATGACTGTATAATCAGCTTACATTATTCTAATAAGGTGAGAACTAAAGGGAGAATTAAGCCATCAATATATCCCACAAAAAAGGTAAGATGAAAAAATAGCCACTCTTGTGTAAAAATCATGATACACAATTCGTGACAATTGTATATACTACTAGCTATAGAATACATAGAATGTCAGATTTTGTCAGGAAAATGTAGACATTTACTGGTCCAGAACCACCTCAAATTTCACATGTTGGTTTCCCTAGGACCCTAGTTGTGCATATTGCATTTTGGGACCGATCGGTCATGAAGATGGCCGCCAGGAAGCCATCTTGGATTTTGATAGTTAAAGTCTGTTACTGCTATTTCTCAGAAAGTACTGAAGGGATCTCTCTCAAATTTCACATGTATAGGTTTCTCTAGGACTCTAGTTGTGCATATTGCATTTTGAGACTGATTGGTAAACAGGATGGCCGACGGGCTACCATCTTGGATTTTGACAATTAAAGTTTGTTACCGTTATTCTCAGAAAGTAATGAAGGAATCGTTCTCAAATTTCATGTTCATGTTCCCTTTAGTTCCCTAGTTATGCATATTACATTTTGGGACTGATCGGTCAACAAGATTGCCAACATTGACAAGAGCCAATATACAACTAATTAGAAGGAGAAATATGTCGGACAGGGATTTTCATGTAACAATTGGAAGATTACTTTAGTACCGGTTTACACTGTATTCTAACTGAAAATTGAAGTAACAGTACCACTAGCTGCAATAAATAAAAAAAATGTTATTGTGAACAGTGATTACACAAATTCATCATAATGTACGTACGTGCTAATATAATCTGTTCAAACGCCTATCACTTCACATGTACATGAAATGTCTATTTGGATTGTAAGTAATCATATTTGATCCTGTTTAGAAGAAGAATTAACATTTAATTTGTCTGCCATTGTTAAAAGGTATGGCTGGGGTATTATTTGGACTTACACTTCTGTAGCTATAGTTTCCTTTATTATATATGTTGTAGTATATATGTTTATATCTTTGTGTACTGATATGTTAATGTTTACAATGTTATCATTCTTTCTGGAAAAAGAAATGTAATATCAGGTCATCCAGTAGACCCCTGGGAGTGTTTCTGACTCCCAAAAATCAGGTTGTACTCTTAATTTGGTTTAAAGTCTATTTGCAATTGTCTTCAGATTTCTGAAAAATGGTTATTAATTTGGCTAATGAAACTGTTAAAAGTCCATCAAGGATCAACTGGATGCCCTGTTTTAATGTTAATTCCTATGTTAATTGGTGATTGTATTTTGCAGGTCTGCTAGCTTTTCTGGGACTATACTTGATGATTGGATATGGTGCCCAATTTGTCTGTAACTTTGTCGGTTTTCTCTACCCTGCATACGCATCGTAAGTGAAACTTTACGAGACTGGCTTGTTAATGTGTTTATATGCTTGGTAAATGGTTTATAATGACTTTGTAAGGAGATAACTTGTCATCTCGCTTCTTTTCATTTTATGGATTAACTTTGAACTCGCCTTTCCTGAAGTTTAATCAAAAATAAACAAAATGATGGAAACAGAGACTGTCGCTGTGTGTTAGAATATGATCTCTAGAAGCTAAGGTATCTAAATATAAATATATCCAACCCTATTTCCATGGCACAAACTTCAAAGCTAATGTTAAGATGGAAACGCAGCAGTGTCATTATATTTATCTTTATTGACAATGCATGGTTCTCAATCTGCAGATTCTATGACCAAAAAAAAATTAAGTCATAGACCATACAACTTCAAATTTCCCAAAATTAGATTTAATTCGAAACTATCCAAAAGTTTTTGATGAACTTATTTGGTTAACGCATAAATATTTGTTTAGTTTGCTTCAGAAAGTACATAAATTACACTGGAAATAAACAATCAAATTCATTATGTTTTATTTCATATTGTAATATATTTCCCAAATCTTGGTCTTGTTGCACCAATTTTCCCAAATTCTAAGCCATGGGCCCCATTAAAAAAAACCTGTTAATTCATGTATAAATTATAATTGTTACTAGCAGGTTATCATTGGACATGTACACATGAATACCAGCTAGTATATATATATATATATCTACCTTGTATACCTGTTGTGTGATTATAGAAAAAATATTGTCATGTGACCCATTCTGTCAGTTGTTACCTGAGAAAAGTAAGAGTCTGTGTATAAGATAAATTTATATACATGTATAAGCATTTATATTTGGGTATAATTACTGGTACACATTTTACTGCTTTATTATATAGATACAGTGCATGTTTATAGAAGTTGATGGTCTCTAACTTTGACTGGGATGTGTGTAATTGTCTCCTTGGTTATGTGTGTTACTGATGTCCCCATGCAGACAAACCACCTGTAACCTCACACTCATGCTACTGCATCAGTGTCCTTGATAATGTAATCTGTCGTATTATGTCGACATATGATAGGAGAGTACCAAAGAATTAAATGAATATGACATACATATATACATAGAGCTAGGTCTATACCATATATATCCTACCATCAATCCACTACATATATACATAGAGCTAGGTCTATACCGTATATATCCTATCAATCCACTACATATATACATAGAGCTAGGTCTATACCGTATATATCCTACCATCAATCCACTACATATATACATAGAGCTAGGTCTATACCGTATATATCCTACCATCAATCCACTACATATATACATAGAGCTAGGTCTATACCGTATATATCCTACTATCAATCCACTACATATATACATAGAGCTAGGTCTATACCGTATATATCCTACCATCAATCCACTACATATATACATAGAGCTAGGTCTATACCGTATATATCCTACCATCAATCCACTACATATATACATAGAGCTAGGTCTATACCGTATATATCCTACCATCAATCCACTACATATATACATAGAGCTAGGTCTATACCGTATATATCCTACCATCAATCCACTACATATATACATAGAGCTAGGTCTATACCGTATATATCCTACTATCAATCCACTACATATATACATAGAGCTAGGTCTATACCGTATATATCCTACCATCAATCCACTACATATATACATAGAGCTAGGTCTATACCGTATATATCCTACCATCAATCCACTACATATATACATAGAGCTAGGTCTATACCGTATATATCCTATCAATTCACTACATATATATATAGAGCTAGGTCTATACCGTATATATCCTACTATCAATCCACTACATATATACATAGAGCTAGGTCTATACCGTATATATCCTATTATCAATTCACTACATATATACATAGAGCTAGGTCTATACCGTATATATCCTATTATCAATTCACTACATATATACATAGAGCTAGGTCTATACCGTATATATCCTATTATCAATTCACTACATATATACATAAAACTAGGTCTATACCATATATATCCTATTATCAATTCACTACATATATACATAAAACTAGGTCTATACCGTATATATCCTATTATCAATTCACTACATATATACATAGAGCTAGGTCTATACCGTATATATCCTATTATCAATTCACTACATATATACATAGAGCTAGGTCTATACCGTATATATCCTATTATCAATTCACTACATATATACATAGAGCTAGGTCTATACCGTATATATCCTATTATCAATTCACTACATATATACATAGAGCTAGGTCTATACCGTATATATCCTATTATCAATTCACTACATATATACATAGAGCTAGGTCTATACCGTATATATCCTATTATCAATTCACTACATATATACATAGAGCTAGGTCTATACCGTATATATCCTATTATCAATTCACTACATATATACATAGAGCTAGGTCTATACCGTATATATCCTATTATCAATTCACTACATATATACATAAAACTAGGTCTATACCGTATATATCCTATTATCAATTCACTACATATATACATAAAACTAGGTCTATACCGTATATATCCTATTATCAATTCACTACATATATACATAGAGCTAGGTCTATACCGTATATATCCTATTATCAATTCACTACATATATACATAAAACTAGGTCTATACCGTATATATCCTATTATCAATTCACTACATATATACATAAAACTAGGTCTATACCATATATATCCTACTATCGATCCACTACATATATACATAGAGCTAGGTCTATACCGTATATATCCTATTATCAATTCACTACATATATACATAGAGCTAGGTCTATACCTATATATCCTATTATCAATTCACTACATATATACATAGAGCTAGGTCTATACCGTATATATCCTATTATCAATTCACTACATATATACATAGAGCTAGGTCTATACCGTATATATCCTACTATCAATCCACTACATATATACATAGAGCTAGGTCTATACCGTATATATCCTACTATCAAGCCACTACATATATACATAGAGCTAGGTCTATACCGTATATCCTACTATCAATCCACTACATATATACATAGAGCTAGGTCTATACCGTATATATCCTACTATCAATTCACTACATATATACATAGAGCTAGGTCTATACCATATATATCCTACTATCAATCCACTACATACATACATAGAGCTAGGTCTATACCGTATATATCCTACTATCAATTCACTACATACATACATAGACCTAGGTCTATACCGTATATATCCTACTATCAATCCACTTCATATATACATAGAGCTAGGTCTATACCGTATATATCCTACTATCAATTCACTACATATATACATAGAGCTAGGTCTATACCATATATATCCTACTATCGATCCACAACATACATACATAGAGCTAGGTCTATACCGTATATATCCTACTATCAATCCACTACATATATACATAAAACTAGGTCTATACCGTATATATCCTACTATCAATTCACTACATATATACATAGAGCTAGGTCTATACCGTATATATCCTACTATCAATCCACTACATATATACATAGAGCTAGGTTTATACCGTATATATCCTACTATCAATCCACTACATATATACATAGAGCTAGATCTATACCATATATATCCTACTATCAATCCACTACATCTATACATAGAGCTAGGTCTATACCGTATATATCCTACTATCAATTCACTACATATATACATACAGCTAGGTCTTTACATTATATATCCTACTATCAATTCACTACATATATACATAGAGCTAGGTCTATACCGTATATATCCTACTATCAATTCACTACATATATACATAGAGCTAGGTCTATACCGTATATATCCTACTATCAATCCACTACATATATACATAGAGCTAGGTCTATACCATATATATCCTACTATCAATCCACCACATATATACATAGAACTAGGTCTATACCGTATATATCCTACCATCAATCCACTACATATATACATAGAGCTAGGTCTATACCATATATATCCTACTATAAATCCACTACATATATACATAGAGCTAGGTCTATACCGTATATATCCTACTATCAATCCACTACATATATACATAGAGCTAGGTCTATACCGTATATATCCTACTATCACTTCATTACATATATACATAGAGCTAGGTCTATACCGGATATATCCTACTATCAATTCACTACATATATACATAGAACTAGGTCTATACCGTATATATCCTACTATCAATCCACTACATATATTCATAGAGCTAGGTCTATACCGTATATATCCTACTATCAATCCACTACATATATACACAGAGCTAGGTCTATACCATATATATCCTACTATCAATTCACTACATATATACATAGAGCTAGGTCTATACCGTATATATCCTACTATCAATCCACTACATATATACATAGAGCTAGGTCTATACTGTATATATCCTACTATCAATCCACTACATATTTACATAGAGCTTGGTCTATACCGTATATATCCTATCAATCCACTACATATATACATAGAGCTAGGTCTATACCGTATATATCCTACTATAAATTCACTACATATATACATAGAGCTAGGTCTATACGTATATATTTCCATTCTACTTTCAGTTTCCCGTTTAATCTATGTTAAACCAGATGGGCAATATCTGGCTATGAACTCCAATCTGGTCAAGCGTATGAATATTTAACGTTTCCGCCGTGTCACTGACAATGTATTCAATGTATACTTACGCATATGCATAACGGTCAAATAATTTCAAAAGTGGTTTTAAAGTTGTGCAGTCTATGAAATCTAATAGTATTATCGTGTTGACAAAATCACTTGTATTGAAAAACGTCATCACATAATTTTCATGTGTTCGCTTGTTTCAAACCGTTTTATGTTGAACTATATTCAGAAGCTGATGCTATTGCTGTTCCGTCTATTGAACTTGGTGACGTCAACACTAGCGCAAGCAGGAAATTTAAAGGATATACGTGTATAGTTTTGAATTCGAATGATCGTAATGGAAATATAAGTAATAAACTGTTACCAGATTGGACATACAGTTGATATGAAGCCCATCCGTCTGAAAGATAAATATTCATGGCGCCCTAACGGGCGCCATTCTATTTATCTTCCTTCCGGATGGGCTTCATATCAACTGTATGTCCAATCTGGTAACAGTTTATTGCTTAAATATCCTACTATCAATTCACTACATACATACATAGAGCTAGGTCTATACCATATATATCCTACTATCAATCTACTTCATATATACATAGAGCTAGGTCTATACCGTATATATCCTAACATCAATCCACTACATATATACATAGAGCTAGGTCTATACCGTATATCCTACTATCAATTCACTACATATATACATAGAGCTAGGTCTATACCGTATATATCCTACTATCAATCCACTACATATATACATAGAGCTAGGTCTATACCGTATATATCCTACTATCAATCCACTACATATATACATAGAGCTAGGTCTATACCGTATATATCCTACTATCAATCCACTACATATATACATAGAGCTAGGTCTATACCGTATATATCCTACTATCAATTCACTACATATATACATAGAGCTAGGTCTATACCGTATATATTCTACTATCAATCCACTACATATATACATAGAGCTAGGTCTATACCGTATATATCCTACTATCAATCCACTACATATATACATAGAGCTAGGTCTATACCGTATATATCCTACTATCAATCCACTACATATATACTTAGAGCTAGGTCTATACCGTATATATACAAGGTACATGTATTGTGGAGGTGTCATAAATTCTTCAGATTGAATTAAGCTGTCTATAAAAGAGCCACGTATAAAAAGTACAGAAATCAGAGCTGGTTGTGAGTACTGCTGTCCTATTTGAACAGTGATGACATTTTATATTATGATGTATCATTATGACATTGGTTATATGTAAACCCTCGGGATGGTAGGTACCAGTGTTTTGTTTGGGCGGGGACATTTGTTATATGTAAACCCTTGGGATGGTAGGTACCAGTGTTATGTTTGGGGGGGGACATTGGTTAGGTAAACCCTTGGGATGGTAGGTACCAGTGTTTTGTTTGGGCGGGGACGTTTGTTATATGTAAACCTTTGGGATGGTAGGTACCAGTGTTTTGATTGGGTGGGATAATTGGTTATATGTAAACCCTTGGGATGGTAGGTACCAGTGTTTTGTTTGGGCGGGGACATTGGTTATATGTAAACCCTCGGGATGGTAGGTACCAGTGTTTTGTTTTGGCGGGGACATTGGTTATATGTAAACCCTTGAGATGGTAGGTACCAGCGTTTTGTTTGGGCGGGGACATTGGTTACGTAAACCCTTGGGATGGTAGGTACCAGTGTTTTGTTTGGGCGGGGACATTGGTTATATGTAAACCCTTGGGATGGTAGGTACCAGCGTTTTGTTTGGGCGGGGACATTGGTTAGGTAAACCCTGGGTATGGTAGGTACCAGCGTTTTGTTTGGGCGGGGACATTGGTTATATGTAAACCCTCGGGATGGTAGGTACCAGTGTTTTGTTTGGGCGGGGACATTGGTTATATGTAAACCCTTGAGATGGTAGGTACCAGCGTTTTGTTTGGGCGGGGACATTGGTTACATAAACCCTTGGGATGGTAGGTACCAGCGTTTTGTTTGGGCGGGGACATTGGTTAGGTAAACCCTGGGTATGGTAGGTACCAGCGTTTTGTTTGGGCGGGGACATTGGTTATATGTAAACCCTCGGGATGGTAGGTACCAGCGTTTTGTTTGGGCGGGGACATTGGTTATATGAAACCCTTGGGATGGTAGGTACCAGCGTTTTGTTTAGGCGGGGACATTGGTTAGGTAAACCCTGGGGATGGTAGGTACCAGCGTTTTGTTTGGGCGGGTCATTTGATCTATGTATTTGTTTATAATGATTCATCTGTGTTTGTAATGTATCCCTATCTGGTACAGTGACACACTTTGTACATACAGAGAGAGGATGAAATAGTGGATACATAATTAGTAAAAACTATGTGAGAGATGATGGTCATGTCCCGTAAGCTCTGGATGTTGTCATAAAAATCTGTATTACTTTGGTAATAGGACAGTTTTAACTTAGTCATAGTGACAATATAGCAATATCACTTCAGGTAAAATTCATGTTTTAAAAATATAAATTCTTTCCTGTCAGTATATTAATTAATAGTACAGTATAACTTGTCTAAACCGGATGTGAACGGGACCAGTCTATTTGTTCGGTTTATACAGGTGTCCGGTTTATAGAGGATAGAACCTTATGACAATATGTTCACATGGAAATCATCAGAAGAATTTTTTTATTACAGCACAAACATTTGTTCTCATATATGTACATGGTATAACACATCCTACGTTTTCTTGATTTCTGAGGTGTACATGTACGATCCATTTCTCTCGGTGTGCTACATTCAAATGAACTCTCAGAAGTTATGTGTATGTTTTTTTGTTAGAATTGACCGTGGAAAGTATTCACAAATACAATGTACAGGTAACAAAACCGTCTAATGAAAGTGAAAATTAAGTTGTCACTATCTAGCCCTAAGTATACTGGTACAGGTAAATCTCCTTAGGCGCCTCATGATCAGTCCCATGTTGTGAAAACATTGTTGCCGGTTTGCCCAAGTTAATTTTACAAAGAAAGGTATATTAACATTACCTAGACAGTTTCGGTTTTCAGAGTAGACAGGTTCCGGATTATGCAGGTTTTGAGAATTATAGTTTGTTAAGAAATTTGCCGGGACCAAACAAATTAATCGGTATAGACAAGTTTCCGGTTTATACAGGGTTCGGTTTAGACAAGTTATACTGTAGAACCAACTCTCTATACTCTCCTTTGTCCTAATACATTGGCCAATCTATATAATTCCAAGGTCATCTTTATCACTGTGTATGGGATGTTAGTCATTGTAACGTATAGGCTGATATATCTACAAAAAAGTACAGAAAACTATGCCCGAGTGATTTTCGGCGGCAGTGCTCCACTACGACACATAGGGACCAATTCGTACCCTGCCGAAAGGTATAGTAGGCTGGGTACGTATATTCGTTCTATCGCCAAACTTGACACACAGACATGTCTGTCGACAAACCTGACACACAGAAACACAGAATGTCTGTCGCCAAACCTGACACACAGAAACACAGAATGTCTGTCGCTAAACCTGACACACAGAAACACAGAAATGTCTGTCGACAAACCTGACACATGTCTATAAGGACTCGATGATCAGTCGACAAACCTGACACATGTCTGTTAGGACTCGATGATCAGTCGACAAACCTGACACATGTCTATAAGGACTCGATGAACATTCGACAAACCTGACACATGTCTGTTAGGACTCGATGATCAGTCGACAAACCTGACACATGTCTGTAAGGACTCGATGATCAGTCGACAAACCTGACACATGTCTGTTAGGACTAGATGATCAGTCGACAAACCTGACACATGTCTGTTAGGACTCGATGATCAGTCGACAAACCTGACACATGTCTGTAAGGACTCGATGATCAGTCGACAAACCTGACACATGTCTGTGAGGACTCGATGATCAGTATATTTACGCCTATATGATGTTATATGTTCATGGTCCTGCTCATTTATCATAATTAAAACCATTTTCATAAGTATATGTACTTAATATTTTATATCCAGGTAAATTAATTAACTGTACAACAAATACCGATGAGAGCTATACATGGCTAGCTATTAGTAATTTAATATAATAAGCACTGTATGTAGACTACTATCAATATAGATATGTATGTTTGATTCTATATCAGAAAAATAGTTGAAGGAGCATTTACAAGTTTAGCACTGATGAATAACCATCATAATACTTAGCTAACAATTTAGAGAAAAAATTCCCAATATGTGAAAATACTGCAAGAAATCTGCAGATAAATATCAAAGGATGAAAAGTACAATAACCAGTGAATGTGGAAAGGAAACGGATATTTGGAACCAGAAAATCTATTACTTGTTTTTGTACTTGAATGTGAAATTTATACTTGTTTGTTTGTGTACGTGAATCAGAAATGTATTACTTGTTTGTTTGTGAAAGTGAATCAGAAATGTATTACTTGTTTGTTTGTGTAGGTGAAAAGAAATGTATTACTTGTTTGTTTGTGCACGTGAATCAGAAATGTATTACTTGTTTGTTTGTGAAAGTGAATCAGAAATGTATTACTTGTTTGTTTGTGAAAGTGAATCAGAAATGTATTACTTAGTTGTTTGTGCACGTGAATCAGAAATGTATTACTTGTTTGTTTGTGCATGTGAATCAGAAATGTATTACTTGTTTGTTTGTGAAAGTGAATCAGAAATGTATTACTTGTTTGTTTCAGAATTAAAGCCATAGAGAGTAATAACAAGGATGATGATACAAAATGGCTGACATATTGGGTGGTCTACGCATTCTTCTCACTCCTTGAGTTTTTCGCTGACATCTTCCTTTTCTGGATTCCTTTCTACTGGTTCCTGAAGGTAAGCTTGGCCACATGTCGTTGGTTATTCTAGAGAACTTATAAATCCTTCTATGATATACTAAATAATTATCCGATATACAATCCTTAAACACAGACAAGGCAACAACAATAGGATCTATATACAAAAACAATATATTATACCACCATTAGATGAAATTTGAAAAATCATAATCTTTGGTATTTCATGTAATTTTCATTCTAATAAACTGTTATTGAACATACAATGTGTGAATATGAATGCAGATATACGATGATTCAGATCCATAAAAGCACCGAAATAACATTCAGATTGAGTGAGGAATGTCATGCATTCTAAAAGCGGACACAGATCAACATCATGTGGGTAATATCGGAAAACCGAGTTGCCTCACGTGACAGACAACTGCAATACTCGTACAGATCGGAACAGTTCGGAGACATCAAAGCTAAAGTGTACTTGTAGAAAATTAATATGTAAATTTAATTATTTAATACCTTTGCAAATTTCAACTTTTCAAAAGTCGGTATATATAGAAAGTTTAAAACAAAGAGAAGGGGAGAAAAATATGTAGAACATTTTAAATGACAAAAAAGACAGCAAGTCGTAGACCATACAACTTTAAATAGCTAAGTGAGGACTAAGTCGTAGACTATACAACTTTAAATAGCTAAGTGAGGACAAAGTCGTAGACTATACAACTTTAAATTGCTACGTGAGGACAAAGTCGTAGACTATACAACTTTAAATAGCTACGTGAGGACAAAGTTGTAGACTATACAACTTTAAAGTTGTATGGTCTATAACTTTCGCTCTTTTGGTCATAGGGAAAACTGTTTAAGTGTTATACATATTTTTCTCCGTCTGTCTGAGGTTTAAACTTTCTAATTTTACCACTTTTTATAAAGTTGCAGCACTGGGAGTATCTTTAATTAAAAGTAAAAAATCTTTTTAACGTGTACACGTGAAAAATGGGCTCGAAAGATGCCGAATCATTCCGAACTCTTTCGAACATCGTCGCGACAATCTCGAAGTAAAACGAGAGTTGTGAAACCAAGAGAAAATATCAACAATTTTTCATAAACAAAACATGTGGTCGACCTCATCAGACTCTATCTACAAAGAAAATAATGCTCGCACATTATAATATTTGATACACACAACATTTTACGGTAATGTGTAAATGGATGTTTCAAATACTCAATCTGTGGACATATACCAGCATGATTTGCTCATATAGGCCAGAAGGAAAACGTAAACAAACACATGTGTGCTTACTCTAGTTACCTGGCTCACCACGTGCAGGTCGTGTCGAACGTCAGTCGCGTGATACGATTAGGAATCCGACAAAACCCAAAGTCACTGAACATGGCGGTGATTGAAGGCGCTTTATTCAAAACCAGGAATATATGATTCCTAGATTTCGGCTCTCTTATAGGCCGACATATGCTTTTGGGGAGCTAAATCATCAAGTTACATGTCAATGTTTAAATATCAAATGTTTAAGTTACATATCGTTACAGTGAAATTAGCAGCAATACAACTTTAAATAGCTAAGTGAGGACAATTTGTATTGCAGTGCTGTTTCCTTGGTTACTGTATGGCACCAACAGCGTGGAATGGTTCTCACACCATCTACAACCGAGTCATTCGTCCCGTCGTACTGAAATATCAGGACAAGATCGACACAGCCCTCGACAAAGCCTCCGACGCTATCCACGAGGGTGAGTTATCTACCTCCTCACTAGTCAGTTTGATAATAACATATGTTATATATATATATATCTGTATTTTGTGTGCTAATGTTGTATAAATCATATAAAGCTTATATACACTTGTCTGCATATTATTATTCAATACAGCTTTTTTAGCATGGTATATTGCTTAATGTATCTTTTGTAATTAATTATATCTTAGTGCATACTTTTACTGTAAATAAAAATGTTCCTAACTAGAGACAGGGTGGATATACGGTATATATAACTTTGTTAAAATGAATGACCTTGAACTCCAGCTTCTTTGTCACTGATAGTTAGGTCAGTATTTTTGATATAGAATAAAAGAGACCTCACATCACAAAAAAAAATTTTTTGCATTCATTTATGAAGTGTCAGATATAAAGTAATATATTTTTTGAAGGTAATTTTTGCATTCATTTATGAAGTGTCAGATATAAAATAAGATATTTTTGTAAGGACGTACAGTGTTTGTTTTGGAATCAGGGGTAGTTTTGGAGTAAGGGCTTTGGTAGTTTGGGGCGGAGTATTTCATACCAAATTGCTTACCCTTCACAGTACAATCATTTGGAAGGTACAACTTGTCCCGTATCCTTTAGATCAAACAATACTTATTTCATCATTTAATACAACATCATGCACATAAATTCATGAATAGTTGGGATCAGAAAACAAGCTTATGTTAATTTCCTGTATCCTTAAGTTTGTTGTTAGTTATTGATTTATAATGATTAACATGTGTCTAGAGTATAAAATTTTACATTAAAACAAATGAAGACAGTTAGACTTTTAGATGGTTCTATTTAAAGAAACATGTTATAATTATTCATAGAAACAGTGACATTATGTAAAGAAACTTGCTAACATGTCTTTGATGACATGAAATAATATCTGAGTAATTTAGACATACATACTAGTGTTTGTATATAGCTAGCTGCCTGTATATATTTATGTATTACTGGTTGCTCTCTCTACAGTGTTTGGGGGTACGTTAGTGTAAGATTACCAAACCACCATTATAACCAACCATTATAACCTGTCGTACCCAGGAATGAAGCATGTTTCTAGCCACAACATGGATTCCAGCCCAAAATTAACCAATTGCACGTTTCCCTCTCTGAAAAGAAGCATGTTTCTAGTTTGTAAATGAAGCTTGTTTCTGGTCTGAGAATCAATGTGTCTATAACACAAGTGTTTACTGTGATACTGTGATACAACACCTTGTCCACTTAATCACCAACTATTTCCTGACTTTTCTCTACTTCCTTAGATGTGTAGACATTTATATTAATTTCTGGAGATTTATCATTCAATATATATAGAACAATATATGACAGGTATGGATACATAGGCTAATAATGTATGAGAGTTAAAGCTATAGAAATTAAAGATATTTTAAATTATGAGCTTTTATATAATTAAACATAAATAATAGAGTTATAAAAATACAAGTGAGTAAACATGAAATAGATATTCCTAAAGGAACTTGGGTTAAGGTTTTCAAATTTCTTCATTAACTGTTTATATCATACAGATCAAACTGCGTATGTCAAAACTGATATCAAATCATATTATAGTCTATATATGATACATATAAAGGTTAACTGGTGCAAGTTAGTTTTACAATAGGGTCAAGGTCAGCTAAGGATAACTCATGACATATCTGATAAATTAGCAATACAACAAGAGGAGATAACTCTACAATATAATAAACATTAGCAATACAGCAAGCTATAGCTGCTAAAAAGCAATACACCAAGGGCAGATAACTCTGCAATGTAATAACCATGAAATATAATTAACATAAGCAATACAGCTAGCTATATATATATATAGCTGATAAAAAAGCAATACAAGGGGAGATGAGATAACTCTACAATGTAATAAACATAAGCAATACAGCTAGCTATAGCTGATAAAAAAGCAATAGGACAAGGAGAGATAACTCTACAATATAAGCAATACAGCTAGCTATATAGCTGATAAAAAAGCAATAAAACAAGGGGAGATAACTCTACAATATAATAAACATAAGCAATACAGCTAGCTATAGCTGATAAAAAAGCAATAAAACAAGGAGAGATAACTCTACAATATAATAAACATAAGCAATACAGCTAGCTATAGCTGATAAAAAGCAATAGAACAAGGGAGATAACTCTACAATATAATAAACATAAGCAATACAGCTAGCTATAGCTGATAAAAAGCAATAGAACAAGGGAGATAACTCTACAAAATAATAAACATAAGCAATACAGCTAGCTATAGCTGATAAAAAAGCAATAGAACAAGGGAGATAACTCTACAAAATAATTAACATAAGCAATACAGCTAGTGGTTTGGCATGTGCTCTGTTCAATGTAGTATGTGAATGCTGACATGCACTTTTGTTTTGTTTCTGTATAAAGTGTTTGGCATAGCCAAACAGACAGCTGGACAGTACGGTAAGTTATTATCATTGGTCAGTTTGACTGTGCACTGGGAATAGCAGTCCTGTGTTTTAATTGTTTTATTCTTCAGTTAAAAGACAAGGATTTTCTCAGGTTATGAAATTAAACTAATTAATATTTGTCAGCTTTCAGCTTAGCTATAATCTAAATAACTACATGTGATATGCATTCTGATTGATGAGTGATATATTGGTATGGGATTAGTATGTTATGTATTTAAAGACAAGCAATCATTTATTACATAAGATATCAAGTATAATAACACATTTACTTGTAATATTGTTTTTTGTTTATTGGCTTTTCATAACTTGAAAAAATCCCATGATGTTTTAATTTTGTTTCCAAAGCTTTGTTAACCAGTTTATGCAGCTTTAACTTTTGAATGGTTACTCGCTGGGAACCTTGTGCTTGATCTAAACTCAATATGGCCATTCTATGTGTAGAGGTGATGCTTGTTTGTAGTGACACTTATATATAATTAACTTGTGTCGCTTGGAAATAATTTTGTAGGGAAAGCCATGCTTGATGAAAAGCTGGCTAAGGTTTTGGGTATTCCAAATGAAACTGTCTCCGATGCCTGTTGTGAGCCTTCTCGCAAAATTAGCAAGTGCTGTGAGTAGTGTAATGTAAAAGTATCTACATATATCAGTGTATATCTATAGGATTCTAGAGTATAAACTCGTCTTCTGTCTGTACAGTTCTACATAAACATGTAAGTCTACGACAGTCACATATCTATAGGAGTCAAGAGTATAAACTCATCTTCTGTCTGTACAGTTCTACATAAACATGCAAGTCTACGACAGTCACATATCTATAGGAGTCAAGAGTATAAACTCATCTTCTGTCTGTACAGTTCTACATAAACATGTAAGTCTACGACAGTCACATATCTATAGGAGTCAAGAGTATAAACTCATCTTTTGTCTGTACAGTTCTACATAAACATGTAAGTCTACGACAGTCACATATCTATTTGAGTCAAGAGTATAAACTCATCTTCTGTCTGTACAGTTCTACATAAACATGTAAGTCTACGACAGTCACATATCTATAGGAGTCAAGAGTATAAACTCATCTTCTGTCTGTACAGTTCTACATAAACATTTAATTATAAGTCTACCACAGTCATTGTATACATTATGTTGCATGGTATTTACTTTGAGTGTCTTATTTATCAGAATGAAACCTCTGTGTGATTGAGTACATAAAAGTAAATCTAGACAAATCTGAAGAAAGCAATAACTGTAAAAAAAGAAGACAAGTTAAAATGATTGTATAAGAGCTAAAATTAGAGAGAAATAGATGTACCTATGAATATATACTATAGTTCTATGTAATAGGATGGCCAAGTGTTTGTAATAAGATTGGTTTGAGATGAGACAATTCTAAATGCATGCATTGTTGTTTTATAAATAGCTAAATATAAGCCATGACTGGATACTGAACCCTCTTTTACCAAAATGGTACTTTAAAACAACTTTCATTTTTGCTTTTCTACATGTTGAATACATTATTGAGATTTTGGATTAATATGGAAATGCAGTGATGAGCCTAAAATCTGAAAGTCCTTTTTAACACAAAGGCATGTATATGCTTTGTGTTTATACAAGCACTTATGGCTGACCTACTCATTTAAATGCAGTTGACCTCTCATTTAAATGCGATTTTTTCTTTATCTTCTTCTTATTCATACCTACCTTCCATTACACATCTTTGATTTGTATTCAAAACAAATACCCAAGACTTCTTTTAAGTGTAAGACTAACATTTATAAAATCTTAGAAGGACCTAAGCTTTGTAATAGAACTGTAGAACAAGTAGATACAATGTAAAGGAAGCGTTACTTTACAAATGGTGTTGATGTAAGCACAGAAGGCCCCAAAATAAACGACCGCTTTATGTTTAACTACAGGAAAGTAATGTAGAATTATTACCCTATAAATATACTGTTTTGATCAAGCACATGGCTTTACTGCTGCCTGCCCCTGTAGTTACTTCCCCTTCCTTGAGCTCTCCTCTCATGAAGCAAATTTTGCACATTAAAACCCTTTTGGATTTGGCATTTGATCAAACCCAGTGCATTAATCAGCATGCAAATCCTGCTGTACCCAGATTATATACGACCTGTACACAACATGTAAAACTGCTCAGGTTTTAACGAAAGCTAGTGATGCTTGGTCTCTTCTCATGGTGCATTGTTATCATATCAGGAGTAGCGATATTGATTGTTCACACTAAAACAATGATCACAACTTAACAATGTTACAATCAATACCTGCTCTAAACACTATTGATATCACTGCTTTATGACAAGATATACACAGCATATATTTAATTTGAGTTCTAATAAGAGAAAGCTTAACCTACATGTATATAAATCCTGGTAAATTCTTCTGGTAGGGTACATCTGTTTAGTATATAGATATATTCTAGCTGTATATTTTTTTGTTATTTGTTTATTCATTTGATTAATGATTACTGGATTGCAGACAATATTGATGTTATTTTAAATAAGTAATGGTTACTTGAATGCGCCTTCCGCCGTCCGTAAACTTTCAAAACTTTTAAACATTCATACGACTTCTGCTCAATAACTGAAAGGCCCAGGGTACTTATATTTGGCCTGTAGCATGCTGGGATGAAGGGCTACCAAGTTTGTTCAAATGAATGACCTTGACCTTCATTCAAGGTCGCAGGGGTCAAAAAAGTCTAAAATCTTTAAACGACTTCATGTCAAGAACCAGAAGGCCTACGGTACTGATATTAGGCCTGTAGCATGCTGGGATGAATGGCTACCAAGTTTGTTCAAATGAATGACCTTGACCTTCATTCAAGGTCACAGGGGTTAAAACGGCTAAAATCCTTTTAACAAATTCTTGTTAATAACTAAGAGGCCTAGAGACCTGATATTGGGTCTGTGGCATGCTGGGATGAAGAGCTATCAAGTTTGTTCAAATGAATGACCTTGATCTTCATCCAAGGTCACAGGGGTCAAATAGGCTAAAGTCTTTAATCGACTTCTTCTCAATAACGGAAAGCCCCAGGGTACTGATATTTGGCCTGTAGCATGTTGGGATGAAGGGCTACCACGTTTGTTCAAATGAGTTACCTTGACCTTCATTCAAGGTCAAAGGGGTCAAAAAGGTAAAAATCTTTAAACGACTTCTTCTCAAGAACCAGAAGACCTAGGGTACTGATATTTGGCCTGTAGCATGCTGGGGTGAAGGATTGTTCAAATGAATGATCTTGACCGTCATTCAAGGTCACAGGGGTCAAAAGGCAAAAATCTTTTTATAACTTCTTGTTAATAACTAAAAGGCCTAGAGACCTGATATTGTGCTTGTGGCATGCTGGGATGAAGGGCTATCAAGTTTGCTCAAATAATGACCTTGATCTTCATTCAAGGTCACAGGGGTTAAATAGGCTAAAATCTTTTAACAACTTCTTGTGAATAACTAAGAGGCCTAGAGAGATGATATTAGACCTGTGACATTATGGAATGAACCGCTATCAAGTTTGTTCAAATGAATTACCTTGATCGTCAGTCAAGGTCAAGGGTCAAAAATGCTAAAATCCTTTTAACAACTTCTTGTGAATAACTGAGAGGCCTTGAGACCTGATATTGGGCCTGTGTCATGCTGGGATGAAGGGCTATCAAGTTTGTTCAAATGAATGACCTTGATCTTCATTCAAGGTCACATGGGTCAAATAGGCTAATAACTAAGAGGCCTTGAGAACTGATATTGGGCCTGTAGCATACTAGGATAAAGAGCTACCTAGTTTGTTGAAGTGAATGACCTTTATGTACTTTTTTATGCCATATAATATTAGTGAGATGACCGTTAAGGCCCATGGGCCTCTTGTTTTTTTGTTGTTGTTTTTTTATGTAATGTAACAGTGACCTTGATCTTCATTCAAGATCACATGGGTCAAATTAAGTAGGCTAAAATCTTTAAATGACTTCTTGTGAATAATAATATTTTTTGTCAATTACTGAAAATAAAATGTATGTATGGTTGTTGTAAGACACCACAGCATTTCTTACATCAATTACTCGTGTTTAAAACTGTAGACTTGTATATATGTAATAACCTTGTATTGATTGCATGGAGATCAGTCTTATGTGTATTGTATACATATTTTGTTCATTATTCCAAGAACAAATTGATACTTAAGCTTGATCATGTAAGGTATACATCCTGCACATGTTGAGCTAGTATAGATTACGTACCACTTAAGCTTGAACATGTAAGGTATACATCCTCCACGTGTTGAGCTAGTATAGATTACGTACCACAGCTGTTACTGTGTGTACTGTTAGTATTGCCCCGGACTAGAACCTGGCCAATGTCTGTCTAGCTGTGTTTAACGTTGTTATACAAAATTTTATACAGTTAATGACCTGTGTTGAGGTAGCATTCCTTACACAGGGTAATTAGGCATTGGATGGTTAATAAGTGTAGTTGGTATGGAGAAGATATCAGCAGTTGACTGTATAATTGGTAACAGCACACTTGCTGAATCCCTCCCCTCAACCCTTGACCTCTACAAACTCTTACATACTTGCCAACTTTTTGAAATTCCCATGGGGGTAATTTCATGTGTTTAAACTTTTAACCTCAAGAAAGTCTAAATAGTAACCCCCTATAAAGAAATTAAAAGTTGATTTATGCACATTTTGACCTGTTCACTCTGATGGTATAGTCAGATTTTCAACATTTTGAATATTAGAAAATTTGGACTTGCTAAAATGGGATGAAAATCGAGTCTCCCTTCAAAATAGAAAGGGTTGGCAAGTATGTTTATATTTTCTGTAATACTTGTTATCTTAGATAAATGTATATAGTTTTTGCATAAAAGTTAACTTATTAAATAGTTCAAATTTTCTTACTATGTATACATTAACACATGTATATAGCGACTGTGACTTCTAACCCTCTCCCCTCCCTCTCTGCTGTAGATCAGTGTTAGGGATGTCTCAATATTACCTTGTTCAGTTTGTACTTGGTCCTCATAGTCTCATTTACCGGAGTCACCCATATTACTTTGAAAGTCATTTATTTATTTCCATACAAACACAATTGTAATTATCTCCCTTTGTTTACAGCTGGAGGAATAGCTGAGAAGATGGCAACAGACGCGGCTGCTGAGGCAGCAAAGCGACACATCGCTGACTCGTCTAAGTCTGACTAGGATGAGATCAATGTACTGCATTAACACGAGAGGTCCGTGAAACTGTAGGAAACATTGGAATTACAAGCCACAGAACTGGACGTTACATCATATGGACCAGGTGTATATGGATCAGCAGTAATCTAAATATAATTTATTCATATTTAAGCACAAATTTTACTTTTTGGAAGTATGTTGAAATATGAGATCTGTATACTGTAAGCCTGGTATTACTCGTTTATTTGTCGGCCAAGTTTCGATCCATGACACTATAGTATAGCTGCTGCATCAATTCTAAATGATCAGCTTGTAACAAAGTATATGTTGTTTATGTAAACATTACAATAACTTGATCATATTTGTACCAAAACATGCTTTATTGTAGAATCTTCTCCACTTGGAATTGGGACTGTTTTATATGTTTATGTATTCACTTTAATTAACACCAGTATTTCAGATTTGATTATATTGTAGATGATGTTATTATAGATGGACTTAAAACATGAGAAGTGTAATGTCTATTTCAATATTGTATACTTTTACTTACATTAGATACCATCACAAATGTAAAGTTTATTTCTTTGTTGTATGTCGAAGCTTACAGTAATCCCATTCAACATGTAAAGTCAATTTCATTATTTTGTCAATCCCATCTAAAAATGTAACATTCATGTTTCAATATTGTATACATCTTTCAAGGGACTTTATAATCTATTTCAATATTGTGTATACAGAATACATTAATTTCATCTAAAATGTAAAGTCTATTTCAACATTGTGTATACAGAATGCATTAATGTCATCTAAAATGTAAACACAATTTCAACATTGTGTATACAGAATACATTAATGCCATCTGAAATGTAAAGTCTATTTCAACATTGTTTATGTACCGTACATTGATGGACACCCATGAGAAATGTACCTCCTGTTGGTTCTGTTCTGTAAACATTCCTTTCGTACAGACTTTTTCCCCCATCACATCCTCTAAATTTCTTTCTGTTCTTTGAGATTTTTTCATTCTTTGTTTCCCAAATTGTATTGGATTCTTAAAAAACATTTTCACAAGTAGAAATCCCATGATGACATTTTATGTAGATGCTAAGAAAAAATTGAATGACTTCATTCAAATGTTATCAAGGTACAGTTCCTCTTAAGAAATTGTCAGAATTATAAAAAATACATTGTAATTTGTAGCTAGTTTTCAATTTAGAAAAAGCCGACTTGCCAATGAATTAAAAATTTGATTTACTCAGGATATTTGGAAATTGGATAGACTATGAGGACCTTTGATGCCTTTACCCATTTGTATGTGTGAATTAAAGGCCCCACACAGAAGGCAACTTAAAGAGTATTTTTTAGTCCTGTATCGTGGAAATCCAAATGACACTTGTCTCTTGGAACCTCCACAGTGTACATGTTGACTTTTTGTGTACCTTTGTCTGAGCAAGATCTCATCTCCAGTTGACTTTGAAACAAAAAAACATCACACTCATATTGTTTAACTTTGACATATAAAATTTGCAACAGGGAAATCAATATTTTACATTGTTAGAAATTGGCTTGAAATACGAGTGCTATTTGACGAGATTGTAGTTTATTGAAATGTTTATTCATATCTTGAATTTCGTTAATTTTGCTGTACATAAATCGGTTATTTAATATTTATTATAAAAATGAAAATTTTCTCTGAAGTGCAATGTATACATGTTTTTGCTTTTAGCCTAGATTTTGTCACCAATGAACTTCTGAACACCTCGGTGCTGTAGTGCTTGGTATGTAACCATTACAATGCTAGCTGGTCTTGCACGCTATCTTTATTATCAATTTGATACATGTAAAATTTCCTGTCTGAAATTTAGTAATACAATAGATCTGTCCACATTTAAATTTTTACGTTATATATACAAATGTAATGAGGATTGATTCACACATGTATAATACTCTACAATTCCTCCCCCCTGAGAAAGTTATTGCTGAAATGTAATCTGACTAAAGCATAACCAGTGTTAAACAGGGTATTGATATTATAGAAATCATATTTAAAAACCTCTAGTCCTGGTGTAGTTAACTCAAAATTACCATCAAAAAACAAAAAAGTACAAACATTTGTAGTTCCTATAAATGCAGATCTTACTAAGACAGAGACAAAAATTGTAATTTGATATTTCATACCTTACATTTGAATCAGAAATAGAAACTTGCTAACATTTATTACTAAGAGAATTAAACGATTTTCTGGTCAGACCTAGGCCTGACCCACAGCTTTGTGCCTTAGTACGCGAGTCAGGTCCGACATGTTACTGATTAGTGTAGGGTGATGTAGATATAATTTGAAGCATTCCTTCATTAACTTTTTTCAACTTTCATATTTAAAGCGTGGCAGCCCAAAGTTTGATAAGATTTCTTTTGCTCGCTTTGAGTTTTCCTCCTGGGTCTACATTCCTTTTCAAGATTTCTTTGCTGTTATTTTGAAAAAGTAATAATTGAAGAAAGTTTTACATTTGAAAATGGTATGTTTTTCATGATCACAAATGAATGGAGGGTCTACCAATTGATATTATCTAAAAAATGACTTTAGCTAATGATAATTATGGAAAAAAATATCTCCAAAAAACCCTGACTTATCGTTATTGCACAATTAAGGCTCATAGATATTAAATGACAGATTTTTATAGTATTTTTTTTAGACAAAACATACAAAATGCACTGGGCAGCTGCCTCTTCATAAAACGTTAACCTGTTACCCAATTAGATATTGATTTAGTTACCATGAATTACCTCCCTTACACTTAGGACATCCTGGAGGTGTATATATCGGACATTGTATCTTTGCATATCTATCTGAACCATCTCTGTAAGTTCTAACCACGTATGTAAAGTGTAGATCTATGTGTTAATGTACATACTCTCAGAAGGCATGCTCAATAATAACTACTTTTTTCAAATGAAATTTAATATATTATTACTAAATTGAATACAACAATTTTCTCTTAATTCTCGTCTTTATTGTTTGTTATTGAGCGGTGTAAAAGTAGTAATTGTTAATTTTATTATTAATGACAGAACTTCACAACTAAAACATTGAGAATCTTAGAGAAGAACTTTTTGAATGTTTTTAGATGGTTGGTGGAAATAATGCCCTTGCCAATTATGCTGCTGTACAGATGGAAATGAAACACTACCATAAATTGGGATATTTTGGCGTCGGAAAAATTGGTGGTGTTTTTTATATCAATATAGGGTGTTTAATTTTGGTGTGTTTAAATTTGGTTTTCCCTATGCCATGTAAATTTTTGGCGCATAACTTGATTTGGGGGGGGCTTTGTTATAGGAGTCACAATATACAAGACTGAGTGGATTGTACGAAGATCGCTTTAAAAGTTCCAATAAAAAGGGGAACTTTTCATGTGAAAATCAGAGACTGATGCCTGTCATACAGATCAGAATATCAATTCATATACATTGGCATCAGATACATCACCAATAGCTTGACAGTCTGAGCAACAAAGTGCTGCAATTTAGCAAGAGATTCTGTTATATGTCTCCAGGTTAAAAAACTGCAAGCAACACCTACACTTCATGTAGGATGTTCGCTTTTAGCCTGATGTTCTATTGACTGATCATAAAAGGCGATTTAATCTGGGGTCTTTATTTTGTGACTTAAGCAAAAGATACGTATTCAATTTCTTTAAAAATAACTGGTTTACAATGGAAGGAAAGTGTTTCTGAGAAAGAAACCTTATCAATAATGTTTGTTTTGCACAGAAATCCAATATATTTTGAACTGGATGTAAAGTTATGGGGCCATCAGGCTCACTATGTAAGTTTATCTAACTGCTGCATGTACCCCATCTACTTCGAGAAAACCTTCCACACTTTTACCTACTTAATATGTGGGACAGGGCTTGAAACGCTGCAACTGTTGCCGTAAAATTGATAAAAACAACAAAACAGAATTGTTTTATGTATTGAATGTATTTTGGGATTGGATCCCCATAATTATTGTGAACAGTCACATTGCCTTCCTACATGGTACAAAAATAAATAATATTTCCATAATAAAATAAATAACAGCCATTGATCGTCGTGTTCAAAATAAATAACAGCCATTGATCGTCGTGTTCAACATTGATGAACTGCTCAGTAGTAAGAAATGTTGCTGAGATTTTGAGCTTATTGTAACATTTAAGACCATCCAGTAATATATGAAAAACGAACAAAATCTGCTGATATTGGAAATCCTAAGCACTGGGATCAGAGGTTGGCTTCATTGTGTCTATGGGTATCATCCATCACTTTAGCATTGATGTGAAGACTATATAGCTAGGGTACTCGAGGATTACAGGTTATAAATTGTTACAATATTTTTGAATCGCTGTGGGAAATGATGTTATTGGTGTTGATTCTGAGGAGCAAGTCTAGCCTAAAGTCAACCAAAATAAATGTTTTAATGTACATATAATTCATAAACCTATGGCTAACCTAGCCTATAAATAGTTCTATACTGTATACATATAATGGATTCCCAGAATTAAAGAAAAATCAAAAAAAAAAAAAATCATTGCATGACAAAATGTACTTTCATTCAAGAAAAATATATTTCCCACACTTTATTTTAATTTTACGTCCCATTTCCAAATGAATATTGAAATTATCATATTATACAAGTAAGTGATTTCATATCAATATCTCCAAAAGTTACTGTGGCAGAAAGCTCAGTCACTAAAACATTCAATGCGAGTATAAGCTGTCTAATGCTAGTTATTTGACGGAATGTTTTGTGTATTTCATAAAAATAACAATGTGAGGATTTCACATTAACAAACAAAAAAATGGCAAAATAACATTAATTGTGAGATAATAACACAAAATCAAATGACTTCAGCGAGAGTAGACACATATATTCAGTCTCTATCATACAACACATTCTAGACACAGTCATACACTACTAACATTCCAATCTCTCCCAGAGTTCATCGCAGTCCCCACAATTCACCTCTGTAAACAGCCCAGCGAAATTTCAAGATTCCTGCAAAACTGAAGTAGGATGCATACTAAATACTTAAATACATATTGTAAGTTTCCTTTTGTATCATTTTCCTGTAAACGACTGTATGTTCTGACATTATACAATTCGATAATTCAATATCAAAATAAACAATAATGGATTCTTTTGCAGATACATTAGATTAACTTGTAAGTAAATAGTCATGATTTGCATACGACGTCCGCCATTTCAAAAAAAATCACTGACGTCATATATAAAGGGGGCACAATGTATTAAACAATCATCATTGCGTAATATTCTGTGACCCGAGATCAACAGACGGCCAGTTTTTGTGCCCTTGACAGAGGTGAATGTGGGGACTGCACTGAACCCTGGGAGAGATTGCTCACATTTTTACTTATTTCATCACTAAAAAAAAAGAGAGAGAAAATTTGGAGCCACTATGTTTTACCGACCCATTCACTCTCTTGATTCTCCCCAGTTATTCCAGTTATCTGCTCTTAATGGAAAAGCAAATATTTTACAACCTTATAAAAAACTTTATATTCCACAAAACAAAGATGTAAACAATATGACACTAAGATACATATATTGAACATCGGGTGAAAGTCTTCCCTGAATTCACAATTGTGCTAAAAATGGAAGCACCCATTGGAAAAAACTTGTCTAATTCAACACTTTTATATGATGCATATTATTTTTTTAACCTTTGAGACAATTTTTGAACTGAAGAAATTATCTAAACTGTTACATGTGTTGGAATGTTCTTTTTTTTTTAAATCAGAGATATGAATATAATATGAATTGGACAATGTATTAATTTCATAGATTAGTTTATGTAAGCAAAATAATATGTTAAGGGAGCTTTAGCCTCCACTGCAAATGCCTCTTGATACAATGAACTATTTTGATATCAGAATTATGTAGAAAAAACATGACTATACAATTAATTCTTTTCATGTCTCCAAAATGAGCACTTTCTCATAACCAGCAGTTAGATCACTTAATATTTTTTTTGTTATATATGCAGTCATTTAATAAACTTCAAATCTGAGGACAAAAACTGTATACACTGCACAACAAATTAGTAGGAAGTTCACAGCTGCATAGTTAAGGGTGTATGTCATGTTCTGTAACATCTCTAGCATGACCAGGTCGGTACATTATGGTTATATATGGTATCTTGATAATCAAATCTAACATAAATCAGCAGGACATCGTACACAAACAATATTAGAACGGGTGATTGTCTCATTGTTTAAATTGTACACAGACATCACAAACTAGTGGCACGATTTATTGGAGAATCTATAAAACTGCAGTGTATCTCATTTTACTTTTCAATATGAAATATAAATATTAGATATAGACAAATGGTTTATCAAAAAATAGGCAAAACAAATTATACTCTTATACAAGAGCGTGAAGTTCGTGAAATCATGCTTTTCAAATCTTAGCTAATATGAATATAAACAATTTATTTTATAGATATTTGTCACAACTAAACTGATAATCAGTAAGCAGAACTAAATCATTTGATGAACTGGCAATGCAAAAATAAATATCAAACTTGAGCAGAAAAGCACATGGAATATTTAAATCCTTGCAATTGACTTGAGCAAGACTAAGATTGTTCCTGATATGGTGAACCAGTCTTGATTCAGCTATGGACAAGAAATTAATCTGCATTGTTGTCATGATTACAAACAACCTATCAAAATGCTTGTTACACACAAGGACCATCAACACTTTCCCTGTCACAAGTGACCAATCACAGATATGTTAACAACAGCCAATCACAGTCTCTGTTGAATTGACCAATCAGTGTTACATTCTGATGAGTGTTCCTCCATGGTGCAACAGTAAGCCAATTAGGAAGAAGCTGAACAAAAATCAGCATTAAACAATTGATTGAAGTCCAGTTCTAATAACTAATATCTTCACTAGCTCCCTTTTTCTATCTCTTCTAAACACCTTTTTGAATATCCCTGAATGTCTGCCATATCTGCTACTGCAGAATAAATCATTTCATGGAAAATTGATGGCCACAGTTTTAGAAGTTCATTCTTTTTCCTATCAGCAAACACTGTCTCTTTCACAATCTCATTAATGTAAGATCTGGCAAAGGTTTTCTTGGCTTGTTGTTCCTGTAAAGAGAAACAATAAGACATATTGTATTAGATCAGTCAGTTTAAGATAGCAGGTGTAGGTTAAATACACTAACATGAAAGGTTTTACATTTATAGGTATACATGACTGAAGGAAATGAAGTGAGATTTTGTCTGTAATAAATAGATATTAAGGCTGAATTAGCTGCATTTTATATCATGATCATATATTAAAACAATAGTTACGTTTCTAAGCTTGTTTTAAAACAGTTAACACGAGATGATCTATATGCAAGATTAACAAACTGATATACAGGATGAATGTTGCTTAAAATCGTCTCAATAACTGTATACACACAAAGTAAAGGATTATCTGGGAGACCCCATTGTCAACCCCAGGTCATACTCGATAGTCTAGGGGTTCCGATCATTTACGATCTCTATACCCCTGGACTATAGTAAAATTGGAAGCAGTTCAGCGAAAAACAGCTGAACCAATCTATGAGGTCTGCAAAGATTTCCTTTGAAGACTACAGAGAGAGCGACGCCCAGCATCAAAGCCAAATAGCCAATACAGTGTACCGTTATACGGCTCTTTTGATGTACATTAAATGACTAAATTACCTGTTCTGTTCTGTTGCCTCCAATTTTACTATGAGATAGTCCAGGGGTGTAGAGATAGTAAGTGATCCGAACCCCTGGAGTATCAAGGATGGCCCCAGGTGTAAATCACACTTTACCTGGGACCATAGGTAGCGTGATGGTGTCATTATCAAAATCAAAAAGAAAGATGGTTATAAAACATGAGCTGTTCAAGATTTTCACCTCAACGTTTGGTGGAACCAAATAAATTAGGATTTGAATTATTCATGATAGGACAGCAAGATATATGGCCTATGTATCTAGGGTAATTAACGTGTGTGATTTATACCTGGGATCAAGGATGAGGAGACACATGTGACGTCTTAAAGAGGCTATTTTATGTCTTTGTATATATATAGTTAGAGAAACTGTACAGCTGGATTTATAGTTCTATCTCACTGAAACAGATTAAGTACTAACTAACCACTAAACTCTTACACCTTGTATCACAGGAACTAGGGTTACTGACACTCACCGTAGATTTGGAGGAGGCTGTATCTGGACTAGTATATACTGTAATCCTGATCTACCTACATGTGTTAGGGTTACTGACACTCACCGTAGATTTGGAGGAGGCTGTATCTGGACTAGTATAATGTAATCCTGATCTACCTACATGTGTTACTGTAGGGTTACTGACACTTATTGTAGATTTGGAGGAGGCTGTATCTGGACTAGTATAATGTAATCCTGATCTACCTACATGTGTTAGGGTTACTGACACTCACCGTAGATTTGGAGGAGGCTGTATCTGTACTAGTATAATGTAATCCTGATCAACCTACATTTGTTAGGGTTACTGACACTCACCCTAGATTTGGAGGAGACTGTATCTGGACTATTATAATGTAATCCTGATCTACCTAAATGTGTTAGGGTTACTGACACTCACCGTAGATTTGGAGGAGGCTGTATCTGGACTAGTTGTGTAAGGGTTACTGACACTCATTGTAGATTTGGAGGAGGCTGTATCTGGACTAGTATAATGTAATCCTGATCTACCTGCATGTGTTAGGGTTACTGACACTCACCGTAGATTTGGAGGAGACTGTATCTGGACTAGTATAATGTAATCCTCATCTACTTACATGTGTTAGGGTTACTGACACTCACTGTAGATTTGGAGGAGGCTGTATCTGGACTAGTATAATGTAATCCTGATCTACCTACATGTGTTAGGGTTACTGACACTCACCGTAGATTTGGAGGAGGCTGTATCTGGACTAGTATAATGTAATCCTGATCTACCTACATGTGTTAGGGTTACTGACACTCACCGTAGATTTGGAGGAGGCTGTATCTGGACTAGTATAATGTAATCCTGATCTACCTACATGTGTTAGGGTTACTGACACTCACTGTAGATTTGGAGGAGGCTGTATCTGGACTAGTATAATGTAATCCTGATCTACCTACATGTGTTAGGGTTACTGACACTCACTGTAGATTTGGAGGAGGCTGTATCTGGACTAGTATAATGTAATCCTGATCTACCTACATGTGTTAGGGTTACTGACACTCACTGTAGATTTGGAGGAGGCTGTATCTGGACTAGTATAATGTAATCCTGATCTACCTACATGTGTTAGGGTTACTGACACTCACTGTAGATTTGGAGGAGGCTGTATCTGGACTAGTATAATGTAATCCTGATCTACCTACATGTGTTAGGGTTACTGACACTCACTGTAGATTTGGAGGAGGCTGTATCTGGACTAGTATAATGTAATCCTGATCTACCTACATGTGTTAGGGTTACTGACACTCACTGTAGATTTGGAGGAGGCTGTATCTGGACTAGTATAATGTAATCCTGATCTACCTACATGTGTTAGGGTTACTGACATTCACTGTAGATTTGGAGGAGACTGTATCTGGACTAGTATAATGTAATCCTGATCTACCTACATGTGTTACTGTAGGGTTACTGACACTCAATGTAGATTTGGAGGAGGCTGTATCTGTACTAGTATAATGTAATCCTGATCTACCTACATGTGTTAGGGTTACTGACACTCATCGTAGATTTGTAGGAGGCTGTATCTGGACTAGTATAATGTAATCCTGATTGACCTACATGTGTTAGGGTTACTGACACTCACCGTAGATTTGGAGGAGGCTGTATCTGGACTAGTATAATGTAATCCTGATCTACCTACATGTGTTAGGGTTACTGACACTCACTGTAGATTTGGAGGAGGCTGTATCTGTACTAGTATAATGTAATCCTGATCTACCTACATGTGTTGGGGTTACTGACACTCACTGTAGATTTGGAGGAGGCTGTATCTGTACTAGTATAATGTAATCCTGATCTGCCTACATTTGTTAGGGTTACTGACACTCACTGTAGATTTGGAGCAGACTGTATCTGGACTAGCATAATGTAATCCTGATCTACCTACATGTGTTAGGGTTACTGACACTCACTGTAGATTTGGAGGAGGCTGTATCTGGACTATTAAAATGTAATCCTGATCTACCTCCATGTGTTAGGGTTACTGACACTCACTGTAGATTTGGAGGAGGCTGTATCTGGACTAGTATAATGAAATCCTGATCTACCTACATGTGTTAGGGTTACTGACACTCACTGTAGATTTGGAGGAGGCTGTATCTGGACTAGTATAATGTAATCCTGATCGACCTACATTTGTTAGGGTTACTGACACTCACTCTAGATTTGGAGCAGACTGTATCTGGACTAGCATAATGTAATCCTGATCTACCTACATGTGTTAGGGTTACTGACACTCACTGTAGATTTGGAGGAGGCTGTATCTGGACTAGTATAATGTAATCCTGATCGACTTACATGTGTTAGGGTTACTGACACTCACCGTAGATTTGGAGCAGACTGTATCTGGACTAGTATAATGTAATCCTGATCTACCTACATGTGTTAGGGTTACTGACACTCACTGTAGATTTGGAGGAGACTGTATCTGGACTAGTATAATGTAATCCTGATCTACCTACATGTGTTAGGGTTACTGACACTCACTGTAGATTTGGAGGAGACTGTATCTGGACTAGTATAATGTAATCCTGATCTACCTACATGTGTTAGGGTTACTGACACTCACCGTAGATTTGGAGGAGGCTGTATCTTGACTAGTATAATGTAATCCTGATCTACCTACATGTGTTAGGGTTACTGACACTCATTGTAGACTTGGAGCAGGCTGTATCTGGACTAGTATAATGTAATCCTGATCGACCTACATGTGTTAGGGTTACTGACACTCACCCTAGATTTGGAGGAGGCTGTATCTGGTCTAGTATAATGTAATCCTGATCAACCTACATGTGTTAGGGTTACTGACACTCACTGTAGATTTGGAGGAGGCTGTATCTGGACTAGTATAATGTAATCCTGATCTACCTACATTTGTTAGGGTTACTGACACTCACCGTAGATTTGGAGGAGGCTGTATCTGGACTAGTATAATGTAATCCTGATCGACCAACAAACTCTCCCTGTGATTTGTCAAGTTTTCCTTCCAAGAATTTCTTGGATTTCTCTTCGCTCATAGCCAGGAGTTGTTTCCTCCTGAGGAGAAAAAGAACAAGTTTTATTACGCAAGCCGTCTAAAAGTCTGAAGTTCTGAGGATATTATAAATATAGAAGTATTTATCACATACCAGAAAAATATATTGGCCACTTAACAGTAGGATAATATACTTCTCAATTCATCAAATCCCTAGCTAGTACGTAAGTTTTGTTTTGTTGATTCATGATTTCATGAATGTAAAAGTTGAAAATAAATGTATAAATAAAAAATAATATATAAGACATTCATTATTTAGTTATACAGTAATATTGCAAGATTGAATGCGTTATCATGCTCTTTTTTAAAATCTTTGGCCCTTAAATTACGTCTAGAAGAAAAACATTATATATACACCATTAACAAGAACTGCTTGTCTGAATGTTTCGACTCGCACACAAAGAGTTGTCGTTACGTATAGATGTCAATATTAATTCTTATATTGTACACTGGTAAAAAACAAAGGGTTTGTAATGTTGTATGTGTAAAACACCTGTCAGAGTCACAATGGTTTACAAGCCTCTATATCGTCTATCTCCTATAACACTTGTATAGGCCATATATCGTCTATAGACAGACTAGGTCTCGTTAGCTTTACAACTCTCAGGGCTTCATTCTATACTACAAATTTCAACCCAAATATATGCTTTATATACATTAACTAGGTTTTATAATTTTTTGCAGTTACTAGTACATGTACTGAATGCTACTTCCGATCTTCGTTCTTCTATCGTGACTTTTAGATAGATGCATGTTCAAAAACTGTCATCTATTACTGTACATATTTTTGAAATTAACAAACTCACTTTTATGTAACTTTACTTGTAATAGGTTTTAAAATCCTATAGTAAAATCTTTGATCAATCTTAATGTGAATTAAACTATGAAGTACAAAGCAATTCTCCCTACATAAGCCATTTAAACTTTAAATCTTGTGCAGATTTGTAACAGATAGCACAGCTTGAAGTTAATTGAATGTATAGTCTTACATTTTGTTATACTTACGAATTCTGAACAACTGTTTCTGACGATTGCACATTAAGGAACTTAAGAGAAACACGAGATTTAGTTTTAATTCCATCACAGCTATGATCTTTATCTAAATCATTGATAATCTGTCTATTGCTCTCCTTAGAAGGATAAAAGTTTAAATCTCTTGGTAAACTCTGAGAACTTTCCTTCCTAACCAGAGTCTGAATATTAGGACGACTAGTTGGTGTATTTTTTCTGACCACCTCTCCCTCCTTTTTATCCCGTTTTTGACTAAATTCTCCGTCCATGATTTTAGTTGGGTGTGTTGTAGATTCTCGTTTTGTTGTAATCACCACAGACTCGGAGTCTGTTTTTTTTACTGTAGTTGTAACGTCCTTGGCTACATACTGTCTGTCTTTAGTTTTAGGCGTGACAGTTCTGGATGAGACGGACGGGACATCACTGTGAGTTTTGGTAGCTGAGGTGTCCTGTACTAAGCCTATGGTACTACATTTAGCTGTCTCGACATCTTTGTTAAACCTACTAGATCCTCTTAGCTCACGTAAAGTAGGGGGCTCTGAGTACCGTTTTATAAACGTCCGACGACCATTTACATCGCTGTCTGAATCCTTCTGATACCGAATCTCATCCACACGGACGTTTGACCTATTATCCGATGGAATTGATTCCAAATAACTACGGATATGAATTCTAGTTTCCGGGTTTTGAATTAGAGTCACATTGTTTTGTGCCATTTGAAATTCTTCTTGTGATGACACCCAGTTGTTAACTGGGGCAAACTGTGAGCGACCAGGATTTAAATTAAGTTCCATGTCCATCCCAGTGTCTAATCCAGAAGTTAATGACTGACTTCTCTGAAATTTTGGTTTTGTTTTTATCTCCATTTTAGTGGAGCTAAACGCTGTCATACTGGCGAGCTCAGCATTTCTGTCAGACTCTATACACAGACTTCTGTTGTGGGCACTATGGGATAAAGCTCCAATGGAATGGGGGACAGGCATCGAAGTATTGATGGAATACGGGTATGGGGGAGTGCTCTTCTTTGGAAAGAAGTAACCGACATTCATCTTCATGAACTGTAGATTTTTCATTGTATCCATGTGGAAAAATTACAGCTATCAGTTTTCAAACATTTGATGATTTTAAAACAGAAGAAATCTTCACACGGATAAAACTCCATAGTTCAGGATCTGACGTAGTGACAATTCCTGTCGCTCTGATCAATCAGAGATTTACAGTAACAAAACACTTAAATCACCTCAGCTATCTATATCTGATACAAAAAAAAACCTTTAAATCTGTGTTACACAGGTACAACAATTAGTCTCATGTCCTCCAGGCTGTTAATCCGATCTGTCTGTAACTGAGTAGCGTCTGCTCGCCCTGATACTCCCAGGCCAAAGTTCATCACAACGAAACGTTCACCATCCAATAGATTTACACATTTAGGCCAACTTCTGTCAAAACTTCCCAGTGAAGTTTTTTGATGTGTTTTATAGACAAACTGAAGTATTTCTGAAAAATTTGGTCCCAATGAATGCTATGTCTGTGTGATGGTAATCTTTCCCACAAATTGACAAACCTGTTTCACATTGTAATCTTTGTTTTGATATGGACTAATATTGAACAGTCGGCAATTAATGGAACACAAGTGTTGTGGATTGTGACGATCTCTAGCTAATCAGATCCTACGATCTATCGATGACTATATAGACTTTGGTTTGATTGGTTAACTCATAGTTCCTCACTGTCAGAACGGACATTAATGAACTTCGACCAGAAAACCATAACACTGTGATATAGATTCGTTATCGACTTCTACGTCAGACATAGATCTATCAGCTTAACAGTATAGATTTAACCTTAAATTAGAACTTTAACATGAATATTTTGTGCACATTCTTAATCTTGAGATCAAAAGATATTGAATTAAAGTCTTTAACTTGGAAGTCAAAATTATTCTGAATGGATAACACCACTATTAATTTCATTTGAAACCAAAACACTCAAGCTGAGAATGTTTGATGGAATAAAAATTAACTGTTAAAGTAAATTGATTGATTTTAACTAGTGTAATGTAGAGGTCCTTCCAAATGTTGACACATATTATACTGTCCTGTTTGGCAGTACCAATCAGAACCATTTAATAGGAGTCCTTTGATTGATCCCATTTGTTCCATATTTTTCAGGTAGTTGGCATTTTGACCACAGTAAATTTAAGTATAAAAGACAGGTCCTTTATTTTTCCAAATAACAAGTGAATTTTCACACCAAATTTTAATATGTGTATTGGCCTCCATAAGTATATTTCAAGTTTTTAATATTTTTGTAAATTCAAGCATCATGCTTAATTTCCCAAATTTACAGAATCAATCTGACCTTCCAAACAATGTGAAAGGTTTGCCATTTGAGGGACTCTAAGAATACAAACAGTCTTTCTGGGACAATATAGGAGACCAATGGTGACATAATCCACTAGTACACCGTAGTAAGTTCACAGTGAGCGAAACTTCATGGCTGAATCACTTATACATCAGAAGTTCATGTTGGATGTAATTTGCATTATTTTTGATGACACAAATATTTTAATTGTAGCTGTTGAAATAGAAGGTTATATATCCCAAATGTTGATACTGAGTAGACAAATGTTGATACTGAGTAGACAAATGTTGATACTGAGTAGACAAATGTTGATACTGAGTAAACATGACCTTGGTATAACCTTCAATGTTCCTGCCCGCTGGTGTCAGAGAGCCACCCTGTACTTCCTCCTCGTCCTATCAAATGTCCATGTACAGATGCTGCCTTATGTTTGTCCATTCTGAGCTAAATGAATGACGTACAATACCATTATTGATAGTCAACAAACACAACATCCAACATTTTATATACAGAATCGACATGAGGCCCAAGTCTTATTTTAATTGACAATGTTTTACATTTAACTATAAAGCACCTTGCTGGTGACATCAGGCAAGGCATTCTTATGCTTGGCCACTTGGTATGAAGGCAAAAAGGAGGTCACAATGACACAATTACGTGTTCACTCAATAGCAGTCAAACTGACAAAACTGGTCAGTCAATGGTCATTGTGTCCCAGATCTAGGCATTTATGATATTAACATCGATGTACGTTATTTGTGTGGTTTGAAAGTCATGCTGTAAAACATGTTGAGACTGATTTCTGCTAGGAAAACAATTTCATTATCCTTCTTTTCAGTAATCGGTAGAAGGCAATTAGTTGTAGTATCAAATAATCATTTTCACTGATTGAGTGTTATAATTAGTTCCCATGAGAGACAAACAGTTCAAGATATACCACACCATTCTACCTGTCTTTAACTGTTCCAGTGTTATTCAGTGACGAAGGAATTGTCGAAATCTATTTTTAATGTAATTGGCATTGGTTATTAATAAAGCCAGCCAGGGTCCCAAATGTCACACCATTCCGGTACGGCCGACAGAATTCTGTAGACGGCAAAACTTGGATTCCATTAATATTGGAATCTGAAATTTTGTACCTCTAGATCTAAGTTTTGGAGATAACAGTTGTCACTATCCAGAACTCCACCTGTTGTCACAGGACGCTGGCCACATCAACTCACAGTCTGTAAACACTTCCAAGAGTCTGTGTGACCCTGAATCCACATCTGGTGTTCACATTGACATGTCCTTTAAACACAATCCAAGGTCAGGTACAAATCTTCATTTGATCATTTGTTCTTTTTGAAGGCATGGTTATTAAAAACACATTCAATATTCCTTTACAAATATCAAATATCTTCCTCCAAGTTCCACTGTTGACTTAAAACCTCCAGGTTTAAACAAGTTCAACAAGCTTTTATGATATAGATATATATATGACTGTTGTAAATATTGACCGATTGCTTGGTCACTACCGGTCATCATGTATGTAAATGTATGTAGAGTTGTTCCATTAAAGGGTCCTAGTAGCGGTCTTGACCGGACACCAGGGCCGTCCAGGTGTGTGTAAACGAACACATTTATTGGCCGTGTCTCTCCACCCACTGGCATCAGTATAAACGTGAGAAAAACAGCGATTACAAAACCCCTACACTATACACAAGGAAACACAAGGGTCAATAAATTGATTTGTAATCAACATTTTTTCAGACCCAATTTATAACATGAGATCGAAGCTCTGAAGATAAGATTTCTGTTTAAAGTATGGTGTGGAATTCACCCCTAAACATGAATCTTAACCTTTATTTTCAAAACTTTGAAAGGATATTGTTTTCTCCTGCATAATAAATAGATCTGCCATTACAGTGCACACCTGTAGTGTTAACATAGTATAGATAAGTCAATGTAGGGGCTTGGCAACTTCCCCAACAAAGCAGATTAATTACAAAACAAACAAAAAATTACAAAAAAAAAATCTGATTTTTATATCAATTAGTGTCAATGCCAAATGTCATAAAATGTTCTCTTATCACTCTCAAAAGTTACTCAATCTTTGCAAAACTGGACGCATTTTGTACATGCATGAAATTAATATCAGCTCCCCATGCTGCTTTACATAAGAGAACTAGCCTTTTCTTTGATCTTATTATTTATCAATGGAAAAAGATAAGTCTGTCCACACACTGCATTATAATCCATTAACATTTTAGGCAGATCAAAATATAAATGCTTTGTTGGAAGTCAACATGGACATAATTTGTATGGAAAAGTTTAACTTAAGAAATGCAAATGACACAAATCACACACCTCCTCCGGTAAACGACTTACCTGGTCTCTCCCAGTAGTACGCCCCCCTCCAATCCCTCTTATTGACAACAAATTTGGTCTCCCCCAGTAGTTAGCCCCCCTCCCTCACACCCCCTCAATTTAAAAACATACCTGGTCTCCACAGTAGTTAACCCCCCTCCCATCCCCTCCAATTACAACACACGTGGTCTCCCCCAGTAGTTAACCCCCTCCTCCCACCCCCTCTAATTGACAACATACCTGGTCTCCCCCGGTAGTTAACCCAACCCCCTCCAACCCCCTCCTATTGACAACATACCTTGTCTCCCCCAGTATTTAACCCTCCTCCACCCCCTCCTATTGACAACATACCTGGTCTCCCCCAGTAGTTAACCCCCTCCTCCCACCCCCTCTAATTGACAACATACCTGGTCTCCTCCAGTAGTTAACCCCCTCCTCCCACCCCCTTTAATTGACAACATACCTCGTCTCCCCCAGTATTTAACCCTCCTCCATCCCCTCCTATTGACAACATACCTTGTCTCCCCCAGTATTTAGCCCCCTCTCCTACCCCCTCCAATTACAACACACCTGGTCTCCCCCAGTAGTTAACCCACCCTCCCACCCTCTCCAATTGACAACATACCTGGTCTCCCCCAGTATTTTAACCCCCCTCCCGCCTCCCATATTGCACAACAATACCAGTCCCCCAGTAAGTTACTCCCTCCTCCCCCTCAATTGACAACATACTGTTCTCCTCCAGTACGTCTAACCCCCTCCCTCCCCTTCCAACTTGACAACATGACCTAGTCTGCCCCCAGTAGTTATCCCCCTCCTCCCCATCAATTTGACAACATAGGTCTCCCCAGTAGTTCACCCCCTCCTCCCCCTCCTATTGACAACATACCTGGTCTCCCCCCAGTAGTTAACCCCTCCTCCTCCAATTTGACAACATACCTGGTCCTCCCAGTAGTAATCCGCCCTCCCATCCCCTCCAATTACAACACACTGGTCTCCTCCAGTAGTTAACCCCCCCCCTCCCACCCCCTCCTATTGACAACATACCTGGTCTCCCCCAGTAGTTAACGACCCTCCTCCACCTTCAATTTACAACATACCTAGTCTCCCGTAGTTAGCCCCTTTTAACCCTCCTTCCAATGACAACATACCTGGTCTCCCCCAGTATTAACCCCCTCCTCCCATCCCCCCAATTGACAACATACCTGGTCTCCCCAGTAGTGAGCCCCCCCCTCCCACCCCTTCTATTGGACAACATACCGTGGTCTCCTCCAGTAGTTATACCCCCTCCCCTCCAATTGACAACATACCTGGTCTCCCCAGTATTAAACATCCTCCCACCCCCTCTAATTGACCAACATACCTGGTCTCCCCAGTAGTTAACCCTCCCCTCCACCCCTTTAATTGACACATAACCTTGTCTCCCGATATTTAACCCTCCTCCCACCCCCTCCTAATTGACAACATACCTGGGTCCTCCCCCAGTAGTTACCCCCTCCATTCCCCACCCGCTTTAATTGACAACATACCTCGTCTCCCCTAGTATTTACCCTCTCCATCCCCTCCTATTGACAACATACTGGTCTCCCCCAGTAGTTAACCCCTCCTCCCACCCTCTAATTGACAACATACCTGGTCTCCTCCAGAAGTTAACCCCCTCCTCCCACCCCCTTTAATTGACAAGATACCTCGTCTCCCGCAGTATTTTAACCCTCCTCCATCCCCTCTTATTGACAACATACCTTGTCTCCCCAGTATTTAGTCCCCTCTCCTACCTCCAATTACAACACACCTGGTTCTCCCCCAGTAGTAACCCACCCTCCCATCCTCTCCCAATTGGCAACATAACCTCGGTCTCCCCCCAGTATTTAACCCCCTCCTCCCCCTCCAATTGACAACATACCTAGTCTCCCCCAGTAGTTAACCCCCTCCTCCCCCTCCAATTGACAACATACCTGGTCTCCTCCAGTAGTTAACCCCCTCTCCCCTCAAATGACAACATACCTAGTCTTCCCCAGTAGTTTAATCCCCCTCCTCTCCCCTGCCAATTGACAACATACCTAGTCTCCCCCAGTAAGTTTATCCCCCTCCTCCCCTCCAATTGACAACATAACCTGGTCTCCCCGCAGTAGTTAACACCTCCTCTCCCTCCTATTGACAACAACCTGGTCTCGCCCAGTAGTAACCCCCTGCTCCACTCCAATTGACAACATTACCTGGTCTCCCCCAGTAGTTTAATCCCCCTCCCATCCCTCCAATTACAACACACCTGTTCTCCTCCAAGTAGTTAACACCCCCCTTCCCACCCTCCATTGACAACATAACCTGGTCTCCCCAGTAGTTAACGACCCTCCTCCACCTTCAATTTACAACATACCTAGTCTCCCCCAGTAGTTAGCCCCTATACACCCCTCACATTGACAACATACCTGGTCTCCCCAGTAGTTAACCCCGCTCTCCCATCCCCTCCAATTGACAACATACCTGGTCTCCCCCAGTAGTGAGCCCCCCCCCTCCAACCCCCTCCTATTGACAACATACCTGGTCTCCCCCAGTAGTTATTCCCCCTCCTCCCTCCAATTGACAACATACCTGGTCTCCCCCAGTAGTTAAACCCCCCTCCTCCCACCCCTCCAATGAAAACATCTGGTCTCCCCCAGTATTAACCCTCCCTCCTCCTACCCCTCCGATTGACCAACATATCCTGGTCTCCCTCAGTAGTTAATCTCCCTCCTCCCACCCCCTTCCAATTGACAACATACCTGGTCCCCCCACAGTAGTTAATTCCCCCTGCTCCGCCTCCAATTGACAACATACCTGGTCTCCCCTAGTAGTTATACCCCCTCCCACCCTCTCAAATTGACAACATACGTGGTCTCCTCCAGTAGTTAACCTCCTTCTCCCGCTCCAATTGACAACATATATGGTCTCCCCCAGTAGTTATCCCCCCTCCCTGCCCCTCCTATTGACAAAATACCTGGTCTCCCCCAGTAGTTACCCCCCCCTCCCACTCCTTCCAATTGACAACATACCTGGTCTCCCCCAGTAGTTAGCCCCCCTCCCATCCCCTCCAATTGATAACATCTGCGTTCTCCACAGTAGTTAACCCCCTCCTTTCGCCTCAATTGACAACATACCTATCCTCCCCAGTAGTTAACCCCCTCCCACCCCTCCAAATGATAACATATCTGGTTTCCACCAGTAATTAACCGCCCCTCCTTCGCCTCCAATTGTCAACATACCTAGTCTCCCCCAGTAGTTAACCCCCCTCCATCCCCTTCATTGACAACATATCTAGTCTCCTCAGTAGTTAACCTCCCTCCTCCGCCTCCAATTGACAATATACCTGGTCTCCTCAAGTAGTTAACACCCCTCCCACCCTCTCCTATTGACAACATACCTGGTCTCCCCCAGTAGTTATTCCCCTCCCACCCCCTTCAATTGACAACATATCTGGTCTCCCCCAGTAGTTAACCCCTCTCCCACCCCCTTCAATTGACAACATATCTGGTCTCCCCCTGTAGTTAACCCCTCTCCACCCCCTTCAAATTGACAAACATATCTGGTCTCCCCCAGTAGTTAACCCTCTCCACACCCCTTCAATTGACAACAATATCTGGTCTCCTCCGGATCCAGTAGTTAACCCCCTCCACCCCTCCAATGACAACATACCTGGTCTCCCCAAGTCCGTTAACCCCTCTCCCCTCCATCCCTCCAATTGACAACATACCTAGTCTCCGCCAGTAGTTATCCCCCCTCCCACCCCGTTCCTATTGACAACATTACCTGGTCCTCCCCAGTAGTGAGCCCCCCTCCCATCCCCTCCTATTTACAACATACCTGGTCCCCAAGCTGTGGGCCCCCTCCCACCCTCTCCTATTGACAACTATCCTGGTCCTGCGCCCCAGTAGTGAGCCCCCACCCCCTCCTATTGACAACATATCTGGTCTCCCCAAGTTGTGAGCCCCCTCTCATCCCCTCTTATTGACAACATACCTGTCTTGCCTCAGTAGTGAGCCCCCTCCCCATCCTTTCCTATTGACAACATACCTGGTCTCCCTCAGTAGTGAGCCCCCTCCCACCCTCTCCTATTGACAACATATCTGGTCTCCCCCAGCAGTGAGCCCCCTTCCATCCCCTCCTATTGACAACATATCTGGTCTCCCCAAGTTGTGAGCCCCCTCCCACCCCCTCCTATTTACAACATACCTGGTCTCCCCAAGTTGTGAGCCCCCTCCCATCCCCTCTTATTGACAATATACCTGGTCTCCCCTAGTAGTGACCCCCCCCCCCCTCCTATTGACAACATACCTGGTCTTCCCCCAGTAGTGAGCACCGCCCCCTCTCACCCCCTCCTATTGACAACATACCTGGTCTCCCCCAGGAGTTAACTCCCCCTATTATTGATGACTTACCTGGTTTCCCCCAGTAATGAGCCCCCTCCCAACCCCTCCTATTGACAACATACCTGGTCTTCCCCAGTAGTTAACTCCCCCTATTATTGATGACTTACCTGGTCTCCCCCCATGTAGTTATTCTCCCCCTCCTCCCCCTCCTATTGACAATATACCTGGTCTCCCCCAGTGAGTTATTTCCCCCCCCTCCCTCTCCTATTGACAACATACATGGTCTCCCCCAGTAGTTATCTCCCCCCTCCTCCCCCTTCCTATTTGACATATATACTGGTCTCCCGCAGTAGTTAATCTCCCCTCACTCCCCCTATTCCTATTGACAACATACCTGGTCTCCCCCAAGTTTATCTCCCCCCTCCTCCCCCTCCTATTGACAATATACCTGGTCTCCCCCAGTAGTTAACCCCCCTCCTTCGCCTCCAATTGACAACATACCTAGTCTCCCCCAGTAAGTTAAACCACCCTCCTCCGCTCCAATTGACAATATACCTGGTCTCCTCCAGTAGTTTATTCCCCCTCCCACCCCTTCCAATCGACAACATACCTGGTCTCCCCCAGTATTAATCCCTCTTCCACCCTCTTCAATTGAACATAATCTGGTCTCCTCCGGATCCAGTAGTTAACCCCCTCCTTACCCTCCAATTGACAACATACCTGGTCTCCCAAGTTGTGAGCCCCTCCAACCCCTCTCCTATTGACAACAATACCTGTCTCCCCCGTAGTGAGCCCCCCCTCTGACCCCTCTATTGACAACATACCTGGTTCTCCCAGTAGTACCCCTCCCACCCTCTCCTATTGACAATATACCTGGTCTCCCCAGTAGTGAGCGCGCTCCGACCCCTCCTATTGACAACCATACCTGGTCTCCCCCAGTACCTGAGCCCCCCTCCGACCCCCTCCTATTGACAACATAACTGGTCTCCCCCAGTTAGTGAGCCCCCCCACCCTCTCCTATTGACAACATACCTTGACTCCCCCAGTAGTGAGCCCCCTTCACTCTTCCTATTGACAACATACCTGGTGTTCTCTAGTTGTGAGCCCCCTCCCATCCCCCTCCTATTGACAATATACCTGGTCTCCCCAGTGTGAGCCCCCCTCCCTCCTCCTATTGACAAATACCAGGTCTCCCCCAGTAGTGAGCCCCCTCCCACGCTCTCCTATCGACAACATTACCTGGTCTTCTCTAGTTTGTGAGCCCCTCCCACCCCCTCCTATTGACAACATACCTGGTCTCCCCAAGTTGTGAGCCCCTCCCATCCCTCTTTATTGACACACATACCTGGTCTCCCCCAGTAGTGAGCCCCCTCCACCCTCTCCTGATTGACAACAATACCTGGTCTCCCAAGTAGTGAGCCCCCCCCTCTATTGACAACATACCTGGTCTTCTCTAGTTGTGAGCCCCCTCCCACCCCCTCCTATTGACAATATACCTGGTCTCCCCCCAGTAGTGAGCCCCCCCCCCCCTCCCACCCTCTCCTTTTTGAACACATACCTGGTCTTCTCTAGTTGTGAGCCCCCTCCCACCCCCTCCTATTGACAACATACCTGGTCTCCCCAAGTTGTGAACCCCCTCCCATCCCCTCTTATTGACAACATACCTGGTCTCCCCCAGTAGTGATCCCCCTCCCACCCTCTCCTATTGACAACGTACCTGGTCTCCCCCAGTAGTGAGCCCCCCCCCCCTTCCATTGACAACATACCTGGTCTCCCCCAGTAGTGAGCCCCCCCCCCTCTTATTGACAACATACCTGGTCTCCCCCAGTAGTGAGCCCCCTCCCACCCTCTCCTATTGACAACATACCTGGTCTCCCCCAGTAGTGAGCCCCCCCCCTTCTATTGACAACATACCTGGTCTTCCCCCTTTTATTGATGACTTACCTGGTCTCCCCCAGTAGTTATCTCCCCCCCTCCCTCTCCTATTGACAACTTACCTGGTCTCCCCCAGTAGTTATCTCCCCCCCCCTCCCCTCCTATTGACAACCTACCTGGTCTCCCCCAGTAAGTTATCTCCCTCCCCCCTCTCCTATTGACAACATACCTGGTCTCCCCCAGTAGTTATCTCCCCCCTCCTCCCCCTCCTATTGACAACATGTCGGTCTCCTCCAAGAGTAGTATCTCCCCCCTCCTCCCCTCCTATTGACAACATACCTGGTCTCCCCTAGTAGTTATCCCCCCTCCTCCCCCTCCTATTAGACATCTCCAGTTATGATCGTAGACGTACTACATACACGTAGACGGACACATATACGACAGTTATCAGGGGGCGTCTCAAAAATTTAGCAGAACATAATGTTATAGGGACCATGTGAAGCTTATATGTACTTGACCATGTTTAGGGGTATAGAAACAAGGAAAATTCTCATTCTTGATATAAAGGTGTATAACTGTTGAAACAAATTCTCATATCCCTGTGTGCTCATGCTACACTGACCCGCGCGCTCCTTATACATTATCAAGTAAATCAAATTAGCGGCAGACCACAGTTCTCGGTATACATTTTCAACGCAATTTCAGCACATTATTTTACTATACGTATTAAAATTATAAGCCAAATCAATTTAAACATTTTTATCTTAGTTCTGGTATTTACCAGTGAACGTGTGGGCAGTCAACCGAAGAAACTAGTACTCTAGTGACCGTTCAAATACGATGAGACGTATGTGACACACAGGCATGATACGGGTTTGCAGTTTTACGAAAACAATGATTTCCTTCTATAAGATAATGCTGTACAAATGTCAAGGGTTTGACGAACTTTATAATGGGGATGACGCCAGAGAGTACAGATGGCTCTGTGTAGTTTGATTTCCCGGATAACGTCATGTCGTGTTCAGCAGTTGCCCTATACGAGGTGAGGATTTTGTTAACTTTTGTGGATAAATGTCATGGGTGTAGGAACCGAGGGAGTGGGTAATACTTTTTTAATGAGTCTGGTTAGAGATAACCAAGAGAAGTACAATAAATTTATTACAAACCAATTCCAAAGCTGCTGTCGGCGTTAGGTGTTGGTTCGTGTTGGTTCGAGCAGCTAAAGCGAATAAAAGCTATTAAATCAGTGACAATTGTTTGTCTTCATTTAATCACAAAACTAAAAATACGTTACTAGGATCTACGGAGAGTGTACATATGAAATATGAGACAGATCTCTGCAGTAATTCTTGAGAAATAGCGGAAACGAGATTTGTTTGATTTCACGATCAAGTCAACTAGTTCTTCTCTTTCGTGGGAATCTCTCGCTTTCTTGATTTCTTTTCCGTGAAATACGAAATTGAATTGAAAAAAAAGTTCCTTATGCTGTATCGTATCGAGACTATAGTAAGAAAACAATTGTAAAGATGTCTTCAGTTAAGGATACGAATATTATCAAATATTCTCCAAGTTACCACCGCTGTCAAACGTATTGTGATCCGTTGTATACATGTATTGTTGACTGATCTCTACAGGCTCGCGTCCATGCAGTGATCGTGATTTCTGGCTGCGCACGCTTTATATTTTTGTTTCTTAAGTATCTTGAAATTAAGATTATCTATCTGGATTTTCAGCAAATTTTGTGCGGTTTGTTTTGTTGACAAAATTCTTTGAAAATTTCATGAAAAATCATGAAAACTAGTCGCGACCCAGTAGGTTCATGTACAGTAGAACGAATAATCATACCCTGCCTCCACTCCGGTTCCCGGCAGGGTATGAATTCCACCCCGTTGCCGCTAGTGTTGCAAGCCCCGATGTGATCCACATCGGGCACTTTGAGACTGATAAAAATATATTTTTCGGGTATTATCCTTATGTAACTGTATTGTTCTGACAACTATGATCAATATTCAATTCACAAACCTTTCGATTATAATCTTTCATCAACTATTAGTGGTAAAATCCAAGGCAAACACAACACATGTATAATTCTGTTCAAATACGCCGCCATGTTTGAATCACCGGAAACCGTGACGAAATGAAACACTCAACAGGTAAAATATGTTTAAAAAGCCAACAAACTAAGAATAAATATGGTGAAACTGAACAAATGTAAGTATTATTAAGAATTAAGCAAAAAAGAATTTTTAAAGTTCATGTTAAAAACTTTGTAACATTTATTTCTTTCGTAGTGAAAATTTGTAGGTCATTCCATATATGGTACTAGGTGCCATATTTGGAGCGCGAGACTTTCTAACGAGAAGCATCATGGCGGCCAAGTGAGCCGTGTTGGAGATGTGAGCCATTCAAAAGTGCTTCAAAACATAATTTAGACATGGAGGTGGGTAAATAAATCATCATTTTATGTTAAAAATGTTTGATATTGTTGAATTTAATTAAAAAATTACATGACACACATGAAATGCAACATTTTCACCGCTGGATGTTTTGCAACACTACGGGCAATGGGACGGAATCGTAGCTCTGACGACGACCATCTGTCAGAAATCTTCCGTCCGTCGTTCAGAGCTACGTCATCGCAGCTACATGTACAGGTATTTAAAAAAAAACCTTCTCATGACATGGTTTGTTTGCTTGATTAATAAACGTCCTTTTAACAGCTATGGTCATGTAAGGACGGCCTCCAATGTATGCGGTGTGTTGCGTGCATGTTGTGCGAGGTGTGTGTTTTGGGAGACTGCGGTATATTCATGTTGTCTTCTTGTATAGTGGCTGCAAAATCATCAGAATTATGTACCAAGATAAGTATTAAGAAATCCAACAACGGAAAAGTACTTGATTTTCGGTAATGCAGATATATTATGATAATATATAAGGACGTTATATGTTAACTCTGACAGATACTGTGATATGTTACAGCTTTGTCAAATGAAAAGTCATGCTGCATTTCCAATTAATAATATTAGCTGATTTTATCCCTAGTGAAATGACTTCACAGCACATTATGCATGGTGTTACATTTGGTTATGTACATGTGTTTTAACTTTTGACACGACCCCCGAATACACGTCCTTCTACGTGTACGAGTACGTCTACGCTCAGAACTGGAGATGTCTATTGACAACATACCTGGTCTCCCCTAGTAGTTATCCCCCCTCCCACCCCCTCCTATTGACAACATACCTGGTCTCCCCCAGTAGTTATCTCCCCCTCCTTTTAACAACATACCTGGTCTCCCCCAGCAGAGACAGCAGCCTGGACTGAGGGAGTTGTGACGTCGTAATATGTGACACCGGGCCATACAGCTTTTCTGCGTTTACAATATCCGAGGCAGATACCTACAACATCCACAGAACATAAAATTAATTACAGATCATAATTATTTAGATTGATATGATACCAATATTATAGAAACTTACCCTGTAGATTTTCAAATGAAAATCAAGCTCTGTCTCTTCCCTAACATGCATCTACGTAAAGTGTACCTAAAATGTCTGTGAATCAAAGTCTCCCATAAAGTAATACCAACACAAAAACAACGTTTATTTATCATGAGTACATTTAAACACCAATATAACAGTTCTATTATTACATGGGTGCGATTTATTCTCCAAGTGTCAAACAAAAACAGCCCATTCCCTATACAAGAGTGCCTGACTAACAGGTATATAGCGGTGATCAAATCGTTTCTTCTTAGATAGTCCATGCTGATTATGTCATTGTAGTGTGCTTCTGTTGGTCAAACAATGGCGGACATGCCACTAATCTAGATATGTGCTTGGTAAGGGCTTTGTATCTTACACTCTATACAAGGTTTAAATGCCTCTTATAATCCATTTAACTCATAAATTTGTCAACAGTTTATAGTTGTCTCCCATATATACTTGCCTTTGATTTGTCAATAGAACAGAATAATATATAAACATTCACAAATAAAACCCTAGGCTAAGAAATGTCTGGGAATCAGTAGTTATCAATTATTCAAAGTCACAACTGGTGTCAAATTGATAAAGCTTTAACAATTTTGTGAAATTTAACAATAAGGAGATTTGTGTTTGTCTTTATGAAAGAGAAGTACTGAAAGGTTAACCTATAAACATGAAATTTTATTCAAATATTGATACGTATCAAGTCAACATATCGATCCATTACCAATGAAGCTTATAATTTAAAATTAGACAGATTTACCAATGAAGGTAAACTATAGACAGATTTACCCATGAAGGTAAAACTAGACAGATTTACCCACAACGGTAAAACTATAGACAAATTTACCCATGAAGGTAAAACTAGACAGATTTACCCATAAAGGTAAAACTATAGACAAATTTACCCACAAAGGTAAAACTAGACAGATTGATTTACCCATGAAGGTAAAACTAAACAGATTTACCCATGAAGGTAAAACTATAGACAGATTTACCCATGAAGGTAAACTATAGACAGATTTACCCATGAAGGTAAAACTATAGACAGATTTACCCACAAAGGTAAAACTATAGACAAATTTACCCATGAAGGTAAAACTAGACAGATTTACCCATGAAGGTAAAACTAGAGAGATTGATTTACCCATGAAGTTAAAACTAAACATATTTACCCATGAAGGTAAAACTAGACAGATTTACCCATGAAGGTAAAACTATAGACAGATTACCCACAAAGGTAAAACTAGACAGATTTACCCATGAAGGGAAAACTATAGACAGATTAACTCAAGAAGGTAAAACTAGACAGATTTACCCATGAAGGTAAACTATAAACAGATTTACCCATGAAGGTAAGAATAGAAAGATTTACCCATGAAGGTAAAACTAAACAGATTTACCCACAAAAGTAAAACTGAGGACAGATTTACCCATGAAGGTAAAACTAAACAGATTTACCCATAAAAGTAAAACTGTAGACAGATTTACCTATGAAGGAAAAACTAGACAGATTTACCCATGAAGGTAAAAACCTTAAATTCAGGTGAAATATACCCATGAACACCCTACCAGCCTCACCACTATAAACTGTTCACAGTTATATGAAGGGTTTTACCAAATATAGCACAATGTTTAGGAGATTTAAGGACTACAGGGTAATGTCTTAGTTTGTCTAGTTGTCATGTCCATTGAGATATTTTATCTAATGTCCAGAGGCAAACCACACTTTACTTAATCAAAGTTTTCAATAATAGAAGTAACTTTTCTACTCACCTCGATATCATTGATTTTTTTGAGAGCGAAATGTGCCAGCCTGAATATAACATACATCCGCCACAAGGTAAATTTGGTGACAGGGTTCCCATCCAAGTCTATTGTCAGGTTGTCAAGACGACGGATATTTGACAATGCGTTGATCTGTGACAGGGTCCGAATATTGGTAGCACTAAATGTTACTGTCTGAAAAATTGAATAAAAAGTACATTTTACAATTTTGAAACGACTGAAGTTTATATAAGTCAAGGACTCTATTTAATAGTCAGTTTTCATGACCACAGTTCCACTCTTTGGGAGATAATTCCCGGAGACAGCACATTAAAGTAGATGTTTCTGTTTCATTAAGGTTATTAGAAGTCTACGATATCCTAGATACAGGGTAAGCTATGTTACAATCAACACTTAGTGCACCCGACACTGATTATCTATAGATACCTTTCTATCAGACTTTAGGTAGCCCACACAGCCAAACTAGTTTATTGATTTTTTTTTCTGGTGATGAAAATGGTAGCTGAATCTAGAATATCAAATATCAATCTACAACCTAAACTTCCTTTCAGGCATTACATTTACAGTAAGAGATTAACTGATAATCTAATTGTTAATTTGAGACAATTTTTTTCATTCTTGCTATGTTCTGACCATCATGGTGTATGTATTGGTATAGATAACTGTGTATTAAGTGTTACAAAAGATAGGAAGTAGTGTCAAGCCGAGTATCTAATTACCAGACGGAAAGGCCAGACTGGATTTAATTAGCAAAAATAAAATACGAAAGTGTGTCTGGTAATCTGTGTTACATGTCAATATATCTAACTATGTACCTGTAGTATATGTACAATGTCATTACGACCCAAACAAAAACGGTGACCCAAACAACAAGAGCTGTTGGAGAACAGCAAAGCTCGCCTATTCAGAAGAAGTTGATGTTCAAGTAATTACTATTTAAACATGGAAATATGACAAATTAACAGACTCAAAAACCCCCTAAAGGGCCCCAAATTGGTTGTATTATCACGTTCAGCATCCATACACATTAGGAAAATAAAATCATAAACATTTATGATGACTTATGCTTAAACAATTGACAAAATAGAAACTTGCTCAAAAACTTTAACATGGAAAGATGACAAATTAACAGACTCAAAAAAGCCCTAAAGGGCCCCAAATTGGTTGTATTATCACGTTCAGCATCCATACACATTAGGAAAATAAAATCATAAACATTTATGATGACTTAAGCTTAAACAATTGACGAAACAGAAACTTGCTTAAAAACTTTAACGTGAAATGGAACGCCAACGCCAACGTTGACGCCGACGCTGGGGTGACAACATTAGCTCCCCCTTTCTTCGAATAGGCGAGCTAAAAAGGGCAACCAAAACCAGATTTTTATAGTCTTCACATTTGTTTTCCAGAAATGTTTTTTTTTTTCCAGAAAACAACGACCAAAACAACTTTCACATTGCAGGGTACAAGGTATTTGTGATTATCTCCATGCCTAGTGGTAGTACAGTATTTAATTTATCAAGGTTTGAATGGTAAGTAATGCAGTGTTATATGCAGTTTTCTATATAAATTGTCAATCTAAAATGTCATGTATAAATTTCCACCTCCAATTTTTCCTGTAGATTTATGAAATAATAAGCAATATTCAAGGGCATTTCAATGCTACTTGAGAAGTCGTGTTTCAAAACATTTCAAGGCTAAATGTAGAATCAAGGCTTTTATTATATTAAGGCCTCTTTAAAAAATAAATAGAATTTTCAAAACTTAACTCAAGCAAAACCTTCAAGTATTTTACACATCCAAGTTTTTTTTATCATTTTCATAAGTAATTATACAATAACATATAAATTTGGTTTCAATGTGTAAACATGCATAACCCTAAATATTCAAGTGATAATCTCATTTTAAAGCATTCCTGGGCAACCCCAACCCCCCTCCCTTCCCCTTAATCTTCGCTGTAATACCTGGGTAACTAATTAAGTAGAACATACAGCAATTGCTGAATAGGACAATTTACATTAATAATTTAACTCAGAGACAAAAACTCTAAGTATATTCAGAGTTAAAATATTCTGGACATATTTTGTTATCTGAATCCTGCAACGTCCAATTATCAGAATTAAAATGTGCTAAATGTTAATATCTTGACCACTAGTACTAATTCTGAATATCACATTGACTTCCTTCAGGTCATATTGTACATAATTTTATATTCCAACCAATTGTACCCATAAGAATACATTTTACTTACGTATCCATAGATGGTTAGGATTTATTTACTCATAAAATAATTCCAAAAAATCCAAGTCAGAATCAGTAAAAATTCCTTCGAAATTCAAATGAAAACACAATTCTAAATTCCAATTGTATGACTGGCGTAAAAGTGAAGTTGATGTACGACAATAAATGGTTCAGGTTTAACCGTGAAATGATTAGCGTCTAAAGCTGGTCACCTAATCTTGTAATCCCTGTGTGCATTGGTAGGATTAAACATGGAGAGAAATTTTACTCAACATATAAGCTGTTCTCCCATACAAAATCTCTCAGAGACATTTCCGTGCCATGTTTGTACATAGAACGTTATGTACAGCATCAATTTCTCTCACTCTCTCTACAACAACACTTACTATAAATGCCAAAAAGAAGGAAATTAATATTCAGAGTTAAGAAAATCCCATTTCTTTATCATCTATGAAAGCATAAAAACAGATATCAATATTTAAATCTATTTTTTCTTATTATGTTTGATACAGTGCAATAGATGACTACAAAATTTAATGTTGTGACCTTGAATCTAAATAAGTGACCCTTGGGTATTAACTTAAGGAATGATTTTTATTGTTTGTTGGTTACTGGTGTGTAAACTGCATTTTTTGTACAGATATTTTAAATGACGTGCGTTAGCGGAAATGTTAATATTGAGGTATATACAATATATTCTATATACTGAGGTATACAGTATATTCTGTGTACTGAGTCAGTCAATCACATTAAGTGGATTATGTTGCACACACTAGTACATGTCATACTCGTACAATTTCCTTGTTTAGTCCCACCAAAAGGGATTTACTTTCTAACATGTAGATTAAAAAATACACTATAGTGTATAGTTCTGTACTTTAGTGTATAGTTTTGTACTTTAGCGTATAGTATGTACTTTAGTGTATAGTTTGTACTTTAGTGTATAGTTTGTACATTAGTGTATAGTTTTGTACTTTAGTGTTTTGTGCTTTAGTGTATAGTTTTGTACTTTAGTGTTTTGTACTTTAGTGTATAGTTTTGTACTTTAGTGTATAGTTTGTACTTTAGTGTATAGTTTTGTATTTTAGTGTATAATTTGTACTTTAGTGTATAGTTTGTACTTTAGTGTTAATGTATAGTTCTGTACTTTAGTGTATAGTTTTGTACTATAGTGTATAGTTTTGTACTTTAGTGTATAGTTTTGTATTTTAATGTATAGTTCTGTACTTTAGTGTATAGTTTTGTACTTTAGTGTATAGTTTTGTACTTTAGTGTATAGTTTGTACTTTAGTGTATAGTTTTGTACTTTAGTGTATAGTTTTGTACTTTAATGTATAGTTTTGTACTTTAGTGTATAGTTTTGTACATTAGTGTATAGTTTGTACTTTAGTGTATAGTTTTGTACTTTAGTGTATAGTTTTGAACTTTAATGTATAGTTTTGTACTTTAGTGTATAGTTTTGTACTTTAGTGTATAGTTTTGTACTTTAGTGTATAGTTTTGTAATTTAGTGTATAGTTTTGTATTTTAGTGTATAGTTTTGCATTTTAGTGTATAGTTTGTACTTTAGTGTATAGTTTTGTACTTTAGTGTATAGTTCTGTACTTTAGTGTATAGTTTGTACTTTAGTGTATAGTTTTGTAATTTAGTGTATAGTTTTGTACTTTAGTGTATAGTTTTGTACTTTAGTGTATAGTTTTGTACTTTAGTGTTTTGTACTTTAGTGTTTAGTTTTGTACTTTAGTTTATAGTTTGTACTTTAGTGTATAGTTTTGTACTTTAGTGTATAGTTTTGTAATTTAGTGTATAGAGTCGTACTATAGTGTATAGTTCTGTACTTTAGTGTATAGTTTTGTACTTTAGTGTATAGTTCTGTACTTTAGTGTATAGTTTTGTACTTTAGTGTATAGTTTGTACTTTTAGTTTTGTACTTTAGTGTATAGTTTTGTACTTTATTGTATAGTTTGTACATTAGTGTATAGTTTGTACTTTAGTGTATAGTTTTGTACTTTAGTGTATAGTTTGAACTTTAGTGTATAGTTTGTACTTTAGTGTATAGTTTTGTACTTTAGTGTATAGTTCTGTACTTTAGTGTATAGTTTTGTACTTAGTGTATAGTTCTGTACTTTAATGTATAGTTTTGTACTTTAATGTATAGTTTTGTACTTTAGTGTATAGTTTTGTACTTTAGTGTATAGTTTTGTACTTTAGTGTATAGTTTTGTATTTTAGTGTATAATTTTGTACTTTAGTGTATAGTTTGTACTTTAGTGTATAGTTTTGTACTTTAGTGTATAGTTTTGTACTTAGTGTATAGTTCTGTACTTAGTGTATAGTTTTGTACTTTAGTGTATAGTTTTGTACTTTAGTGTATAGTTTTTTATTTTAGTGTATAATTTTGTACTTTAGTGTATAGTTTGTACTTTAGTGTATAGTTTTGTACTTTAGTGTATAGTTTGTACTTTAGTATATAGTTTGTACTTTAGTGTATAGTTCTGTACTTTAGTGTATAGTTTTGTATTTTAGTGTATAGTTTTGTACTTTAGAGTATAGTTTGTACTTTAGTGTATAGTTTTGTACTTTAGTGTATAGTTTTGTACTTTAGTGTATAGTTCTGTACTTTAATGTATAGTTCTGTACTTTAGTGTATAGTTTTGTACTTTAGTGTATAGTTTTGTACTTTAGTGTATAGTTCTGTACTTTAGTGTATAGTTTTGAACTTTAGTGTATAGTTTTGTACTTTAGTGTATAGAGTTGTACTTTAATGTATAGTTTGTACTTTAGTGTATAGTTTTGTACTTTAGTGTAGAGTTCTGTACTTTAGTGTATAGTTCTGTACTTTAGTGTATAGTTTTGTACTTTAGTGTATAGAGTTGTACTTTAATGTATAGTTTTGTACTTTAGTGTATAGAGTTGTACGTTAGTGTTTAGTTTCACACTAGTCTTATATAAAACCCCTATAAAGTAAATCTCTATGTAAAATCCTTTCTATAAAAACTACCTTGATAAGATGGTCACATCTCAAATTGTGTTGAAATTGGTCTAAAAAAGTGGTTTTTATGCAGAGGTGGTTGTTATGGCAGGTTTGACTATATATGTATGTATCTTACCTGTACCCCTGGAAATCGCGTCCGCACCTTGTGTAGGTGCTTTACAATATCGTCAAAGTCTATAAACTTGAAGAAGATATGTGTGATAGCAGCCGCGGCTTGCATGCCCCAGTTTCTGTCGAGCCCTTCCAGAGATTTAGCCCCGTACAATGTCAGCGTGTCCCCTTCCAGGTCAGCTAAATTGTTTAATCCCCCAGCTTGAGTTGTGTCCCCTTGACTATAAAAAATGCAATAAAATAAAATATTTATATTACCATTTTTACATCAGAATAATTTCATATCTTATTCAGAAACTATTGCAATAAATTACAACAGGATTTTTGCCAGCTATTTTTGGAAAAGGACCCTAAGCAAAAATTGGGAAAATATCATTTGTGTTCAAATCTAGGAAAATACAAAAACTATAACTTTGCTATTTTTTTCTAATTTTGAAAAGTTCTGGAAAAATATACGATCTTCAATTTTTACAAGATATTGATATTATTGTCGTAGCTTTTCACATCATTTGTGAGTTTTAACTAAGTTTTACCACAATTGGGAAAATTTTACTGCATTTGTAAATACAGTTTCAATTGGGGATTGGTCCTTCTACCGGACCTTACAAAGGCCTGGCAAAAACCCTGTACAATCCTAAATTATCAGATAAAACAGCTCATCATATATGTTGGAATGACAAGAACATCAAATTTTATCCAGAAATGAGGTTAAATTAATACCCGAATATAATGGTCTCCTTGAGTTGTCCACATTTCTGAGGATCGGTTTTTTTGACACTGTTGGCACTGTTAGAACTGGTACGAGGCCGGTCCTTGTCTGTCCCATCAGCTACAGTGGTACTCTGGGCACTGCTCGGCCGACTCCCTCCTCTACTGCTGTACTTCTCACTGTATCAGAAAGGTTCAAGATGAAGGTAACTCTTTTTTTTACATAAACACAACTTCCATTTCTTATTGCAGAGCAGCAAAGTATAATTTTTCTCAAACTTTTCTAATAAACCAGCTTATTTTTCTTCATACACTCATCAATCCCATTCAATATCATTCTCATCCCACAGATTTTAACCAATTCTCATACCACAGATTTTAACCAATTCTCATCCCACAGACTATAACCAATTATCATCCCACAGACTATAACCAATTCTCACCCCACAGACTACAACCAATTCTCATCCCACAGACTATAACCAATTCTCATCCCACAGACTTTAACCAATTCTCACCTCACAGACTTTAAACAATTCTCATCCCACAGACTATACCAAATTCTCATCCCACATACTATAACCAATTCTCATCCCACAGACTATAATCAATTCTCATCCCACAGACTATAACCAATTCTCATCCCAAAGACTATAACCCATTCTCATCCCACAGACTATAGCCAATTCTGATTCCACAGACTATAATCAATTCTCACTCATCCCATAGACTATAACCCATTCTCACCTCACAGACTATAACCAATTCTGATCCCACACACTATAACCAATTCTCATCCCACAGACTATAACCAATTCTCATCCCACAGACTATAAGCAATTCTCATCCCACAGACTATAACCAATTCTCATCCCACAGACTATAACCAATTCTCATCCCACAGACTATAACCAATTCTCATCCCACAGACTATAACCAATTCTCATCCCACAGACTATAACCAATTCTCATCCCACAGACTATAACCAATTCTCATCCCACAGACTATAACCAATTCTCATCCCACAGACTATAACCAATTCTCATCCCACAGACTATAACCAATTCTCATCCCACAGACTATAACCAATTCTCATCCCACAGACTATAACCAATTCTCATCCCACAGACTATAACCAATTCTCATCCCACAGACTATAACCAATTCTCATCCCACAGACTATAACCAATTCTCATCCCACAGACTATAACCAATTCTCATCCCACAGACTATAACCAATTCTCATCCCACAGACTATAACCAATTCTCATCCCACAGACTATAACCAATTCTCATCCCACAGACTATAACCAATTCTCATCCCACAGACTATAACCAATTCTCATCCCACAGACTATAACCAATTCTCATCCCACAGACTATAACCAATTCTCATCCCAAAGACTATAACCAATTCTCACCTCATAGACTATAACCAATTCTCATCCCACAGACTATAACCAATTCTCATCCCACAGACTATAACCAATTGACATCCCACACACTATAACCAATTCTCATCCGACAGACTATAACCAATTCTCACCTCACAGACTATAACCCATTCTCACCCCACAGACTATAACCAATTCTCACCTCACAGACTATAACCCATTATCATCCCACAGACTATAACCAATTCTCACCCCACAGACTATAACCAATTCTCATCCCACAGACTATAACCAATTATCACCCCACAGACTATAACCAATTATCACCCCACAGACTATAACCAATTATCATCCCACAGACTATAACCAATTATCACCCCACAGACTATAACCAATTCTCATCCTACAGACTATAACCAATTCTCATCCCACAGACTATAACCAATTCTCATCCCACACACTATAACCAATTCTCATCCCACACACTATAACCAATTCTCACCTCACAGACTATAACCAATTCTCATCCCACACACTAAAACCAATTCTCACCCCACAGACTACAACCAATTCTCATCCCACAGACTATAACCAATTCTCATCCCAAAGACTATAAATTATATCAATTATCATCTCTTTGCGAGGCCTCCTTTATTTTTTGTTTAATGAGTCCATGCACTGACCACAGGGTTACATTGACCACAGGGTTACACTGACCACAGGGTTACACTGACCACAGGGTTACACTGACCACAGGGTTACATTGACCACAGGGTTACATTGACCACAGGGTTACATTGACCACAGGGTTACACTGACCACAGAGTTACATTGACCACAGGGTTACATTGACCACAGGGTTACATTGACCACAGGGTTACATTGACCACAGGGTTACACTGACCACAGGGTTACATTGACCACAGGGTTACACTGACCTGTGAACAGACTCAAGGTCAAGGTTCTCTTCGCTGAAGGTCATTGGTTGTACAAGGTCAGAGTTAGGTACGGAGCCCACATGGTTGGCGTAAATGTCTGGCATTTTAACGAGCTTTCCCGTCCGGTTCATCATTGTACCCTGCATTACTTCCCATTGTCGTTTGGCATTGTTGATGGCTATTCTCTTCTTTTCCTAAAATACAAATTAATTAATAATCTCAAATAAATGAAAATTAAAATCTTAATATTTGCAATGTTCAAGTATATTTTATCTATTTATTTTATTTTTTTTCTCATATATATATTTTTTTTTTTTGGCTGTCACCAATACTTTAAAACCCATGGCTCTTGGGTCATTAAACCATCTTAGACTGATGGTTTCTACTTAGCAAATCAAAAATGACATTTGGCTTTATTTTTAGTAACATCATTTGTGATTGGTTATAAGTCTGTTTTAGACTTTAAGATAGTTTCGTGACATTGAGGCCTTGTTTAAGACAAATTTTCTAAGAAATATTGTCAGGGTTGCATGCTTATTGATTTTCAAAATAAAAATGAGTTATGATCAAATGTTTAATAATGAGGTTAAGCAAAATAATATTTTTTCTATAATTTTGCTTCTTGCATCTTTATGTTTTTGAATTGATATTGTACTGTAAAAGTATTAAAACAGAATGTAAATGAATATATCTGAGCAGTAATAGTAGATCTGACCACCAGACTTATAAAGCCATCCCACCAACACCATACAGAATACTAATATCTCAGCCTACATAGGTCTAGCCACTTGTCTGTGGTAACTTACTATTCACATTTATCTTCATAACTTTATAGCAGAATTTCTATAAGTACTTCTTTACAAACAAAAACACATACATTACGACATAGAGATTTATAAATGTAAGATAATATTTAAAGGTTTAATTATACATAATATTTTTTGTGTGAGAAATTTATGCCAACAAGGACATAGTCATTCAGATCCCCCGCCAATGGACATATCAAAGCTGAAGTATGTTTGATTGTGGAGACTTATGTGGATGAAAAAAAACAGGAAAAAGGAAGTTGAGCTAAAGAAAGATGGAGTATAATTCAAGTAGAGCGGGGCTGCAATTGTTGAATCAGGTATACAGCCTTGACATTTATATTAGACTAAATACACAAAGATGGGTGGAGTTTTGCAAAGTAACATTTACCATTTACCATAATATTTTCAGCAATGTTTCCATGGTAACGGAAAAAGTGCAAAAAATGAATACCTAAAAATAGCAAAAGGTACTACTAGACCATAAAAAGAATGTGTCTATGAAGTTTCGTGGAAATATCTCTGCTGGTTTTAGAGTTATGCTCCGGAAATGAACCTGCTACAAAAATATGATATTTTCAGCAATGTTTCTATGGTAACAGAAAAAAACACAAAAAGTGAAAACCTAAAAATAGCAAAAGGCCCTACTAGACTATAAGAACAATGTGTCCATGAAGTTTCATGGAAATATCTCTGTTGGTTTTAGAGTTGTGCTCCGGAAACGATTCTTACACAAAAATCTGCCATTTTCAGCAATGTTTCCATGGTTACAGAAAAAATGCAAAAAATGAAAACCTAAAAATAGCAAAAGGCACTACTAGACCATAAGACCAATGTGTGTATGAAGTTTTGTGGAAATATCTCTACTGGTTTTAGAGTTATGCTCTGGAAACCATTCGTACGGACGGACAGACGGACAGACAGATGGAACCCATTTGTATATCCCCCGCCAACTTCGTTGGGCAGGGATAATTAATTCAGAGAAATAGGAATGTCTGCATGCACACACCTGTATATAGTGGATTACTTTACCTAGTCTAGTATGTGACAGATAATGAACTCAAAAGTGTCAGTAAAGAAATATTAAATAAATTCAATAAAACTTCAAATGCTCATTATTTTTCCTCTCACACACGAATTCTCCTCAGAATTATCAGGATTATATTTTTATTTGAATTTATGAAATATTGTTAACACTTCCTTATAACTCCTCTGGTCAAGTGACAGTCAAAGGGAAGTAACTCTAGAGAAACCCAACAAGTCTAATCAAAGAATGTACTAAATTGGATCTAATCCAAAATAGAAGTTAATTAGTAGGTTTAAAACTTGAAATTTTAATAAAACTAAAGTGATCTTGCAGTTAATCTAAATATTGAAATAAGATAAGTTTACTTAAGAAAAGATACATGAAGTTTCTTTAGCTACTAATTGATATAATTTTGAACATAGAAATGTTATTTACCAAAAACGGTATCTGGAAATGAATAACAATTCGAAATATGTGTAAATATGGCGATTTTGGTTTGTTTAGTTTTACGTCCTATTAACAGCCAGGGTCATGTAAGGACGTGCCAGGTTTGTTGGTGGAGGAAAGCCGGAGTACCCGGAGAAAAACCACTGGCCAGCGGTCAGTACCTGGCAACTGCCCCACATGGGATTCGAACCCGCATCCCAGAGGTGGAGGGCTTGTGGTAATATGTCGGGACATCTTAACCACTCGGCCACCGCGGCCCCATAAAAATAAATAAATATGGCGAAGTATTTGTATAGAATTGATGGTTGGTTAGACAAATGTAGAGTAATTTTATCTCTGTTTGAAGTTTCAAACTTCAGCTTTATTAAGTATTAATGTTATTGCAATGCACTCAGAATATTCTGACATCATTTGACATTTTCATTAAAGAATTTTTTTTTTAAAGATTACAATGCCTATAATCTTTTTTAATGAAATACCAATCATCAGTTTCAAAATAACTTAGTAGATATAAACTTTATCTACTCCTCCTCAAAATCAGATATGAATATGAAGAATATGTATAGATGTTGTGATCAACAATTTCAATCCATCTGATATTTTATGTGTATGTGATTCCCAGGTTGTATAGAAGTATGGTGAATTAACTTATTAGTGTTATGGTCTAAGCACACCATGCTGAACAGCTGTGGGGCAAAGCCATGCTTGTTACGGATGCTGCGAGATCCAGCAGGCTTAGCCTGTAGAATGTATGCATACCGTGATGGGAGGTGCACTCTGTACTATGGGTGATGACACTACCTTCAATACGGCTGCTTTGCTGCCCTCTCGTTTCTTCTCCTCCTCCTTCCTGGCCATCACCAACGCTATCCGTCGCTCCTCCTCCTAAACAAACCACACAGCTCTTTTAGTAATGAAAAACATTATTCTAACATTTCAAAATCAAATACAATCATCAACTTCTAATTGCTCAATTATTCCAAACAGAAGGTAATTGTAGACATGTCTAGACCAAATCAATGAATATTATACCACAGATATTATATTTAGTACTACTCAACATTATATAATAACAAGTAATTGGTGTCTACCCGTTTACACTGTATACTCAGAAGGTGTTTCCCGGTCAGATTGCGTTGGAACATGAGGGACATAAAGCTCTCACGTTTCATACAGCTGATCATCGGGTCTAACACAACACGATCTGACCGAAACAAAAGTCCTAGGTCCATATCCGACAAAATGTTCAGAAAATCACAAAACAAAAACAGACACACAGTCTAAAATAGTCCTCATAGAAAAATTAGAACCAAAACTTTTGTTCTGTGTCCAAATTTGGGTTAAGAGTGACAAAGATGAAACTTCTATGTGATGTTGTAACAGAGCAACATTTAGACGTTAATTATAAACATTGATCCCAAATATGGTGGTACGACCAACTGCCACAGCGTGAGGTCGGCCGATGTTTTCAGCGGTATGATTATGCTATCTGGGAGTATACATTTATAATGAGATCTAATGTTACAGTTTCGGGTGACATTGGCTCAGTATTGACCGATTAAACACTATAACATAGTCTAACGGTAGGATTGTGTGCAATACACATGAGACAATAGACAGTTTACATTTGTATAAATACATTATTTAAGAACACAGAATATTTAGACAATATCAATATACCCTCTAAGTACTTAACGTTCAGTTTTTGAAAATGTTCTAATTTCATTCAAAAGTTTTTAATTACCAGGTAATGTATCAAACATTTTGTTATTTTTTCAAATCCAAAAGTTCACTTCAAAGATAATTATTTGAAATCTTAGCCTTAGCAACATCAGTACATGTGTCTGATGGATTCACTAGATAAATAATTATTTCACTGGTATTAAGCTCATATCTGGCAATAAGTCCATGTCTGGTAATAACCCTTGTCTGGTGATAAGTCAATGTCTAGTAACAAGCCCATGTCTGGTAATAAGTTAATGTCTAGTAACAAGCCCATGTCTGGTAATAAGTTAATGTCTAGTAACAAGCCCATGTCTGATAATAACCCTTGTCTGGTAATAAGTTAATGTCTAGTAACAAGCCCATGTCTGGTAATTAGCCCATGTCTGGTAATAAGTTAATGTCTAGTAACAAGCCTATGTCTGGTAATTAGCCCATGTCTGGTAATAAGTCAATGTCTAGTAACAAGCCCATGTCTGGTAATAAGTTAATGTCTAGTAACAAGCCCATATCTGGTGATAAGTCAATGTCTAGTAACAAGCCCATGTCTGATAATAACCCTTGTCTGGTAATAAGTTAATGTCTAGTAACAAGCCCATGTCTGGTATTTAGCCCATGTCTGGTAATAAGCCCATGTCTGGTAATAAGCCATGTCTGGTAATAAGCCATGTCTGATAATAAGCCCATGTTTGATAATAAGTCCATGTCTGGTAATAAGCCCATGTAAAAGCCCATGTCTGGTAATAAGCCCATGTTTGATAATAAGTCCATGTCTGGTAATAAGCCCATGTCTGGTAATAAGCCCATGTCTGGTAATAAGTTAATGTCTAGTAACAAGCCCATGTCTGATAATAACCCTTGTCTGGTAATAAGTTAATGTCTAGTAACAAGCCCATGTCTGATAATAACCCTTGTTTGGTAATAAGTTAATGTCTAGTAACAAGCCCATGTCTGGTAATTAGCCCATGTCTGGTAATAAGCCCATGTCTGGTAATAAGCCATGTCTGGTAATAAGCCCATGTTTGATAATAAGTCCATGTCTGGTAATAAGTGCATGTCTGGTAATAAACCATAATAAGCCCATGTCTGATAATAAGCCCATGTCTGGGAATAAGCCCTTGTCTGGGAATAAGCCCTTGTCTGGTATTAAGCCCATGTCTGGTAATAAGCCCATGTCTAATAATAAGCCCACCCGATTTAAATGTTATTTCTCTGTGATTAACAAGCTCATACAGCAGTGTTACAGCAAAATCAGAATAAACATATCTGTTATACTGTACATAAGGAAAGGCTTATACAGCAGTGTTACAGCAAACTCAGAATAAACATATCTGTTATACTGTACATAAGGAAAGGCTTATACAGTAGTTTTACAGCAAAATCAGAATAAACATAGTAGAAAGTATTTTATACTGAAGGCCAAACCCTGGCAACATCATAAAACATCTTTAAACAAGTCTCATTTTTTTAAAGGAGTGTAAGCCTATTTATGTCCAAGCATGATAATTTTTTATATAATTTTGCCAACCATAATGGAATCAGAAATTAACCTGGAAACAGCCCTATCAAAATTTGTAACAAGTATTTAAACAAAAACAACTTAAATAAGTAATGTGATGAGTTAACAGAAGACAAGGGTGATTCCTCCAATGTTTGTAAGCCATACATGTTAAAGTCAGTCAAACTCTCAAACATCTACGGCACAGGAATTATACAATTTCAAAAATATTTTAACCACTAAGGTCACACATGGTCCATGATAATATTGGGTTTGTGTCACTTCACCCAGAGAAGGCTTATAGTGATCTGTATAACATTTGTATAACTAAATGACAACTGAAGGTAAATATGAATGATAATTAAACCTAATCTTCAGTCCTTGGATTCTACAAGGTCTAAACATAGCCCATTGATGTCATCAAGTTAGTAGAGGAAAAAAAATTACATGGGGGGGGGGGGGGGGGGGGGAATAAATACATTTCGACGCGCACATCAAATCATGCATGCTTTTAGTATAAGCTGTTTAGAATTTAAAGTTATTTGAATAATTTACAAAACTTAATCCTAAATTCTGGTTATAAAAAAGCAAAAATTCATAGAAAATCGAAGGATAGGCCTAGAACTGATACTAGTTGTTCAGGTAGATGGAGTACAGTAGATTATCTGTCCTAAAGTCGAGTGAATCAGTTGATTTATCACAAAATTTCATAAATGTTTCATAAAAAAAAAAAGAAATCTAAAACTGACAGCAAAACTTCCAATAAACACAGAACTTGGTTAAAAAGCTAAAATGGAGGTAAGTATATTCATCACAGCAAGCAATGCAGGAGAATATATATACTACCCGTCCCCGGAGGGGCAGAATGCTGCCCAGCGGGGCCGAGGGGTAGGGCAGAGAAGATAGAGGTTCAGGGTGATGGTAGCCACTCGGGATCACAGTGGCGCTCGCTACCTTTGGAAACACGCTATAAGATGCCTGTGGGTAAAAGAATAAATGTAACTGACCTCAACTTATATTCCAGAATCTATACTCACTACAACTTTAACTGACTCAATTGATAAAACCTTTCAAAAATAATCATATTTTCTAAAACTGTGACCTTGATAAATTATTGAATTTGTAATGATATAAAAAATTCACTGTGACCTTGACATTGATTACTTAGTGGTGACCTTGAAGTTGAATTCTTCATTGTGACCTTGACATTGAATACTTATTGGTGACTTTGATATTGACTATTTCATTGTGACCTTGAAACTGAATACTTATTGTTGACTTTGATATTGACTATTTCATTGTGACCTTGAAATTGAATACTTATTGGTGACCTTGATATTGACTACCTTATTGTGACCTTGAAATTGAATACTTATTGGTGACCTTGATATTGACTACTTCATTGTGACCTTGAAATTGATTACTTATTGGTGACCTTGATATTGACTACTTCATTGTGACCTTGCGAGGCATTGAATACTTCACTTTGACCTGGACACTTGGTAAATTAACTAGGACCAAGGAATTAATTAAAACTTGATTAGTGTTATGTCCGTTCATACTTCTATGACTAAGATTGACATGTTTAACTACATATTAAATCACTAGACTAAACCATCCCAGGATTATGCCCGGCCACCTCGTTATAGACACTCACCACGCCCTTGTTAAAGTAAATTTGTCTCTACTAAATCAATACTAATAAGTTCAAAACCTCAGATAGAATATTCCACATGTTATATAAGTGATTCCAGTTCAATATCGCATGTAGTTTACATAACAGACAAGGTTTTATTCTGATTTTACTGTAATGAAGCCTTTCCATTATACAAGCATTCAAACATACTCTTTTTTCATAAATATTGATTATAACAATTGCTACGAAAATAATGGTCTTGCAAAGCCCTGTTTCAGCTTACTGCACATTTGTGCTATGGGAGACGGTTTTGTTATGGGAGACATTTATATTCAAGTATACTGCCAATGACTTCAAACTAAAATACTTTTCTGGTTAACTACCTATAAAAATTTACCTGAGGAAAGGGGGGTAAAGCAGGCCTTCGGGTGGCCTTGTGCAGAATCTAAAGATTTCTACATCCCTCTCAACAAATCAACAATAAATTTCTAGCAAAATGATGTTTTCTCTATAAATAATTAATTTGAAACTATTTATGTAAAGTAATTAAACTACTTAACATATAGCATTACATATATTCAATTTAAATAATCTAACACAATAAAAAATCAATTATGTGCAGTCTGATGTATAAATGACTTCAGTAATCAATAACAACTCCTTGTTCAGAATTTGATATAATCGGCTACATTAAAATGTACTGAATGACAGACCTGCATTTTATAGCATTGCTATTGTAGCAGACTTTAAGCAGAAGCATTACATCTGGGTCCAATCTCAATAATCATTTACTGTTTATGTTTAGAAATTTTATGGCCAGTTCTAAATGCATCTAAATTAAAATTCTTCTAATTGTAATGATAATTTCATTTAGCACAAATAACACGAATGTTTGAGGACATATTACATGATATATGTTTTGTAAATATTGGGCTCCTCTGGTACCATATTTATGTATAAATTATAGCTAACTGTTCTATATAAAATTCTGTCAGTATCTGTAAGACATACAGACTTCAGATGACATAATTATACATTAGTATACAATTTACCACTAATCAAGTTGTGTTCAGATTATCTCCCCTTAAGTTCCATTAATTATAAATATATACTGGCTAATGGTATTTCAGACAATCACACATTATTTTCCCGCTTTGTTTTGTTCTAGAATAATAAATTTTTTATTCTAATCATGTGTTGATATGATTTTTTTTATTAAAAATAAAAATAAAAAATAAAACATCAGACTGACCGTGACTCGCTTCATGTCAAGCTGTTTGAGCTGCTGCATGTGTCGGAGGACGATCTGTTTGTAGTACTGTTCCTGAGTGATAGGGTTGCCATCCAGAGTTATTTCCGACAGACTGTTGGAGTCCCCCAGGCACGCAATATCCTCGAAACTGTAAAAGAAAAACAAAGGTCATATTCTCAAATTAAAATAAAATGTAAAAAAAAAATTTTTTAAAAGTAACCTGAGTAGACATAGCTATACATGTCATAGACTGATTTTGACTCAGTTTTTTATTTGTTCAGAGTAAAGTTTACAATGCTGCTGAAATAAAATCACCATAAAAATGAATGTACTTTACAGAAACTTACTATTCAGACGAGCGATAATCCTTCAGTCTATGGCGATACTTTCTGTAGTGCCACATGATTATCCAGGAAAAGTGACAGATTCTATTTCTCAAACAAATCAAGTTCTGTAATGCTATGTAGTTATGGGTAAAAAAGCAGCTTATTTGTCGCTGTTACAGATTATTTGTCGCTGTAACAGATTATTTGTCGCTGTAACAATATATTTGTCGCTGTTACAAATTATTTTTCGCTGTAACAGATTTGTCACTGTTACAAATTATTTGTCGCTGTTACAGATTATTTGTCACTGTTACAAATTATTTGTCGCTGTTACAGATTATTTGTCACTGTTACAAATTATTTGAACTCCATGATTATAGTTAATATGTAGGACACTTTCAGAAATTCCCTCTAGACATTTCAGCAGTAAAAGCTGTCTGCTTCATAGTCCCATATAATATGGTTGTATCAATGTTACACTATAAAGTATAAAGCACCACTAAATCCACTCCATTGAGGTGACTATCAAGCTGTTTGATAGTAAAAAGGACACTAAAAATCACATCATTCACACTTGTTTGTGAATATCCCCTGAATAAAATATCCACAGACTGATCAGAAAGTCTCCATCAAGCTGCATCACGCTTTCACCACGTCTTACTCTGTTTAGAATACAACCTCATGAAAAACGGTTTTTTCTGAAAGGTTTAGCTGTGTATCATATCTTGATGTAATCGATGACATCTACATATCTTAATTGAATGGGAAAAATTCATGCATTCACTTAGCATTTTCAATTTCATTCGATTCAAGAGCGATTACCACAAATATAACATATGTAGTAAGATGAACGGTGTAATGCTGCATGTATAGGTATTAATGCAGGAGAATAACAGCTGGAAATATCTCGTCTTATTTTGAAGTGTTTGAATTTACTTCAAGAATATTTGTTTAGGCATTTAAGTCAGAGTATTAACACTGAAGGATTTACTTAATTCTACACATATCATGGCATGTTCTGGCGGCACTTTTAACCAGAATGAGCAATCACTTTCCACAGTCGATAACAAGTCAACCCTTCAGCTATCCATGGACAGTTTGTTAAGCTGTATTAATCAGTCTGATAATGAAGAAGAGGATCACAGATTTTAAGTTCTTCCAACTATACAGGTGTCACTGTTTGTTTAATGCTCCTGACAGAATGAAAATGGCTGATTAACACAAATTTCTTCTTTACACAAAATCACCAGATCTTCCACTGGGCCCAACTGATCAAACATTCCACCCCAATTTGTATATCACTAGCGATTATTTTACCTGGCAGACAGAATTACATAACAGCAGTATAAAACACAGCATTGTTTTATACATTACACAGGATTTTAAAAGCAAATTTTGCTCCACAATTTTGTTATCAATCTTTCAATAGGTTTTCCTTGATCCCTGTCAGACGGAGCCGGACACGTAAATCCTTCGTGACTGAGCAACACAACAGAGGAACATTTGTTTTAGGAATAATATCCACCTGAAACTTCTTAGGTTGGTTTTGATTTGCTCAAAAAGAAAGAAATCATTTCAAGGTTTATAAATTGTTTTCTGATGGACGATCTTCCTGCTTGTTCAGGAACAAAGTTGGCACATCAAAGTGTAATAGACTTATAATAATTATAGATGGCATCTTAAAATAACATGAGAAAGTCATTTTGTCACACTTGTGAAAAACAATCAATGCCCATTCACAATTACTTCCAGAAAACTTTTGAGGTCAGGAGTAAATAAGCAATTTTCTTTGATGGGCTCACTTTCACGGAAACCATTATAAAAGTCACATCATTGAGAATTCTTTTCTGGAAACTTCCTCCTTCAACAGTCACTTGAAGTATAAATACCAATTGACCAGAACATAACTGCCATCATTAACAGTCTAATGCATGCAGAATAATAACTGGTGTCCTTAACTTATATTAAAATGTTTTTTTCCTCAATATTCCAATAAATGTCCAAAGTCATTCAACACAAATTAAGAGCTATCCATCCAGTTTGATATAATAAATAATGAAGACACATGAGGAAATCCAGCTGAATTCTATAACCCTGACACTTTCTATTTAGGTTCCAGATACACAGTTTGATATTTTCACACTGAATTAATTACGAATGTCCAACCATAAAACTCTCAATCATCCTGTCCAGGGTTAACCTTCACTTAACCCAATATAAAGAAATGGTAACAGGTATTCCGTGGTAAAGTCCCAATCCATAGCCGAGTCATCGGTAACAGGTACTCCATCGACAACGACTGTCATCTTCAACAGATCACTTATCTGAGAGTCTTGTTGACATACCCTTGATACCCTTGAAAAGTTTAAAAATTTATCTTTGACTATTTTAAGCTCTCCTTACTAAATCTCTACACCATTTCCACTTCAACATTTCGCTAAGTTTCAAGTGGAGCTATGATTATCTGAAGGCGGGGAGTGATCTCACGTTTTATTATGGCAGATATTTAATAAGTCCATCTTGTTTTTATTACGCATTTCTATTTAAGTAAATAGTCGACACGCGAGGCAGGTGACATCAAAATATTGACATTCTAGATAGTGTCCAGTTAATATAGAGACATAAAGTGGTTCTATTGCCTCCATTGGAACACACAGAGGAAATAACATACTCCTGTATAGAATGGTGTCCAGTTAATATAGACATAAAGTGGTTCTATTGCCTGCATTACAACACACAGAGGAAATAACATACTCCTGTATAGAATGGTGTCCAGTTAATATAGAGACATAAAGTGGTTCTATTGCCTCCATTGGAACACACAGAGGAAATAACATACTCCTGTATAGAATGGTGTCCAGTTAATATAGAGACATAAAGTGGTTCTATTGCCTCCATTGGAACACACAGAGGAAATAACATACTCCTGTATAGAATGGTGTCCAGTTAATATAGAGACATAAAGTGGTTCTATTGCCTCCATTGGAACACACAGAGGAAATAACATACTCCTGTATAGAATGGTGTAGACAAACGCTAACATTAGACACAGACTGCAGTGCTATAGTCCATCTAAAAAAAACACAAGCATGCTCGTGACCTGAAGTTATCAAAACACGCACATTATGTCTCGATTAACAGTTCCTTGGTACGAAATTCAGATTTTGTCAGATTCCATTTTAGTAGTCCAAAAGTATACATCAGAATTTATACAAATCCTTTATACATGTTTCTATCACTTTCTCTTTACATGTCTATTACTTATTTAGAATTACAGAATAATTTACATATCTTTATATCACATATACAACATGTAGACGTGCCGATTTAGATTCTAAATGAAGAGAGGTTTTTTTTCCAAAATATGCACGACGTAATAACAGTAATATATATATCAGAATGACATGTTAAATTAATCTCCTCTTTCATATGAATAAAATTTATTATCAACTAGAATGTGAACAACTTCAAATGGCATTTATCAAACCATAACGTCTATATTCAAGTGAAATTTATTAAAAAAAATAGATTGACAGTAGTAAAGACCCAATATATTTGTAAACTTGAAGGTTAGTACGCTGGTATGACTATAGACATTCTTTATAAATATACATTCAATGAAATCAGAGGCACTTTTAAAGAAAAACCACCATTCTCGTCTTTGTATTCATTGATCTATAAACACCATGTAATGGTGCTTACCACTTTCTGAAGTAGCTAATGAATATAAGTGAATGAAATAAGCATTTTAAATAAAGCGAAGAATTTAAAATGGTGTCCATTAGACTTTTATAGGGTTCCTATAAAATTTTAATTACTAAAGCCCTGAGCTGTTTTTATCTATCTGTTCAGTGACAGCCACATACAATCATATTGGAAATACATTCTTAAATTAAGTTTGAGATCATTACTATGAGCAAAAAATACTTTTCCAGATCATTAGTTTGAAAAAAGATAATTTAAAAGGACATTATCTCAATTCACATGTACTAATTTTGATAATTAGTGAAATTTTTGTCTATATATTCATCTGACATCAATCTTAATCTCATATGCATGTATCAAATCTCTCTGAGCTCACAACTTTTATAAAATCTATTTCTTTCAAAAACATGAATAACATTCATCAGTAAAAATACACGGTAAGTACATTTTGTACATTTACCAGTTGTACTTACTAAATTCCGTTGTGATAAAACAGATATAATGATCTTATAAACTTACATAAAGCCAGTGTCTCTCCTTCAATAAAACCTGTTTCTAAAGCGTGGCCAGGCTTCTTCTATACATTTACTTATAAACAAATACATTATATAGTGAGATATCACATGGAGATGTCATCAACAGATTCCTACTGAAAAATACCAATACAAGAACTTGATATCTGGGAGACACAGGAGAGCTACTACAGCTACAATCGAGAAACAGCTACATAATTATAGATACAAGGGGTTAAAACATTTCTATATCTTTTAAAGGTTAGAAATAAACAAGATATAAACTTCATTAATTTGTTCTTAACCAATTTACAGTTTCATATTTATGAGACAAGTTTTCAAAAGAATTTTTTTCTTTCTTTGACTAGCATCAGTTGTAAAATGAACGTTCGTTTATGATGACATTTTTCTCTATAAACTACCAGGCTTTTTACCAACTTGAGCTATTATTCCTGGAGGTTAAGAATTCTAATTTTTCTTTCAAAGACAATTTGATTCGAAAATATTTTGAATTTTGTTTTGTATAATGAAAAGCATTCTAATATTAATCTTTTTATTTTCTCCCGTCTAAAACTGACCTACTATTTTAACCACACAGCAATCTGTCAGTATTGATAAAAATTCGTTGTTTATCTAATATTAAGATTTTTCTGTTGATAAGATATAAGAATCCATACAGATCGATACCGACTGACTTTGATAATCAACTGGATTACAGGTCAATATAACCACCAGTAAATACGACTTTGATAATCCACTGGATTACAGGTCAATATAACCACCAGTAAATACGACTTTGATAATCCACTGGATTACAGGTCAATATAACCACCAGTAAATATGACTTTGATAATCCACTGGATTACAGGTCAATATAACCACCAGTAAATACGACTTTGATAATCCACTGGATTACAGGTCAATATAACCACCAGTAAATATGACTTTGATAATCTACTGGATTACAGGTCAATATAACCACCAGTAAATACAGCACGACAACCTCAGAGGAACAGAATCATTCCTCCTTTATTTTCTATTCATAAAACAATTATTTCATTTCCATGACTGGTCTACTGACATTGACGGATAATGACACGCCATTAGATCTATAATAATCTTATCTGCTGTGTATACTTGTGGGACAAAAAAACAACAATGAATTTTAACAATTTACCCCAAACATAAATTTAATTATCATTTCAAACATCTCCTTGTAGAACTGATGACAAAAACATGCAGTTAAATCAACTTTGTATAGAATACAATGACCTATTTTCTGTTATGCTAATATTTATCTAGCCCAAAGATCAACCTGCTGGCTTTCATTTTTAAACTTTGTTAATGCATAGAAATCCTTTATATTTGAATATATACAATTTTTTAGTCCACATATCACTGGTGTTATAGTATGTCTTCAGTCAAATAAACCTGTATACTGTTGATGTTAAGGGTGAATGTCACCAAAGTTAGATTACTCTGACATTACAAGGGACATAACTCAGGGTAACTCTGATATTACAAGTGAGTTTCTGACATTACAGGGGACATAACTCAGGGTAACTCTGATATAACAAGTGAGTTTCTGACATTACAGGGGACATAACTCAGGGTAACTCTGATATTACAAGTGAGTTTCTGACATTACAGGGGACATAACTCAGGTAACTCTGATATTACAATTGAGTTTCTGACATTACAGGGGACATAACTCAGGGTAACTCTGATATTACAAGTGAGTTTCTGACATTACAGGGGACATAACTCAGGGTAACTCTGATATTACAAGTGAGTTTCTGACATCACAAGGGACATAACTCAGGGTAACTCTGATATTACAAGTGAGTTTCTGACATTACAGGGGACATAACTCAGGGAAACTCTGATATTAAAAATGAGTTTCTGACATTACAGGAGACATAACTCAGGGTAACTCTGATATTACAAGTGAGTTTCTGATATTACAGGGGACATAACTCAGGGTAACTCTGATATTACAAGTGAGTGTCTGACATCACCAGGGGACATAACTCATGTAACTCTGCTGCTGTCAAATCCTCCATGTGTGGAGTGAGAATGTAAATTGTATTATATTCAGATCCTAACACTGTATGATTCATTATTTTCATTATAATAGAAAATGAAAGAACAAAATTTAAGTACCAGATATTAGATATATCCCATCTGTGCATATGTTTTGAAAACAACGAACTGAAATGGAAGTTAGTGTGAGGCCATGGCCAGTAACCATCATCCAATACTTACATGTCAGCAATACGGTGAAACTTCACCTGGAAATATTTCTTATTTTTCTCCAATCCAGTTGGGAGGTGCTTAGGCTCCATAACTCTATCCCAAATATCAGAGAAGTTGGACACAAATATCAAAGTTCTGAAGTTATGAACACAAATTGTGGACAATTCAAGTTGATATCCACAATATCCTTTACATTTTGATATGGGTATCATCTAAATCCTTTCATCTTTGATCACCTAATGTAATACCCTATCCATTACAAACGGTTAGGTGATCAATAACCTTCTAATGGCTCTCCGCATTATCTGAGCATTAGAACGTCATTAGTTAAATCATGGTGTAAAGTCAGCCATGTCACTCACTATACACACCTTATACATATAATCAATTGACAATCAAATCCACAAAATTGTTTAAACCTGATTTCAGGAAATTCTACGGCACAATTTTATTTCCATTTGCATGCATGCAGATTATAAGTTTCCTTTGGTAATTTAAAGAAATGAAATCAAGCTGACAAAATCATCACCTGGTTATAACATCATCTCAGCATTGTGATAACAAAATCATTTTCCAATAATTTCTTACGAAGAATAAAAGGTCCCTTACAATGAGATAAAATCTATCCCATTTAGCTTTGTCCCTAATAATAGTCCACACAGATGGGTCCGACCAGTGAGTATTTCCCAGTGTCTAAGTGAAGACAAACACACTACATGTCCCATTAGTAAATTTACTTTGCAGTGTAAATAACTAGATTGAGAAAGGACAATAGCTTCATTACCACTTTCAATACACAATTTTTATAAATGTTTGTCAGTTTCAAAAATACTCTCCATTCGATGTTAAAACACTGTCACTGAGAAACATTTCACTGGACCAACAATAGGCCAGTAGATATCCAGTTTGAAGTATGAAGGAATGGTTACCCATGAGAATCGTTGTACAGAATTCCTACATCTGACATCTGCAGTACCCTTTTATAAACATACAGCTGTCTTCAAATAATAGGTACAAATTATGGTGTACATGTACCTACAGTTACCCACAGATCAGTTGTCTATTGAAGGACTAGTTTACACCCAAATTAGTCCAATTTAACAGGAATTGTAAACCTTGAGATGAAAATAACGTGTTAAATCCATTGTCAGTTTTAAAAATAAGAAAAGGTCCCATCTAGAAAGCTGAGTTGTCATATTTCTTCAATAAAGATCTCGTTCAAAACCAGTTACCAAATTGACCAATTTGCTGTCAGTGATAAACAATAGACTTGTTATTATCCATGTAATCAAACCCACCAGTACATACGAGTTCTATAAAATCCGGGCAGTGTCAATTTAATCCACATAACATGAATTCTCCGGAGTGAAGTCTGTTCACGAGTGATGAACTACAGCATTCTACTTCTCTGAGCTGAGATGTCTGGTTTTTTTTACCGATTTAAAAGATCTATAGAATTCATTAACTGTATATCTTTGATATAAAGCATAAATCTGATTGAGCTGCCGCTATTCACTGTGGCAAACAGCATGGTGGATTATTTACACCATAGCTGTTCTACAACTCAACCAAGCTCTTTGATATGGTTAAATATAATTTATAAAAAAAAACCACAGAAAAACATTCTGATATTTACTGTCAGTGTCAACTTTACAAGTATGCTACAATCAGCTATAATCTATGCATTTTAAATCTTGAGACTTCTTTCATTTAAAAAAATGAAGGGTCCAATTTATTGCAAACTTCAAGGTGAGTAACTGTCAACAAAGCGACATTTTTAATAATTTGAAACAGGATAAAAAATTAACATATCCAAATTATACTGTTGATGTTAAATCTAGTCCAACAAATTTTGCCCTGAATGACACTATTTATTAAGGTCAAAGATGAATTGAAGACCGATTTATGATCATGGGGAAATGATCATGGGACAATATAATAACAATATTATAGAATACAAGCGAACCTCAACCTGTACAGACATTGTACAAAACATCAGGACTTTTTACACATAATGGTACCGGCAATATTCTTCTAGCTCATGAAAAAATATAAAAAGAAACTTAAACTGGACATGGTTTCGTAGAAGCCAAAATTGTTGCCTGAAAGAAAAGTGATGTTTTTTTAAATTAATGCTATTGTCAGATCAGTTTCTTTAAATTTTGGAATTGAATTATAAGGATTGAATCAGATAATAATTCAAACTATCAATGATAATATAGATAATAGTCTGTACTTATTAAATACATCTGCATTATACAAAACATATATAGTCTTACAGTTTATGTAAGGTTGTCAAACCCTCAATGTGGTTTATATAAGGTTGTCAAACCCTAAATGTAGTTTATATAAGGTTGTCAAACCCTCAATGTGGTTTATATAAGGTTGTCAAACCCTAAATGTGGTTTATATAAGGTTGTCAAACCTTCAATGTGGTTTATATAAGGTTGTCAAACCCTGAATGTGGTTTATATCAGGTTGTCAAACCCTCAATGTGGTTTATATAAGGTTGTCAAACCCTCAATGTGGTTTATATAAGGTTGTCAAACCCTCAATGTGGTTTATATAAGGTTGTCAAACCCTCAATGTGGTTTATATAAGGTTGTCAAACCCTCAATGTGGTTTATATAAGGTTGTCAAACCCTCAATGTGGTTTATATAAGGTTGTAAAACCTTCAATGTAGTTTATATAAGGTTGTCAAATCCTCGATGTGGTTTATATAAGGTTGTCAAACCCTCAATGAGGTTTTTATAAGGTTGTCAAACCCTGAATGTGGTTTATATAAGGTTTTCAAACCCTCAATGTGGTTTATATAAGGTTGTCAAACCTTCAATGTTGTTTATATAAGGTTGTCAAACCCTCAATGAGGTTTATATAAGGTTGTCAAATCCTCGATGTGGTTTATATAAGGTTGTCAAACCTTCAATGTGGTTTATATAAAGTTGTCAAACCCTCAATGTGGTTTATATAAGGTTGTCAAACCATCAATGTGGTTTATATAAGGTTGTCAAATCCTCGATGTGGTTTATATAAGGTTGTCAAACCTTCAATGTGGTTTATATAAAGTTGTCAAACCCTCAATGTGGTTTATATAAGGTTGTCAAATCCTCAATGAGGTTTTTATAAGGTTGTCAAACCCTCAATGTGGTTTATATAAGGTTTTCAAACCCTCAATGTGGTTTACATAAGGTTGTCAAACCCTCAATGAGGTTTTTATAAGGTTGTCAAACCATCAATGTGGTTTATATAAGGTTGTCAAACTCTCAATGTGGTTTATCTAAGGTTGTCAAACCCTGAATGTGGTTTATATAAGGTTGTCAAACCCTCAATGTGGTTTATATAAGGTTGTCAAACCCTCAATGTGGTTTATATAAGGTTGTCAAACCCTCAATGTGGTTTATATAATGTTGTCAAACCCTCAATGTGGTTTATATAAGGTTGTTAATTAACCCTCAATGTGGTTTATATAAGGTTGTCAAACCTTCAATGTGGTTTTATATGGTTATGAAACCCTCAATGTGGTTTATATAAGGTTGTCAAACCATCAATGTGGTTTATATAAGGTTGTCAAACCCTCAATGTGGTTTATATAAGGTTATCAAACCCTCAATGTGGTTTATATAAGGTTGTCAAACCTTCAATGTGGTTTATATAAGGTTGTCAAACCCTCAATGTGGTTTATATAAGGTTGTCAAACCCTAAATGTGGTTTATATAAGGTTGTCAAACCCTCAATTTGGTTTATACAAGGTTTTCAAACCCTCAATGTGTTTGCTGAACTTGGAGGAAAAGTTTGTTAAAACTTCAAAAATATAAATATCTATTACACTGAGAGGAAACAAAACTCAATACCAGTGACTTTATTTTCACAAGATATAATTTTTGTGTAACTTTGCAAATGTTTCGTGAATAGTTGTAAAACAAGTACTAATTTGTGATTGTCAGTAAGCGCAAGTGAATTAATGCATTCATGAATATGTTTTATATGTAAAGTATTGTATACATGAATATGAAGTAAGTGAAATGACTGGGATCCCAGTTTTATCCGAAGGCATTGATCCCGACAGGATCTAATGTATGTAACTGGTGTATCCAGTGGTGTTCTCTTCCTCTTCTGATATTTGTAGAGGGTGGGGAATCAGGCTCTGATTTAATAATCTCGATGATCTGACATCGAAGACATGAGTGATCGTGTCCACGTAGGTTAGACAGGTGGGCAACTGGTGTGTCCCTGTGTTTGATGATGTCCCCAAGGTGCTCACTGATGCAAATTTTGAGCTGTCTTTTAGTTTCGCCTATGTATTGTTTTTTGCACGTTTTGCAAGTGATGAGGTAGATGACATTCCTAGTGGTACAGTGTCCGCGGAGGAATGTGCGGTATTGGAGGCCAGTAAAGGTGCTGACGAAAATTTTGGATTTGGTCATCAAGTTACAGGTTTTGCAATTCGGTAGGTTGAAGTCGGTGACTGGATTGATGTATGTAGGCCTGGGTATGGTGTCGGGTTGGAAGTTAGCCCTGACAAGGAAGTTGGAAAGTTTTTTTCCGTTGCGGGTTGCAAGAATTGGAGGGAGGTGGAAAATGGTGGGGAATGTAATTTGTAAAATGGGCCAGAAATGGCGGATAAAGCGGCTGATCGGGGGTAGGTCCCAGTTGAATACATGAATATAAAGTTGTCATCAGAATTTTCTTGTCTACTACTAAACAGCAATAACGGTATAAATTTAAGGTAGATTCTACAGCAAAAGTTCTTCAGCATGTCAGGGACTTAATTAGTCCTGGAGTTAAACAAAAATAGCTCTATAGCTGTGGTTTGTACAGTATATAAATAAATAGGGACTATAACATTAAATTCTATCTTCCAAGGTTAAAATACAATCATATTAAAGCTAATCAGTCATCATGAATTAATTAATAAAAGGTCCTAAAAATTCTACTGATCTATCTTTTAAACAATACAAAATATTTAAATGACAGAATTTCAGGTCAAATCACCTGATGACCCGTGAAACAGGTGTTGTGTGTGTGTCTATCTGTCTATACTAAAACACAGACCCCGAGCCCATCTGTTATATCAAATTTCACGGCCTCCACTCAATGATGACACCGTTCAATATACCAGTACAATCCTGGTCATAGGGTAGTATTCATCGAGGACACAAGTTTGTATAATACCTAGACCTATTGTATTACAGAGTAATCAAGGATATCGTACGTTTAATGCAGATATATAATTATAGATCTAAAACGCTGCCATCTTACCTCATTTACACATATAAAATCATGTTTGATACAATTGTTTTGTGGTTTTAGAAAAACTTTGTTATATTAAATATCTATTTGTCAGTAAAATCATTTTTGTATTAAACAAATTGCCACAATCTAACATTTAAAACAATTAGCAGACAAAAAAAACTGATCTCCTGTGACCAAGGCCAGAATGCATCACTTTAAGTTTTCCAATTTGATTGAGAGCTCAGTTAAAGCCTAGAACCAATTATGACTGACAGAGTTATCTCCCTTTACCAGGAATCCAGTACAGGTCTTCCTGACACAGTGCTCAGTATAGTGAACAGAGTTATCTCCCCCTATCAGGAGTCCAGTCTTTCCAGAGCTCAGTATATTGAACGGAGTGTTCTCCCTTGAATACATTTACCAACATATGAAACGCCCTTCATAAACACTGATAATAACACAAAGATATACACATGTAGTCCCTATGTTAATCACACTATTTCATTGAAGACTTTCCTGAGACATGGGAAGTGGAATTTTATAATTAGTCCTCATTATCAATTATCGTGTCATTTAACTACATGTATACACATATAAAACTTAATATTTACAATGAAACCAAGTCCACATTTTTTACTTTTTAAGTTACATGAATATCAAATGTTTAAAAAATGTCTCTAATCATATAGGTAATTATCCAGATCAGGCTAAAATTCTCTAATAATCAGTCAAGGCTAACATTGACCCCAACACTGATTAATATCTGAATCATACCATTCAATTATACATACTAAATCTCTTCAGGATTAAATAAAGATTTTGAAATAGAAATTCCGACTACAGTTCAAAGTCAAAGCCTGATAATTTAATTTCTTAATAGGATTGCCTTTTTGTAAAAACTGACAAAGTTCATGCTAGCCTAGTCTAGTACTTCCAGGTCATAATGATTTCATCACAAAGTTTAAAATCCACTGAGAAAGTTAACTCAAAGAATTCCTGATAAACTAGAAAATGTCTATCAATGCCCTCTATATATCTATAAGTAGAACAGGACAGGATGGGATGAGACAGACAGACGGTCGTCAGAACGGTCGTCGTGGGTGACATTATTTTGCCCTCACCCCCTTTCCACCCCCCTCTCCATTCCATGACAAGGCCATCCACAGGTACATGATACAATAATCTCTCCACTTCAATTCAGGAATGTTTGTTCAAGTAAGAAAAGGAAAGATGCACAACTTGGTATGATACTCATTATGTATGAAAATTTACAAATCAAAGTTCCTGAAACTGGTCTTAATTATTGGATTGGCTAAAGACTGAGCAGAACCAATTGGACATTTACATCAAGGTTAACTACCACATATAGAAATAGTTGGTTTTCAACTGTCGGACACGGCCAAGCATTCATTGATGTAGATATCAGGTTTAATATACATGTATTTCAATCAACTTGTAAATTTATTTTTAAATATTTAAATCTATGGACAAACAAGCACTAAACAGAGCCTAAATAAGCTCTTTGTTTATTTCAGTACAACAAATGTCTATGTGTCAACTAGTATGAGCTGCTTTCAATTTTATAAAAAAAGTTTCCAAAGTTTTTATGTCAATGAATGATAGCATTGTTTACAAGGAGATGAAATGGATTTGAAACACAAGGAAACTATACAGAAATTTCTACAGTTAATCTTATTGTACATGTCAAAGAAAAATTAAATTTTTGTTTTAGAAAGATAAAGGCTCCAAAATAACACCCTGAAAGAAGCCTCTTTTGGTAGTGCAGTAATTAGAAAGAATTATAAATGCCAATCTGTATAGGAGACATGCCTCCCATTAAATGTAAAGGAGGTTAGCTTAAAACTTGGTTAGTTACCTCCCCTGAAAATGAATAGGAGATGGCTTGGAACTTGGTTCAGGAAGTGGCTCCCATCAAATGTATAGCGGATAGATCAGAATTTGGTTCATAAACTAGCTGCCCTGAAATTCATCAGATATATCTGTACTCAGTGCAAGAAATAGTTCCCAGAAAATCGGTTAATGAATTTGGAAACATTGATTGAAACTTATAACCAATAACGAAATTGATTACCAAACTTTTTATCAAAGTGAAAAGATCCACCTTTTTACAGATAACAGAAAATCTACCACTAAATAGATAATGATGTAATACCAGTAATGTTAATGTCAATACCCTAACAATAGACCAGCTGATTTAATTCACTCTCCCTACTCGACCAAATTCAATATAAACCTGTCACTATATTGGACACGATGGGTTTGGTTCCGCCCCGTCATTGAGCCTGTGATATATCAGTGTTTGTACAGATCTATATTATAGATAGCTGTCAATATATCCAATCCCTCCAAGTCTTAACCCCCAACATCTTGTTACAAGTCCTGTGACCTCTATAGATAACCTCTGCCTATTTTTGGTGTACACAGGCTGTTGTGGTTATTGAGCTGCCAGTTTGATCATTGATGGACGTATTGACAGCTAATAAGAGCAAATTTAGCTTTCACTTCCATGTTTACCCATAACGATTTAAATTTCATTCATTTCAAAGTTTACAAAACAGAGATGATATAAAGGAATGAAAACACAAACAACTCAAAATTGATTTTTTTTCAGTTCTACCAAACAAAAACTAAATGTTGTTTTTAAATGTAACAGTACTATGAGATTTCCTCTGATCAGATTTCCTCAGAGAACTTTATTTGGCCCAATCCCTTTAACATTCACTGTGTAGTAATTCATACATACCTAGATAATTCTCCTACTTCTAAAAAGACATCTTTAATTAGAATTTCAGTAAAAACCAATATGTCTCAATTGCTCTTCTAGTTGTGGGGCTATCGGAAGGACAGAGAATATTCCATAAGATTAAGTGTGAATGCTATAGAAATCCTGCTTTATCAAAATCTCTACATACAAGAAACAGGTGTGATACAACACAAAATTCTCATGTGATACAAAAATGTTGATACCAGTTAAAGACAGTCAGTCAATTGTAAGAGAAGTCAGAAGTCATAAGACCATGACATCATTTTATGGATATGGTCAGATTCTACAGCAAGATTTGGCCTGACTCACAATACAGGATGTCATAAGAGTCATTGGTCAGTGACATGTACTCAGTATTAACTTTTGACAATGTCACTTTTATGATAAATAAGGTCTGATTTTAGAGGATGTCGCTATAGCCAATCATCTATAGATCAGTTTCAGTATTCACACAGACTCGGTCGTATTATACAGGATGTCGTTATAGCCAATGATCTATAGAGTCAGTTTCAGTACACTGGCCCATGTCACCATTAACACAGACTCGGTCAGATAATACAGGATGTCGTTATAGCCAATGATCTATAGAGTCAGTTTCAGTTCACTGGCCCATGTCACTATTCACACGGACTCTGTCAGATAATACAGGATGTCGTTATAACCAATGATCTATAGAGTCAGTTTCAGTACACTGGCCCATGTCACTATTCACACGGACTCTGTCAGATAATACAGGATGTCGTTATAGCCAATGATCTATAGAGTCAGTTTCATTACACTGGCCCATGTCACCATTAACACAGACTCTGTCGTATTATACAGGATGTTGTTATAGCCAATGATCTATAGAGTCAGTTTTACTACACTGGCCCATCAGACTTGGTCAGATTTTAGTCGTTATAGTCAGTGGTCAGTTGGCAGGTTTTACTGTGCAAGTATCCACATAAGTAGGAATAACAGAGGTCTACTACAGTGATATAAAACGTCTAATGCTAAAATATACATTATTATGATCTCAAAAACATTAATTTAATTTAGTTTTAAAATGTGGGCCATCAACTCGAAGGTTCTAATTTACCATTAACACATTTTGAACCTTTTTAATTGTAGCTGAATGATTCATATTTTGAAATATTCTTCAAAGCAATTGTCAAAGTCTAATTTCAAACATATGGAGTTTCAGCCAATATTCTGAGATGATTAATTTTACAGGTAACCAAATTAGATGACAGTAATTTGATAAATTACTTTGTATTGACTGTTTAAAGCATTAATTCTAAATGAAGAAGTTTTTTACCCATTCAATGATGTACCTGGTGATCCTAAAATTCTGACAAAGAAAATATACAGGTGTAATTTATCTCTCTTACCGAGTGCTTTTAAAGTCTTTGATTTATATAGTGCATTGAAATTTACTGATAGAACCTATCTCTATTTGAGAACACCGTATGGCCACTTAATCGTAACTTTTTATCTACCACAAGTCTGACACTTATCATTATATAACAGTGATGGTGGTAATCTGGTGGTCACCATAAAGGTGCTCATTTCATTGTTACTTCATAGAGTGCTTGTTCCATCACTATTTTACACAGTGCTTGTTCCATCACTATTTTACACAGTGCTTGTTCCATCACTATTTTACACCGTGCTTGTTCCATCACTATTTTACACAGTGCTTGTTCCATCACTATTTTACAGAGAGCTTGTTCCATCACTATTTTACAAAGTGCTTGTTCTATCACTATTTTTCACAGTGCTTGTTCCATCACTATTTTACAGAGTGCTTGTTCCATCACTATTTTACACAGTGCTTGTTCTATCACTATTTTACAGAGTAGTTGTTCCATCACTATTTTACAAAGTGCTTATTCCATCACTATTTTACACCGTGCTTGTTCTATCACTATTTTACAGAGTACTTGTTCCATCACTATTTTACAAAGTGCTTGTTCTATCACTATTTTACACAGTGCTTGTTCCATCACTATTTTACACAGTGCTTGTTCCATCACTATTTTACACAGTGCTTGTTCCATCACTATTTTACAGAGTGCTTGTTCCATCACTATTTTACAGTGCTTATTCCATCACTATTTTACACCGTGCTTGTTCTATCACTATTTTACAGAGTGCTTGTTCCATCACTATTTTACAGAGTGCTTGTTCCATCACTATTTTACAAAGTGCTTGTTCCATCACTTTTTTATACAGTGCTTGTTCCATCACTATTTTACACCATGCTTGTTCTATCACTATTTTACAGAGTACTTGTTCCATCACTATTTTACAAAGTGCTTGTTCTATCACTATTTTACAGAGTGCTTGTTCTATCACTATTTTACAGAGAGCTTGTTCCATCACTATTTTACAGAGTGCTTGTTCCATCACTATTTTACAGAGTGCTTGTTCCATCAGTATTTTACAGAGAGCTTGTTCCATCAGTATTTTACAGAGTGCTTGTTCCATCACTATTTTACAGAGTGCTTGTTCCATCACTATTTTACAGAGTGCTTGTTGATAATGCTCATTCCATCACTATAGAAATCATTTAATTACTACAAAGTAATAGAAACTTGTATAATCATTTTTTCTCCATAGCTCACCCATTAAAACTGTATAGATAGACATTTCATGACATTAATTTTCTACTTGACCTTGTCTATTGTATACAATCACGTCCCTTACCTGGCACATGGAATCACCCTTTCTTGTCTGCTGACCGTTGACTGAATGGTCCGAGCTGACCATACCTTTGAAGATGACCTGGACAGATGAAGTCCAGACCGATTCCTGAACATGTTGTCCTACACACTATATGTTGTGACTGTATACAACTTCCATGTCGTGTATCACATGGTGAATTTACACAATTATTCTACTTGCTGCACTGATGAAGTTTTAACGATCCAAATGAAAGCTTCATACTGAGAAAAGATTTTTTTGCTTTGTATCATAGAAATATCTGCGTTGGATATCGTGTAGAAGTGTTCCAACACTGTCGGTTTTCATTCCCTTATATATCCACAATTAATCCATTTTCTTAACAAAGATCACACATTGTTTTCAGCAACAGAACTTGTTCAAACTTTGTTCATTGATTACAAACATATCTTAGAAATATAGATTATTCACGATGAGTTTCCCAAACATCCAGGTCATGAAAATGTTTTAAGTTGGTCATAGTCTCCCGCATGTTGTAATCCATATCTGATGACAATTATGGATCAATTGAGTGTCGATTCCGATTACACACACACACACACGAGTACCTGAGAGTAATACTATCTCTTCATACAAGTGACAGTACAGGTACAGCCCACCGCGGACAGGCTTATACCCTTATATAAATATACCTATAAATTTCATACACACCGTTGTAACACCCTTTCACTGCCAGTATATACACTTATAATACTTATTAAAAATGACTACAGCGGTTTACCGACAAACAAGAAAGTGTCCTTTTCTTCTGTAGGTAATTCTGTCTGAGTCATTAGAATGACTTATTATTTACATGTAATTGTCCTGATAGTTATAGCCTACAAGGTAATGTGTATATTCCAAACACAAAGCTGAATAAAAGTCACTCCACAAAACCTATACATATTGTAGACAAAGAAGATAAATAAATATTGGACATTACAAGTCGATGATTATATTCATATGTCTGAGTACCGGTAGGCTACATCTTAACAGTTAAAAGGTCGAAAATTAAATACAGATATCTATAATATCAATTAATTATTTTTTTAAATTTATATAGGTACATATGATGGGCAAAATTAAACTACGGAAAGAAACATACTGAAATACAAAAGAAACTTTGAAAAGTCAATTAAAATTCCATACAGCCGGGTGTAATAATGTATGACACAGTTTTAATAGGGTACAAGGTTCTGGCTCCAAAAAACTCTTATATCTTATTATGATTATCAATAAAGCTTAAGAAAAATAAAAAATAAAATATAATAATCTGTTTAACAATAAATGTTATAAAACCAAAATCTATAGAAGGTAGTCTCATTACCAGGAGCTACAATAATAACTCTATAACTTTTCTAAAAATATAGAAACAAAGAAAAACTGCAATCCCTCGACATCAAAGTCACATGATGTCAATGATTGTTTAAGTAAAAGTCTATCAATAATTGAAGTATCTGTCCCCTTTATAGTCTCCGGTCTGTTTCCTCCTGTACCCCCCAGGAACAGGTGCTGTACAGAATTGATCAGGAAACTCGTACATTAACCTCCTTTTAAATGTTTATTCATGACTCTATGGAGAACCACAATTGTATTTTAGTAAATGATAAATTTATTATTCATTAAACCAATATTACGAGCACTTTCTTTACACTTCATAACACAAGAAAAGTAAACATTATCTTTGTTATGACATCTACAAAATGTACCCGTCGATAACTACTGAAGAACTTTAGCTAGCATTCAACAACAATTTGCATCAGACAGAAATTGATGTATTTACAAGTGCTGAATAGTGGTTTGTTAAAAATGGGACTACATTTTGTTTATGATACAGGTTTTTCCAAATTAATGTCATGGTTGAATATTTAACAAACACTTTTTTTTGGTCAGATTTCTTGTCCTATATAAAGTGAGTATATATAACAACATGGTTTCTATGTAGTCGGTGGATAGGACTTTAACGAACAAAAAGAAGTAATTGCCCAGTTTTCTGCCTTTATCAAACTTTATCTCTGTATCCACATATCTACATTAGTGTTTTAAGGCTGGAATAAATATCAATGTGTACAAAAAATGCAAAATGAAGTTAAGTACTAGAGCAGTTTGAATCAAAGCTAGCGAGCAGAGAATGATGGATAAGGAACCATAGGCCTAAACTGACCAACAGTACAGACCAAAACTGTTGCTCAGCGCATGTAACTTTAAACCGTTGCTCCTAACATCTCCACCCAAGGCTGAAGACTTTGTAAGCTGACATAAAGTTAGGTAGCACGTCTAACAGTAAGTTCTGTACTAAGTCATAGAAGCCAATATTTCATGTTAATTATCTTCTGTTTGTTTGAATACTTAGACATTCTGTGTTATTATACGTGCTTTTAACACTTGTCTATGTACTTGATCAATCTACCACATACATTCTGTGTATTTACTGTACAAACAGCTGGACAATGGTATTGTTTACCGTTGTAATCGACACCTCAGACAAGTGAATCTATACCAGTAAGTATTGACATCAATCTATACCAGTAAGTATTGACATCAATCTATACCAGTAAGTGTTGACATCAATCTATACCAGTAAGTATTGACATCAATCTATACCAGTAAGTATTGACATCAATCTATACCAGTTAGTATTGACATCAATCTATACCAGTAAGTATTGACATCAATCTATACCAGTAAGTATTGACATCAATCTATACCAATAAGTATTGACATCAATCTATACCAGTAAGTATTGACATCAATCTATACCAGCAAGTATTGACATCAATCTATACCAGTAAGTATTGACATCAATCTATACCAGTAAGTATTGCCATCAATCTATACAAGTAAGTATTGACATCAATCTATACCAGCAAGTATTGACATCAATCTATACCAGTAAGTATTGACATCAATCTATACCAGTAAGTATTGACATCTGGGTTAATGACTCCACAAATTAACACAATCACATCAAGTGTGACCATAACGGTACGTCACATTACGGGCTCTCATCGGAGGTCATAATATCTAATGGATCTGCCAGATCCACCATATTATAATTTATGAAAAGCTCCAAAATCTGCAGTTTATCAATCATCAACATCCACTTGGCTAACAAATTCTGTTGAGGGTCAAATATAAACTTCTGAGCAATTTTTCTAACTTATATTTTATATGCAATTCCATGTCTACTGAGGATCAAGTTATTAACTCAAGTTTTCTAACTTATATTTTATATGCAATTCCATGTCTACTGAGGATCAAGTTATTAACTCAAGTTTTCTAAAGCTCATTGACTCTGAAACTGCTCAATCTATCAAGAATGATACTATTGAAATCAGTCCTCCAAGAAACAAACCATTGACTCTCAGGATTTCTTTCACGGTTGAGCAAACCATTGACTCTCAGGATTTCTTTCACGGTTGAGCAAACCATGGACTCTCAGAATTTCTTTCACGGTTGAGCAAACCATTGACTCTCAGGATTTCTTTCACGGTTGAGCAAACCATTGACTCTCAGGATTTCTTTCATGGTTGAGCAAACCATAGACTCTCAGAATTTCTTTCAGGGTTGAGCAAACCACTTACTCTTAGATCTCCTAAGCACTTTTGAGCAAACTATTGAACCAGATTCCTTGTGTACAATTAAACAAACTTTTGACTAATATCCACTTTGCATGGTTAAGCATACCATAGACTTTCAGGTTAAGTAACTTTTGTATGGTTAAGCATACCATAGACTTTCAGGTAAAGTAACTTTTGTAACTTCTTACCTTGAGATATCATTGAAGCTGAGGAATAATCGTTGTAGACTTGGTAAGTTGTCCACATCCACCTTGAAACAACAGAACAATAGGCTCGTAATGACAATCACATTGGTTATAGAAACTTCAGCATTGTGTGGTACGTAATTAACCTATTATTATGAAAATACAGGTACTGGGGACAATACAAAAAACAACCATACTGCAAAATTGTGCTAAGAGAGAACGTTTATACTTTAGAATGTTTGCATTTTTTTTTCCACTTACCACCGTTTTAATTCTGTTACGGCGGAGGTTGAGTTCCGCTAGAGAGTCCAAGCCGGCCAGATTGTCAACATAGGTGATCTGGTTCCCCGCCAGGTTTAGTACTCTTAACTCCGATAGATGGCTTAGATTCTCAATCATAGCAATCTATTAAGGTCAAAGATCAATGATTATATAGGTTATGAATTAGATAGGTTCAAGGTAACATTAATGTCAGGTATAAAGTAAAGGTCACACAGGTAAGAGGGAAAATGAATCAAAAGATTGATTAATGTATTTACTTTAATTAAGTAAAGTTCATTTTTAATTCAGACCTTTGTCCACTAAGGAAAGTTCAATCTTAATTTAGACTTTTGTCCACTAACGAAAGTTCAATCTTAATTCAGACTTTTGTCCACTAAGGAAAGTTCAATCTTAATTCAGACCTTTGTCCACTAACGGAAGTTCAATCTTAATTCAGACTTTTGTCCACTAACGAAAGTTCATTCTTAATTCAGACTTTTGTCCACTAACGAAAGTTCATTCTAAATTCAGACTTTTGTCCACTAAGGAAAGATCATTCTAAATTCAGACTTTTGTCCACTAACGGAAGTTCAATCTTAATTCAGACCTTTGTCCACTAACGGAAGTTCATTTTTAATTCAGACCTTTGTCCACTAACGGAAGTTCAATCTTAATTCAGACTTTTGTCCACTAACGAAAGTTCAATCTTAATTCAGACTTTTGTCTACTAACGAAAGTTCATTCTAAATTCAGACTTTAGTCCACTAAGTAAAGTTCTTTCTAAATCCAGACTTTTGTCCACTAAGTAAAGTTCTTTCTAAATTCAGACTTTAGTCCACTATTAAAGTAAAGTTCTTTCTAAATCCTGACTTTTGTCCATTTAAGTATTATTTTCTATCCAGTAAGAAGTACCAGTAATAAGAATCGTTGCCCACACCTACCTGGTTGCCGTGTAAATCCAGGACGTCTAGTTTACACAGAGTTTCTAAATTTTCTATTGTTTTTATTCTGAAACATAATCACAATACATATAAAGTATATTGACAGAGGCTACATATCAAACTTTTTTGGAGTTACCTCCCCTTAACTGGTATATTGTTGATTAGACAGAGCAAAAGATGATATAAATTTGTTGACTGATATGAATACCAAGTCAGATATTGAACACCAAGTCAGATATATTGAATACCAAGTCAGATATTAATTACTAATACCAAGTCAGATATTGAATGTCTTTTCTAATTGAGGTATTATGTAATTAATACAAGGAGATATTTAAAGATGCTCCACCGCCGACAGAGAATAAATGATATTCATTATTTGAACAATAATTGGTGTATTATCGTGTATATATATGTCTAATTAACACAAAAAATAATATAAAATAGTTAATTTTGCCTTTGGTGCATGCGCTATCAGTACTTCATTCCATATAGGATATAGTGCCACGGAATTTTTTTGGGATGCAATTAATTATTTTTTGTAACTTTAACTTGAAGTAAAATTAGAAGCTCAAACTTTTCAATGGTGGTAATGGTGTAAAGTAAGTAACTTTTGTAACTGAAGAAAAATACTAAATCGTCTGCTCGTGTTTTTGATAGAGAAAAAATACCATTTGTCAGCGGTGGAGCATCTTTAAAGGATCAAACAGAAACAACAAGTAAATAATTGAATACATAATTAGGCTACTTATATATACCTTTTGCCCAAAAAATCATCATTACAAGTCAACTTTTTATCTTTTTCCCCAAATATTACTCAGACATATCAGATTTTCATTGAAACACCTAATGGGAGTCTGGGTATCTAAATGACCTTTCCTCAATAAGTTTGGAGTATCTGTGTACCTTACTGTTTTACCAACATTAGTACCCATACAGATAGGGTACTGTATAGAGCTAGAAATTCGCGGGGCCAATATTTTGCAGTTTCCTATACAGAGCTTTTTCACAGAGGTTAAATCCCATGGTTCACTATTTATAATAAATTTCCTTTAATTTTTTTAACTATTGTTCATACGTATGCCATTGAATTTCTGAATATTTAGCTAGTGTTTATAGTGAAAATTAACTATCAGTGAAATTTAACTGCTGTACATCATCTGTCCAGCATGATTATGAAAATAGAGTATATCGGAGTACATACTTGGTTTGCCAAGCATGATTAAAGATATGGAGTATATATCAGAGTACATGCTTGTTTTTGCCCAGCATGATTAAAGAAATGGAAAATATTGGAGTACATACTTGTTTTTGCCCAGCATGAGTACCCGTAGAGACTTGAGAGCACTAAGGCCCGATATCTCCTCGATCTGATTATCATACAAGTCAAGGAAGATGAGGCGCTTTAAGGTGCTCAGGTGTTGGATCTTGTTGATCATGTTGTGTTGGTAATTCAGCAGCCGAAGCTGCTCTTCTCCTTCTAGTATCGGACATACTGTCAGTTTCCGTCTACAAATCAAATGTACCCATTATTCTCAACTACAAAGTATCGGACATACTGCCAGTTTCCTTCTACAAATCAAATGTACCCATTATTCTCAACTATAAAGTATCGGACATATCGTCAGTTTCTGTCTTCAAATCAAATGTACTCATTATTCTCAACTACAAAGTATCAGACATTCTGTCAGTTTCCATCAACAAATTAAATACAGTCATTATTCTCAACTACAATGAACCTGTGATGATTGCACGATAAAATCATTGTTGAATAAATATGCAAGAAAATAATCAAACATAGGTCTGCCAAGTACATCGTAAATAGGAACGTTCACATCAGATTGGCTTGTTAGTTCCCACAAAGCCTTCTGCTGACCAGCCAAAATTTTTCACTTGGATTGATATTCTAGCATCCTAATCCAGTTCTCAGGTATGGTTAGTATGTATGATAAACGTGATCAAAGGGAAGTAACTGAGGTTAGACTTACTGCATTATACTCACCTGAATATCAACATTATTCTCTAATGACCATATATAAAAGATGTAACTAAACCCTAGATCAATGGAAACATAACCAACCTTTACCATACGCTTTACTGGAGCTGAATCACATCTTTTCTTTAGACAAATATCTTATATACTCTGTTTTCAGCATTATAACAAAGTATTCTGCAGTAATTATGAATGGGAACATCACCATTTTACAATAACAGCTTTAATATCCTGAGTTGAGATGAAAACCTACCTGTCAAGATTAAGTCTATCGGGGTTGGAAGACCTTTCATCAGGTGTTCTGTACACCACTGGGATACCCGGGGCTGACGGACTCTCCGCAAATATCACTCGGTCCCCTACAACAAGGAAAAGTCAAATTGTTGAAATGTTCCATGGAAAATGATACCACATGTACATTATATACATGTAAATTATCTTTTTTACAATCATACATGTTTAAGATATTGTGTAATCCTCAAAATAATGACATGGTTTTATTTTCTGGAAGAAAATTTTTTCATTAATTGATAATGAACTTCATTGAATTCAATTTTAATTAAGGACTTGATTCACAAAAACTCATAACGATAACTATTACTCAGTCTTCAACTAAAACGAACATCTCATAATTACTCACAATACGTGTATTTCTGATATAAAATGGGTTTTGTTTCCTATAGCTGATATATGTTTTACAATTTTGTGGATGAGAAATCTTTGTGATTAAATGTGAGTCACCATTATACATTGTATTAATACATTATGTACCTGACGGTATTACTATTACCAAACTAGGACAGAAAATTGTTTAAACTCTATTACATTTGCAGTCTGTTATTCATTATTCGTTTAAAGTAATAGTCATCAGAATCTATTAAAAAGGGTGACCTTTCTTTGACCTTGAATGGTGACTTTTGACCAATAGAGGACCTTATATGGAGTGATAAATCTGTACCCACAAAACACTGGTGAACAAACCAAAATCTAATTTCATACTTTTTTGTTACCGTATTTCACCGCAAATAAGACCCCTCCCGCAAATAAGACCCCCCACCTATTTTGACACATTTTCAGACTTAGGGGGGATGTCTGCAAATAAGACCCCCCACCTATTTTTCAGTTTACTGGATGATGGATTTGAGCAATGGAGTAATTAAAAATATCACCAAAATGAAGTTGACAAATTTTCAACTGTGGTCATATATTACAGAATTTTTCAACTTACTGAACACTTCCAAATCTTGTCCATGTTAGATTGAAAAAAGGATGTAACCGTATTCACCTCAAATAAGGACCCCTCCATTTTTATTCCCAAGAGAAGAAACAAATGGTCAAAATTGGTGGGCTGGCTTATTTGCGGGACAAACCCGCCTGATTAACATCGATCTATGAGGTCGCCATCTTGGATTTTTTTAATGTCTCTTTATCGTTCGTAACTGTCGTATCGATAGTTTTAATAGCAAGATGTTTCAAGTATTTAATAGATAAAGAATAAACGACATGAGTAAAATTATAATCAAAGTTATGAACAAATTAATAAATATAATTTGTTAAACAATATTTATGCGGCATGTGAACCATATATACTCTTGAAACAGCATGCTGAAACCGCCACATTTTTTAGTTCATAGACGTCACCCCGTCGTACCTCTACCATTCAACAATGAATCAAAAACTGAGAAAAACTAGCACCCAATTTTAGCAATGTCATTTAATCTAGAAGTTTTTAAATATTAATCGTATTGTATTTATAAATCATTATTCCAAAATTACTGCTTTATTGTTTACGATGCACACTACATCTCCTCTTATTTAAAAACACGTTTGAATCCAATCGCCGTGAATCGTGAAAGGACCGAACCTTCGTCCGGTTCATCTATCCCTAGGGCCTATTTTATTCCACTGCATAAACCGCTTTACCATATCAAATTTGTTCATAGACCAGACAAGAATTACGTACATTTTGCTCTCCAGTCAAAGAGCAACGATCATGATTCAAATCTAACTTGTCACATTAGTGCCTGATGATCTCTTCGCTAGTTTGTTTTAACATCGTTCCATCCAACATTTTTAGGAAAAAAATCGGCGCCGCCGCGGTTTGAAGCCATATTTCTTAACTTCCAATCTATTTTCACACACGGGGTCGTTGTTTCGGAATTTGACCGATATTGCTATTGATACGACCATAGTTTTTGATAATATTTCAGATATTTAATCAAGTATTAACTGCATTAAAACATCGTAGCAATTATTTTTGTATCCAGAGTTAAAATTACGAAATACTATTGCCGCTAATCCTTATTATACTGACTGCGTAAACAAAATACATGGCGCTCCGAAAAGTAAAGCCATGGTTTTCTCCAACATGATCGTGTAACATCAGGTACGTTACGTTCATCAAATAAATATAACAATATTGAAACTCGTGATAAATTGCCTCTTATAATAGTATTTTTAGGTAATTGATTTGTAATTAAGATAGAATCCACGAGTGCGAGAAACGATCTTGCATCAATGACGAATATCTGTGCCGATGCATGTTAAAAAATGACAAGCCGTACGAACACTAAAACGTGTTGAAGTGTTCATGGAAACAAATATCGGCGTATTTTGTTGAAAATAGCCTCCGATTAAAATATAACTGTTCACATTTCTATATTTTATAATTAAATTAAATCACCCGTGAATTACCTTGAATTAAATGACAAAAATGACAAGCACACAAACAGTTCTTTACTACGTGATTTTTCTATGACGATAAAATAAACAAAAACAAAAAGTTCCGATACAAAGTCATTTTGGTGATATTTTTAATTACTCCATTGCTCAAATCCATCATCCAGTAAACTGAAAAATAGGTGGGGGTCTTATTTGCAGACATCCCCCTAAGTCTGAAAATGTGTCAAAATAGGTGGGGGTCTTCTTTGCCGGAGGGGTCTTATTTGCGGTGAAATACCTGGACTCTATTTTCATGTATAGACATAGTGTTAGGATAGAAACTGTCTAAAAGATGGTTAGCAGAAAGATCAGAATGTTTAGTTAGTTTTGAAGATAATTTACCTTGATTGCGAAAGACACCTTTTAAATAAGAGGTAAAATGAAAAAGATAAAGTAATATGACAATAAATGTCCTACAAATCAGGAATTTGTTCTATTTTAAGTTACTGCATAATTTACATATAGAGTCAATTTTTTTGTGGTTTAGCTAAAAAATCATTAAATCAAAATTTAACGGTTTTAAAATTCACAATTTGACATTTCAAGGTATAATATCACTTTACCATTTTTTTTATTTTGCTTTAACTTTCACGTATAACAGCTAGTCCGGCTATAATTTTGAAAATATCCCCTGAGAGCATAACCCAGCTATACTATAATATAAATGTAAGATTCATTTATGTACTTTGGGTAATTCCTTCACTTTATTATCTCCAAGGTCAGACTTTAAGTTGTCTGCATATCATAATCTAAGTATAACTGCATAAGTTAATGTACATTAGTGATAAATGCCCAGTATAACTTATAGATCTACAATTATTGCATAACGATGGAAAATATTTATCTTAATTATAACTTCTAAAATGTTATTCTATGTAAAACAAGAGCCCAGAGGGCCTGTATCCTCACCTGGTTTGTAATTCCAAGTAATGTTCTGAATACAGGTTCATTGTTTCTTTTCTGAAGGAATTTTGATATGAACTCTAAATCCCACTATTAAGCCCCACCCCTCCGCCCCAGGGGTCAAGAGCCAAAATTTATACAAGTTCTTTCCCCTTCCCCAAGGATGTTTGCGGCCAAATTTGGTCACAATCCAAGCAAAACTCTAGGACAATTTATTTAGCAATTTATAGGATTTACCTCTATTTCCCCTATTGGGCCCCACCCGTCCTGCCCCTGGGGGCCCAAGCCAAAACTTTACTAGTCATCCCCTTCCCCAAGGATGTTTTGGCCAAATTTGGTTAACAATCCATACAGAACTCTATGACAATAGCGATTTAAAGAATTTACCTCCATTTCCCCTATTGGGCCCCGCCCCTCCCTGCCCCCGGACCAGAACCAAAATTGATACAAACTCAGTTCTTATCTCTCAAATATATTTCTGGCCAATTTGTTACATTCATGCGGAACTCTGTGACTAGTAGCGATTTTAAAGGATTTACCTCTTATTTCCCCTATTAGGCTCCGCCCTCCAGCCCCCCGCGGGGCCAAGCCAAAATTTATACAAGTTCTGTTCCCCTTCCCCAAGGATGTTGTGGCCAAATTTGTTCCAATTCCTAGCAAAACTCTATGACTAGTAGCGATTAAAAGGATTTACCTCTATTTTCCCCTATTGAGCCCCACCCCTCCTGCCCCCGGGGGGTCAGAAGCCAAATTTATAAAAGTTCTGTTCCCCTTCCCCCTAAGGATGTTTGTGGCCAAATTTTGTTCCAATCCATGCAGAACTCTATGACTAGTAGCGATTTAAAGGATTTACCTCTATTCCCTTATTGGCGCCCGCCCCTCCTGCCCCCAGGGGCCAGAGCCAAAATTTATATAAGTTCTGTTCCCTTCCCCCAAGGATGTTTGTGGCCAAATTTGGTTCATTCCTGCAGAACTCTATGACTAGTAGCGATTTAAAGGATTTACCTCTTATTTTCCCTATTGGGTCCCCGCCCTCTCTCCCCCGGGGGGTCAGAGCCAAATTTTATAAGTTCTGTTCCCTTCCCCAAACGTTTGTGGCAAAATTTGGTTCCAATCCATGCCAAACTCTAGGACAAGTAGCGATTTAAAGGATTTACCTCTATTCCCCCTATTGGGCTCGCCCCTCCTGCCCCCGGGGGATCAGAGCCAAAGTTTATACAAGTTCTGTTCCCTTCCCCAAGGATGTTTTGCGCCAAATTTGGTTCCAATTCCTGCAGAACTCTATGACTAGTAACGATTTAAGGATTTACCTCTATTCCCCCTATTGCGCCCCGCCCTCTGCCCCCGCGGGGTCAAGCCAAAATTATTACAAGTTCTTCCCCTTCCCCCAAGGATGTTGTGGCCCCAAAATTTGTTTCCAAATCCATGCAGAACTCTATGACTAGTAGCGATTTAAAGGATTTACCTCTATTTCCCCTATTGGGCCCGCCCCCTCTGCCCCCTGCAGTCCAGAGCCAAAATTTATACAAGTTCTGTTCCCCCTCCCCCAAGGATGTTTGTGGCCAAATTTGGTTACAATCCATGCAGAACTCTAGGACAAGTAGCGATTTATAGGAAATGTTGACGGACGGACGGACGGACGGACGGACGACGGACGACGGACGACGGACGACGGACGCCGCGCCATGACATAAGCTCACCGGCCCTTCGGGCCAGGTGAGCTAAAAAAAAAATATTTTGGATTAAAAATGAGATCCCCAGGCATTATATTTCATACATACCGTATACCAATAAGCGCCCATGTCCCTATAATTTTGACTTATTAGCACCTTTTCATTGTAATCAATTTTTTAAGTGCCCTGGGCGCTTATTGGGTCGAATACGGTAATTATATAATAATAGTATAATACAGGGTTTGCACTGGGTGTTCTCTAATTTGGGTCCTCCTCAAATAAAATCAGGTCTTCTTATATACATTGGAATGGAGTTTCAGAAAAATTGGGGCTCTTATCATTTTCTTTGCTTGAAAAAGATATGGAATGGCGTAAAGGGAAACAATACACATCAAAAAAATTCTTTTTACAAATATCATTCCATCAAGTCCACTTCATTCAATTTGGATATTTTCTTTTTGATGTCAAGAAAAAAATGTTAGTACAGAATGAGAAGTGGAAATCAAACATTTCAGAGTGGTTCAGAGTGTTCTAAAAAAAAATCAACCTCTATATATCAATGAGCTAATATCAATATTCTATGGGTAGGTAAGAAAGTTTATAACTATGAAATCCCCGACAGAAGATTAAGATTTTAGAACCTCTTTCACTATTAGTGTCCAGATCTGTCCAATGAATTCACTTGTAGTGGAAATAATAACACAAATTTTTAAGACTAGAAATAAAAATTTTAATATCAAGGATTTCATTAAGCCAAATGATAGAAATAATATATAGATATGAATATTTCCAATTTATTTTCAAATTATACCAAGACTAAATGCTTTAAAAATAGATGATTTAGATATTTGATACCGTAATCATTTATGCTTTGTAAACAATAGTATCAATCAACACAAAGCTTAAAATATAGCAATACACAAGGTGAAGAATGGCATTTCATTAATTTTTGTGCATTTTTTCTATCATTTTTATCTTTGAAAATTTTGAAAAGAGTTTTTAAATCAACTGAATGAAGTTTTTATTAAAGGAAAGTATACACCAGGATATACCTACAACTACTAGACCCACACAACCATCGATATCTTTAAAGACGAGAAATTTTACCCCCGGATTGTCTACTGTCACCATAGCCATACATGCTCATCCCTGTAAAATCAAATAATTTATTATCTATATATAGTGAATAGTAAATTTACAAACAATTTGTAAATCTTTGATACATATGATACTTACCATGATAAAGGAGTGTAAAATGATGAGATGGCTACATGAATTAATAATGACATATAAAACTAATAATAAAATCAATATGTTACAAAACTGTCTCAAAGTGTTCACCTTCTCAAATAAAAACAGGAGAGGAAAAATAAGCGATCCCCCAAATCCCAATTAACTATAAATTGGGGAAAATTAAGCAAAAACATTTTTTTTTTTTAAATCCAGAAAATAATTCCAAGGCCTGGAAGCTTGATAAGGGCCAGTACAGATGATAGAAAGAGTTATCTTCCTTAATCTCACAAATTTTAAAATTTTAAGAGAAATTGTTTTCAGTAAGAAACCAGCTTGTACTTGACCATTTATTTCCTACCATAATGAACTTATGAAGACCTGTTTTATTTGTTTTACTTTCAGTTTTTTTTATTGAATTTTGTTTACTCATTAACAACTTATGTGATTAAATACCTTTATTTTCTGTTTTTGTCTGTTTTATGTTATTTTAGAGTATCACAGAAGAAATCTTTTGGCAATCACAAACATATTATTAGTCCAAAATGAAAATAAATGTAGCAGAAAAAGAACAAACGAAAAAAAAAAAAAAACACTTTTAGTTCATTTTGCCTGAAATCTCAAGTTCTTAATCATTTGTTTGTAAATTGCCATCTGCAGAAGAGCATGAACTGGAATCAAAGAGCTTAATATAAATACTTGTAAATAGAATGGTGGGATCAAAAATCTGAAACAGATCACAGGGATCTTTGTTGTCTATATAACATCTTCATAATTTTACAAAATGTCCTTTGTATAAGTTGTCTCTAGTAGAAAGAAAATGGCTGCAAGTAAGAAGAAAATGGCTGCAAGTAAATATTTTATTCATTTTTTTTACGAGATGTATTTTGTAAAATTTTCATCGATGTATTTTGCTGAAAATATAAAAGCATAAAAATTAACGTACAAATAATTGCAAACTTTTTCCTAAATGTGAACATGCCAAGAAAATGAGTCTATCCAACATGCTTAAAGTGTGAGACAATGAAATGTGTAAGTCTAGTTAGTATGGTTAGAAACAAACAAAACATGGAAATATAGCAGACAGAAAAAACCCCAAGACAAAACAGACAAACACAAACCTGGTAAAAAAGCTGGTGCTTTCAAAGTCTTAGGGGAAAGGTGGGCACTAGATCGGGAGCTACGCCCACTTTCCTCGAGATCTTGTAACTCTGGTGTAGACAGATCATGAGCCAGGGCAGCTGCTGGCACAATCTGTTTCTTATTACTTCTATAATGAATCGGCACCTTTTCTGAAACAAAATAATGATCCCGTCACCATATCACATAAGTTTGCTAATCCCGAGCACCACAAAGGTCAGAGGTCAACTAATGAAAGAAACAAAAGGAACTGAATACATGTGTGGCTGGTCAAGTAATCAAGTTTTAAAACTGATCAATGACATTCACATGTCATACTTATAAAACTATTTTTTACGTAACATTAACATATAAATTTATTGAAGCGTAGAAATAATATTCTAGCACTGCAAAACCAAGTTGACAACATTGACAAACTAAAACTAGGGGGGAGGGGGGGGGGGTTACTCACATTTTCTATTGTAACATCAGAATATACAGTCCCAAATATTTGTGTCAGGAAATGAATATTTAGTTATTGATACAAGGTCTTACTAAACTTTTATACAAAATTCTAGCAAACAATTCTGAACAAAACATATAACAACAATCTAGCGATATGGGAAACAACTCTCATTTATAATCACAATATTGATTTCTTTCCATGAATAAGAAACCTTTTGTATCATTATTATCAGATTATTTGTCCATATTATTTATATCTCTATTACATTACCCCATTGCTCTACTCTAAACATAAATGTTTTTGTGTGAGGATGGTTTCGCTAAGTCAGATTTTAAACTGTTCATGGTGTAATCATTTTTCCACTATGCTTCTGTTCTTATTAACATTATAATTTGTACTGGCTGATATGTTCCCACATAGATACATGGATATATTCGTCAATATCTAATGAAAGGAAAATGAGCAAAAACGTCCACACTACAAATAATTCCACTATGATAGTAGTAGTTGAACTCCCTAACCAAGATGTATGAGGATGATACAAGTTTGTTTTTATCTTTTATTTGTGGACAGACTTATTTTATGACAGGAGATATATATGGACATATTCTTATTGAAACAGCCAATGCTATTGTAAGCTGTGTTTTAGAATTTCTGATACTTATCAATACAAATTTGGCAATTTGAATTCTCCACCGTATGTGCCATAGGTTGTATATCTCTTGCTAAGATAGACCCACAAAAAAATTATGATATATCTTATCTCATAGAAATGGAGACAGATCCCAGACAAACAGTTTTTCTGAAATTAATGTCATAAGTAAAATTAATTAAGTTCAAGCCAACTAAAGTGACTAGATACTGACACTGCAGTCACCACTAAATGGATCCTGCAAATACCATTGAAGCAGGAAGTGTCAGAACCATAGTTACATAATCTCAATGGCAACAAGGTCAGCACCGAGGCCTACACTACGATGACTTTTATACACAAGGGCAATAACTCTGTAAATAGATCCATTATCTAATGTTAATTAGATATACATATGGACACAAAAAAGTGAATTTGACAGGACAAGACAGGATGGGACAAGATGGACATTGGCATCACTGTTTGTGTAAACCTCCCTACCTACCACCTCCCATTACATACTGTTATTACAGGGCCATAATAGAACCACATCGGGGTAGGTATTCAAACGTCAAGACCTAGTGCCATACTCAACACATAGTGCCATACTCAACACATAGTGCCATACTCAACACATAGTGCAATACTCAACACATTGTGCCATAATCAACACATACTCAACACATAGTGCCATACTCAACACATAGTGCCATACTCAACATATAGTGCCATACTCAACACATAGTGCCATTCTCAACACATACTCAACACATAGTGCCATACTCAACACATAGTGCCATACTCAACACATAGTGCCATACTCAACACATACTCACCACATAGTGCCATACTCAAAACATACTCACCACATAGTGCCATACTCAAAACATACTCAACACATGGTGCCATGCTCAACACATACTCAACACATAGTGCTATACTCAACACATAGTGCCATACTCAACACATGCTCAACACATAGTGCCATACTCAACACATAGTGCCAAACTCAACACATACTCAACACATACTCAACACATAGTGCCATTCTCAACACATACAACACATAGTGCCATTCTCAACACATACTCAACACATAGTGCCATAATCAACACATACTCAACACATAGTGCCATACTCAACACATGCTCAACACATAGTGCCATAATCAACACATACTCAACACATAGTGCCATACTCAACACATAGTGCACATAGTGCCATAATCAACACATACTCAACACATAGTGCCATACTCAACACATAGTGCCATAATCAACACATAGTGCCATACTCAACACATACTCAACACATAGTGCCATACTCAACACATACTCAACACATGGTGCCATGCTCAACACATACTCAACACATAGTGCCATACTCAACACATACTCAACACATAGTGCCTTACTCAACACATATACTCAACACATAGTGCCATACTCAACACATAGTGCCATACTCAACATCTTTATAAAGATCAAAGGACACAACACAAACCTGTAGCTTTTAACCTGATAAACCTTAATTAGTACTTTTTAATGCATTTTAAATGCTTCTATTGTTTATCTATTTGTTTATTTTTTTAAACCATTGTTTGCCTGCTGTTTTTTTATTTGTTTATTTTTTTAAACCATTGTTTGCCTGCTGTTTTTTTTATTTGTTTATTTTTTTAAACCATTGTTTGCCTGCTGTTTTTTTTTATTTGTTTATTTTTTTAAACCATTGTTTGCCTGCTGTTAATGTCATTGTACATTACTGGGACCCAAAGTGTTTGCCATTGAGATAGCTGATAAAATACTTAAAACCAATTTAAACCACAATCAACAAACCTATTTATCAAAACTGAAAGCTCACACTTAAACTAAAATCCTTTCTAATTCCATCCTCCACATTCCCTATAAACAATGGCAGGCCAGAATGTCTGACCCACAATCACAAAATCAGAAAGGACAGAAAAAAATCATCAAATTCTATCATCAAACAATAGCAATAAAACATAGGATTAACAAAATACTCTAAATTACTTCATACAAATCACTTTTACATAATATTGTTGGAAGTGAGACCAAAGAATTCCTTTTTTGGTTTTATTCTAGTTTGATTGACAGCTCAAAGCAATAAGGATAGCTTGTACAACTTAAAAACTTCAATCCTCTTATGGAATTAAAATACAATGACATTTGGCTTTGGTGTGATAAAATGTCACCCATACAATGGATTTTTTAAGTATAAGCTTGTAGAGTGCATTACCAATTGTGATTTATATATCAGGTAATTGGTTATAAATTCTGTAGTCATCACTGATTTGAAAATAGGTTTATTAAAACTTTAATTAAATCTGCATAAAGATTCTTCATGGTAAATCCTGCTTTATTCACTTAAGATCATATGAAATTGAATGCAGATTTACACAAGATATCAGGCACTCACTATTGAATGATCTATTGGTAAAAGGGAAGAGATATCTTTTCTCTGATTTTCCCTTCGTCAAAGCATTCAATACACACAAGGAAACTACATTTATATTCAGATCTGTAAAGTCAACATGAACAACACAGATGACCTTTTTGTTTTCTTATCAGTCCAAGATTGTGATATGGCGTATTAACTATGAAGGAAGTGAGCCTACATCTGAAAACTGATTTGAAGAAAGAACTTAAGATATAATTATATACTGATATGAAATTTGAAAAAAATCTCTTCAGCACTTTTTGAGAAAAAGTGGTAACAAACTTAATTTGTCAAAATCCAAGATGACTCTCTATTAGCCATCTTTTTTTCCAAAATGTCCCAAAATGAAATATACATAAGTATAGGCACCAAGAGGAACCTATATAAAATCTGAGGAAGATATTCTTTTAGTGCTTCAATTGTCAAAATCCATATGACTGCCTTTTCAGATCAGTCTCAAAAAACATATATTATTGCAATATGCACAACTTAAGGTCCAAGGAAAACCCATGTTTAAAATGTGAGAAAGAACTCTTCAATATTTCCTCAGAAAAAGCGGTAACAAGAATTGTTCACAGACGGACTTAAGGTTGGACAGACAACCGATCACGGAAGAAAGGCAATTGAAATAGTTCACCGTCTGATGATGCTTGACTAAAAATGAATTTGGGCAGGGATAGAACTGAATTAGGGTAGGGATAGAACAACTTCATATATAGATTGGACAAAGTAAGAGGCCTCAGAATTGTACACTACAAACGTTACCTCCACTTAGACAAGATGGCTGCTTCATCCATACCACAAAATAAGGCAAGGCAGACACCTGTACTCCAGACGAAGGTCGTAGTGTGAGAGGTCTCTCCTTTTCTCTTTCAAACCTCATTGTTACTCAATTTAGATTCCAAAGAAAATATCACTAGAGCTAATCCATCTCCAGACTGGTAAGTTGTAGAACTACCACGAGGGTCGATGAGTTAAAGGTTTCTCTTTTTCTCTTTACAACCTCATTGTTTTTATGAATTAATAAGTTTCAGATCCAATTGAATAATCACTAAAAATAATCCATATCAAGAATGACAAGTTGTTAAGATATTTCAGGACTTCAATGCTGCAACAAATTTCACAACAATGATGTTCTTCAATGTTTACAACGACTGAATACATCACTAATGTCATGATTCAAAAACTCCAGTTTTTTATAAACTGAATCTATAGTCACAATGAGAAGTAAAATTACTGGTAACAGAATCCAATCCTCCATGACAGATTTATCAATGTAATTTCATTCCAAATATGCCACCATTTTTACAGAGTACTGGTATATATATGTTTGATGACAACGATAATTGATACTGCATTTAATTTTTTTCCATGAACTCAGTACATTATGTTCCTATATAAACTTCTTTTGTCATAAAATTCCAATTACAGACATGACGTAAACACATACTATAAAAATAATGATCCAAAGAACATGATCACATTGTGGCATGAAACTGTTCATTCAGGTAAAGCATAATGGTTCCGTGTCATACTGAACACATGTATGGGGAAACTTGTACATGAGTGCACTTACACATGCCATAGAATCTTTTAGAAGAATTTATAACATGCTTTTAAATGCACTTACATGGTTCATAAACTACACCATCGTTTATAACCGTGAATTTATCAAGAAGATGAATAAATTGAACATTTTTCTGCATCATTAACTGTTGAATATCTTCCTTTCCATCAATCCTCAAAAACTGTCTGTTGTTAATAGTTATATCCACACCAATACCTGGTCACCTGGTGAAGCTGGCTTCGTAAGTGAATCTATAAAGTCAAGTTATATAACCCACATTAATATGTCTCTTCCTCTCCACAATAAACAATCCACCTGTTTCTAGGAATTATAAAGATTCTCCTGTTAACTTTATCTTTTTGACTGATAGATGAAACTTAAGTGCTGCATGCAAAGTAAAAACTTCAAAGTAAAAACAAAGTCACATGTTGTCACATGTAAATCATTAAATCTCCACGAAATCTCTTTTAGAGTGCCTTAATGCATACACCTGAGGAAAATTCCTCCATAAATTTCTCTGCTCTTCAAACTGATACTCGCCAGGTAAGTGTCTAACCACTCGAGACCATTTCTTTTACAAATTGATATGAAAACAACCTTATTTGTTTCAGATCTCCATTAGATTTACACACAGGTATATGGAGTTGTTCCTGGGAAAAAGTGTTGGGCCGTAATCCTCTTGGAATATTTGGACTTATAAGTTACCACTTTATTAATACATGGCCCTGTATCAGTCTATACAATCTCACCGTAATCGCCAAGGATGTGTGTATTGGCCGACAGCCAACGCAGAGGATAATTCTGATGACAATCGATCAATGCGGATTTGTGATTTTCCACCAATAAGAAAACAATTCAATGAAAGTATCCCTCAAGGATTTTATCATACCTGATATAGCTTCATAGAGACCCCCACAATGGGGATAAAAAAACTTGGCTGAATCAGAAGATCTTGACACTTACCAGAACTTTATTACCTCCCAGGCTTTATACTGCAGCAGTTTCATTACTGAGTGAATCACCATAAAATATAACACTATTACATCAGGAAGACTGTGAATTTCTAGATTTTCTGATTGATTAGATTGACAATGCAAAACAATAACACCATTCTTAAAGAACGTAATTGAATTAGAAAACCAAGCTGTGATATTTCACATAATGGATGATTTTCTGAACATTCATATTCCACATACACCAAAAGAGAAATCCCAGGAAATGAATTTTAGATCCCTGAGAGAACTGACAGTGAATCTTCAGAGAGCAGTCACACACTTGGTAAGTCCCTGAGAGAACTGACAGTGAATCTTCAGCAGTCAAACATTGACAATGATGATTTTTCAGTAAGATCATGTTCAGGTAAGATAATTTTCTGGTAAGATCATGTTTAGTCGCTCTCCACATTAACTGACATATATATCAGATAGGGGAGACATCTAACTCCTTCAGTAGGCTTCTGTCAGTCATTATTGCAGATTTTCATTTAAATGTTTTGTAGGTCTCTATAAAAACTGGGCCAAAACTTTGATGTCAATAAACCATTCATCATGCTATCATCCTAACAAACACACACTGTACAATATACTATCTACCAAACACACCTCAAAGCTGTACTGTTCAAATACACAAATGAATTTAAGTCTCTTCTCTTCATTTTATCAATAAACCAGTCACACAACTCCTTTAATTGTGTAACCGTTTTTACATTGTTGACAGAGTGCACTTTGTATTGTATACCCAGGCCCAAGGTTCCAAACACTTGGCAGAGGAACAAAACAAGAAATCAGAACTTGTGTCATTATACGTGTACACAAACTTCTATAGATATAGATCATCATCAGATCTCCAGATTTCCACAAACTGATCATTTTCTTGGCTTATAACTGATGTTGATAAAGTTCTATTGCAAGATATCTTTAAAATAATTAAAATTAAATAGAAGGCGGAGGTTTCCAACGTCTTTTAGGTATTTCATAATTGTAAGATGTATCAGCAGAGGGATCAAAGGTGGATACCGGAGTATTCTAACAGCGCTCCAGAGACGGTGTAGAAAAACTAGTATGAAGAATGATGGAGCATCAACATCAAAGAACATCTTTGGTGTTGATGCTCCATCATTCTTCATACTAGCTTTAAAATAATTGTTCATGTATTTCATTGAATGAAGAATTTCTTTTTCTTTAACTCAATAATAAAACATTTCATAGCGTTAATTGTTAACCCAATTATACGTAGAAGATGTCGTTCAAAACTCTAGTTCTATGGTTAGTACATAAACAAAAACATAAATTATAAAATCCATTGTTCCATGAAAGCAAAAATAAAAAAGGAAATCCACTTTACAGATTGATCAAAGCCTCCCATAACATGAACTATCAATTGAGCTATCCACATCTGAGACTCATTAGATTTGTCACCAGTCAGGCCTGTGGACCAGTAGACAGCTCAACAACCCTTTCAATAGATCAGAGTGATTGAATTATTTTCTAGTTTTAAAAACGATAAACAAATACCTGTGTTGGCCACCAGGTAAATGTCATGTCTATATGTTAAATAATAATCCTCGCTTAAAGCAGACACTCGCTTTATAAAAGGGTTTACAATACCAGAACAATATCACCGACGTTATAAATAACATTATAATCTCAGTTGTAAATATATACCTGTAGTAAAAACGCTTCTGTTGAAATACTCATTTCCTTTTATTTTTTAACTTGAGAGAGGTAATCTAGTTCAGAATTAGAGAATTAATGAAATATTTAAAGGAAAGAAAGATACAACAAACCTATAATTAAATCTACTATTTATAAAACTGTTACAAAATATCACACAAGAAATAATCCTGTATTATCTAGACATTTAAACTTTGTGAGATGGAGAATTCTGAGACCATTTCAGTTTATAAATGAATTCTTCATATATTGATATTTCATCATTAATTTCTTTTAATTAAAAATGCATGTTAGAAAGCTGAAAGCAAAGCTATAAATAAAATTGTGTAAATATAACTTGAATCTTTAATGGATGGTTGATGGTAATTGTGAACGGTAATAACACAACTACAATCCTCCTAATACATACTTTAGATGATTACCTCATGGATAGAAAATTTAATCTAACTTCAATGTAAAGTTTGAAAATTTGAGTAGATTTATAAACAAGTGAACAAAGGTTTAACAGAACTATGGTACTATAGATCTATTATAAAAATCTTCATTATACAACTACCACCTTTATACTATCTGTACTACGTAGGGCAATAATTAGCATAAATACCTTACTCCTTCTTGATACCATTGAATTTTATTTGAAGGATCTGTTTGACCCCAAGTTTGATAACAAATATTGCACCTGATAAAATACAAAATAATGACCAATCAAATGTGAGATAGAATTCACAGAAATGTCAGAATTCCAAACAAGAGTGGCAAACATTCTGACATTGTTAACGTCATGTCTAGATAATCTACAAGCTTGAGCTAGTTAATCTCAGACTGTAACAACCTATCAAATACTGGACTACCGTAAATATTCAAGTTAAATACTGGACAACCAAATTCTTTAGGTTTGGTAATCTTCCAACTATAACCATCTGCTATAGGTTTTTATGGTAAATAGTGATACAGTCGCCTTCTTAGTTCGCGTCAGTGGGAGCAGTGAACCAGTAAACTGAGGGTCGAGGGTTCGAGCCAGGCTGGCAGCACACACCCCCTGTTATGTCATATCTATCAAATACTGGAATACCAGTATCATAAATAGTTTATTAGTCAACTTACATTAATGATCAAATACTGAACTACAACAAATACTCTTATTTCTCAAGAATCTCACAATTTCTTAGTGTATCAACAATTAGAACTTCACAGAAATGGATTGCTGCCTTCTACTTGAGCAATTACTCAGAAACAAAGGACTTAATGATTTATTGTAAAGTAACTTTGACCTTTGAACCTGAAAGCAAAGCCAAATACTCATCTTGGTTCAGGAAAGTCTTCATGAATATAAGACTTTTATAAGCCCAGTCGACCATTTCTCAGATGGAAATAAGTTAACTATTGTTAGTAACAATGGCAAGAAAAGTCTAAATGAATTTTAGGTTGACCAGCTCAAAGGAAATCAAACGAAATTTATCACTCACAAAAAAATTCTGAAGACACCATTGCAAATACCAATATTCAGGTATAGTAATACCACTGTCATATCCTTTCGCAGGCAACAGAAAAAGGGGTGATAACTCTGTATAATGTAGGCCTTCGTACATCTCACCAACCATTTAGACACACATAAGATAAATGGCCAGAAAAGAATTAATGAATAACATTAGCTCCAAAATTAACTTTTTATCTAGGAATTTCAAAAATCTTCATCTTCTTCAATATAACTTATGAATACATATCTAGAATCAATATTCTATTTTAAAACTACAGCTTGTACAATCACCAATTTCTGACTGATAACCAAAATGTTCTTCTAATCACATGGAAACACAGAAATCCCTTTCAGGATTACCTAGAAATCCTCCTAGATTGATCACAAGTTACACTAAAGAGATAAATCATGTTTGGAGGGCTGTTCAGCTTATGGTCTACCAAACCTCGCCTTGTTGTCCTAATCCATCAAATATATGTCATGTGTTTTAGGGTATGTCTAGATAGCCAGTCATCAAATCTGGTGTTGTTTACTATGATAAAAATGTGTTCATATCATTCAGGTAAATGGAAAAGCCACATCCAAAAAATTGAACAGTTTGATATTATAATGAATTGTAATATTAAAATGTTCAATTCACATAGAATAGAATCTACCCTTGATATTATTTATATGTTATGATATAGTGTGTGATCACCTGTTGAAATCAAGGGGCACTTCTGTCTAGAGTAGTGTTCATATATAAATATAGACGCAAAGGCCCTAACAACAGGTTTGTAGGGCCTGTTTAGTCATGTGGTGAAAGTTGAAAGTATTTTTTCTCTCTTTTTTTTCAGGAGGGTGAGGGGAGGGGGTAAGGTTCAAATTTGTGGTCTTTTTTATATTGGATAAGCATAGAAAAATATTTCCAGGAATGAGCTACAATTCTTACCAGGAGCAAGACAAAATGCCCTCATAAATCCACAACAACGTGGTCGCCCAGGGCTTGTGTCCGCCATGTCTTCAAAATCACACGATCTTAGTCCCCAATGTTTCCTGATATTTCACATTTATTTTCACAATTAATGCAGAAATAAAAGACTTTTATCTACATTTTCACTAAATGTCCATTTCCAAATATTTTAAAGTTATTTTCTTCTGAGTAAAACATTAATCAGTTTCACAGGTGATCAAATCCAAGTAAGGAAATCCTATTGCAATGACTGGTTCCTGTGTCATTCTGGATGATGTATTAACTCATGAAAATCAACTCTAGTCACTTCCTAATCCAGCAAGTTAGAATCACACAAATATAGCTAAACCAATAACAGCATAACTAAATTGCATCGCTTTTACAAACAAGAAAATCAGTTTTAATGAAGTCCATTTTTTGACAAAAATGCCATAAGTAATTCTTCATTGCCATAGTCCTTTCTTATCACATTTCAGCAAGAACAAATGAATCTCCAAAATTACAAAATGACCAATACATTTACAGACCAGTGGTCAAACCTGAACCAGTATCGTATTCTAATTTATTGTATATAGCCCCTGACTTTTTGAGAAATCAACAAAGCCAACTGTATTTCTATAGACCAAGAAAAGAACGGTGGTAATAAGCTGCTTACTCCAATCACAGGGTTAGTGCGGCCTGATTTACTACAGCTGGACAATACCTCACCACCAATATTAATCCTACATACCCAAATGACATTTGTTGTATCACATATCAAGTAAAGCAGAATTTAAATACCTATATTGGATATTTTTAAATGATACTTTTTATTGTCATGCTGAACATTGAAGATAAAGGACAACAAGAGGCCCATGGGCCTTAACGGTCACCTGAGTTAGAATATATAATGAAACAAATAATGAAATAAATTAAAGACATACAAACACTATATACTGGGCCTTGAAGTTGGTCAGTGATTTATAAATTTGACTTGTTAGACTATGAAGAGTATTTGCTTCCATCAAGCTGTGAACTTAGAGGTATTTTTTGAAATTTTAATCATTTTGACCCTGTTTGGTCCTGCCCCTCTGGTCCCCCAAGGCGTCATTGAGGACGGATATGGATGTTAAAATGCTATATCTTAGGCTAATAATTCTAATCAAATTTGACTATTTTCCTACGAAAATTGGGCAAATAATGTTCACAAATATGTTAAATGTGTTTTCCCTATATAAACTATAGTAAACTTGACCCCCTCCCCAGGGGGGAAACGTGAGACCCCAGGGTCATATGATTCACAATTTTTGTAAAGGACCTTAAGACCTTTCTATTTATGAAAAGTATTTGATTCTACCATTTCCAGAATTTCAGAAGAAGATTTTTGAAGTTTTAGCCTATTTGACCCCTTTTGACCCCGCCCCTAAGACCCCTGGGGGTCAGTCATAGAAAATTTGTTAATAGGATTAAATGGCCTTCTCATACTGATAATTCTGACAACATTTGACTCATTTCCTATTACAAATGACCAAATAATGCACAAAAATGTGTTTTCCCAATATAAACTATAGTAAACTTAACCCCCTCCCCAGGGGGAAACTAAAGACCCCAGGGTCATATAATTCACAATTTTTGTAAAGGACCTTAAGACCTTTCTATCTATGAAGAGTATTTGATTCTACCACATCTGTGAGTAGAGAAGAAGATTTTTGAAATTTTACTCAATTTTACCCCTTTTGGCACCTCCCATAGCCCCCTGGGGGGTGGGGACCATATAATTCACAATTTTGATTGGCCTTATGCCTTAGAAGGTTTGTGCAAAATTTCATTGAAATTGCTTCAGCAGTTTTGGAGAAGAAGTCGAAAATGTAAATTGTTTACGGACATACGACGGACGACGCACGACGCACGACGCACGACGCACGACGGACGACGCACGACGACAGACAAAAGGCGATTAGAATAGGTCACTTGAGACTTCGTCTCAGGTGACCTAAAAATTGATAGAAATATCTACTGCATATTTCGGAGATTAATGATAATATTGCAATATGTATATATATCAAACTCTAAAAGTGAGATGATTTCAAAATGATGTAGATATTACTTTAAAGACATTATAATATCTTTTCTCCATTTCCTGGATAAAATCACATTGTACACAAATACCATAGTTTCTGTATCAACTTAATTTTATACCACAGATTGTGTGTGGTGGTAGGTAAGTGTCTTAGATTCAAATACACTTCTATCTAATGACCTTGTTATCATTATGATTTCTTCCCAAACACAGTACATTGTATATAACATTTGTACACATACTATCACTATTTTACTAAAGCTGTAGGAGTATTTTCATAAGACATTAGCCCAATTACTTAGCGATAACAAAGTAAGTGAAAATAACATTAAAAGTATACAGCCAATAAAATAGACCTATAATTCTATGTATGATTGTCACAAGTCAAGCTGAAGTATTTAACGACCCAAAGTTATGATAAAAGATTTAGACTGGTATGTAAATAAGAAAACTTCCACAGACAAGTCAACACTGGAATAACATAGAGAATCCTAGAACAATCTTTATTCTGATTGTTTATCACCTAATGCCTGCTTGGTAACTCATTAAGATGAACATTTTTAACCTTTGTGACCTTCAACATAGGTCTTTAAACTCAGTGACCTTCAACATAGGTCTAGGTCACACAAGAAGGCCCTCAATGATGCTACTGGTCAGTTAGCCAGTCCTTGACATCTTAGTGGCTACCATTGGCTGAAAATGGTCAAAATGTTTGAGATCCATACTGGGCAGTTTCCATGCAGATACTTCAGAAGGCACCCCACCACCACAATCTATTATCTTCTCTATGGTTTGCTAAAAGTCTATATGTCTAATACAATATCAAACAGTATTGATACATGTATTAGAAATTCAAATGGTCTACCCAGTCTTGTCTCTGGCCATAAGGAAAGCTGCATCACCATGGACATATTGTACATACAGTAACTGTTTAAATAGTTTCCTGATGACAATATCAAACCTAGATATAACTCCCCTTAGGTAGGGAAGGTAGGAACAACAAACTGCCATTGATGCTGTGTCCTGAGTAATATATATATAACCCTTAGGTAGGGACAACAAACTGCCATTGATGCTGTGTCCTGAGTAATATATATATAACCCTTAAGTAGGGACAACAAACTGCCATTGATGCTGTGTCGTGAGTAATGTATATAAACCCTTAGGTAAGGACAACAAACTGCCATTGATGCTGTGTCGTGAGTAATATATATATAACCCTTAGGTAGGGACAACAAACTGCCATTGATGCTGTGTCGTGAGTAATATATATATAGCCCTTAGGTAGGGACAACAAACTGCCATTGATGCTGTGTCCTGAGTAATATATATATAAACCTTAGGTAGGGACAACAAACTGCCATTGATGCTGTGTCCTGAGTAATATATATATAACCCTTAAGTAGGGACAACAAACTGCCATTGATGCTGTGTCGTGAGTAATGTATATAAACCCTTAGGTAGGGACAACAAACTGCCATTGATGCTGTGTCGTGAGTAATATATATATAAACCCTTAGGTAGGGACAACAAACTGCCATTGATGCTGTGTCGTGAGTAATATATATATAACCCTTAGGTAGGGACAACAAACTGCCATTGATGCTGTATCGAGAGTAATATATATATAACCCTTAGGTAGGGACAACAAACTGCCATTGATGCTGTGTCATGAGTAACATATATATAACCCTTAGGTAGGGACAACAACCTGCCATTGATGCTGTATCGAGAGTAATATATATATAACCCTTAGGTAGGGACAACAAACTGCCATTGATGCTGTGTCGTGAGTAATGTATGTATAGCCCTTAGGTAGGGACAACAAACTGCCATTGATGCTGTGTCGTGAGTAATATATATATAACCCTTAGGTAGGGACAACAAACTGCCATTGATGCTGTGTCGTGAGTAATATATATATAACCCTTAGGTAGGGACAACAAACTGCCATTGATGCTGTGTCGTGAGTAATGTATATATAACCCTTAGGTAGGGACAACAAACTGCCATTGATGCTGTATCATGAGTAACATATATATAACCCTTAGGTAGGGACAACAAACTGCCATTGATGCTGTCATGAGTAACATATATATAACCCTTAGGTAGGGACAACAAACTGCCATTGGTGCTGTGTCGTGAGTAATATATATATAACCCTTAGGTAGTGACAACAAACTGCCATTGATGCTGTGTCATGAGTAATATATATATAGCCCTTAGGTAGGGACAACAAACTGCCATTGATGGCTGTTCTTAATGTTTAGCAGGTCACTTTAAAAGGAGAGAAGAACATAGACCAAAGTATATATATATCTTGGTGTTTAAATGGGTCACTTTTAAAACAGACGAGAGGAACAAGCTAGACGCGAGTATTTTATATATATCTTGTGTTTAAATGGTCAGCTTTAAACAGAGAAAGAACACCTAAGACATGTATATATATATATCTTGGTGTTTATGGGTCCTTTAAAACGAAGAAAGAACACTAAGACAATGTATAATATAATCTTGGAGTTTAGTGGGGTTCATTAAAACAGGTAGAAAGAACACAGACAAAGTATATATATATTATTCTTGGATGTTTAGCAGGGGTCACTTTTAAAACAGGAGGAAGAACACTGACAGTATATATATATCTTGGATTGTTTAGGGCAGGTCACTTTAATACAGAGAAAAGACACTAGACAAAGTAATATATATATCTTGGATGATTAGCAGGTCACTTTAAAACCAGAGAAAGAACACTAGACAGAAAGTATATATATATCTTGATGATTAGCAGGTCCACTTTAAACAGAGAAAGAACACTAGACAAAGTATTTATATATCTTAATGTTTAGCAGGTCACTTTAAAACCGAGAAGAAACACTTAGACGAAGTATATATATATCTTGATGTTTAATGGGTCACTTTTAAAACAGAGAAAGAACACTAGACAAAGTATATATATATCTTGTGTTTAGCAAGGTTCACTTTAAACAGGAGGGAAAGAAACACTAGACAGTATATATCTATCTTGGTGTTTAATGGGTCACTTTAAAACAGAGAGAAGAACACTAGACCCCAAAGTATTATATATATCACATTGGTGTTTAATGGGTCACTTTAAAACGAGAAAGAACACTAAGACAAAGTATATATATAAATCTTGGTGTTTAATGGGTCACTTTAAAAAGAGAAAGAACCTAGACAAATATATATATATCTTGATGTTAGCAGGTCAGCTTTAAAAAGAAGAAGAACACTAGACAAAGTATATATATATCGTTGATGTTTAATGGGTCATCTTTAAAACAGGAAAGATAGCACTAAGACTAAGGTATATATATATCTTGATGTTTAGCTAGGTCACTTTAAAACGAGAAAGAACCTAGACAAGTATATTATATATCTTGATGTTTAGCAGGTCACTTTAAACAGAGATAAGAGCAGCTAGACTAAAGTATATATATATCTTGATGATTGCAGGTCACTTTAAAACAGAGAAGATACACTAGAAGCAAAGTATATATATATCTTGATGATTAGCAGGTCACTTTAAAACAGAGAAAGAACACTGACCAAGTATTATATAGTCTTGGGTGTTTAATTGGGGTCACTTTAAAAACAGGAGAAAGAACAACTAGACGAAGTATATATAGTATCTTGGTGGTTTAGTGGGTCACTTAAAACAGAGCAAGAACACTATAAAGACAAAGTACTATTATATATCTTTTTGATGTTTAGGTGGGATCACTTTAAACAGGAGAAAGAACACTAACAAAGTATATATATATCTTGAATGTTTAGGCAGTTCACTTTAAAACAGAGAAAGAACACTAGACAAGTATATTATATCTTGTGTTTAGCAGGTCACTTTAAAACAGAGAAAGAGCACTAGAACAAAGTAATATATATATCTTGAATGATTAGCAGGTCACTGTTAAAACAGAGAAAGAACACTAAAGACAAAAGTATATATATTATGCTTGATGATTAGCAGGTCACTTTAAAAAACAGAGAAAGAACACTAGACAAAGTATATAATATATCTTAATGTTTAGCAGGTCACTTTAGAAAAACAGAGAAAGAACACTAGACAAAAGTATAATATATATCTTGTGTTATAATGGGTCACTCTTAAAAAGCAGAAGAAAGAACAACTAGACAAAGTATTATAATCTTAATATTTAGCAGGTCACTTTAAAAGCAGAGAAAGAACACTAGACAAAGTTATATATATATCTTGGTGTTTAATGGGTCACTTTAAAACAGAGAAAGAACACTAGAACAAGTAATATTATCTTGATGTTTAATGGGTCACTTTAAAACAGAGAAGACACTAGACAAAGTATATTTATATATCTTGGTGTTTTAGCAGGTCCTTTAAAACAGAGAATATGAACAACTAGACAAGTATATAATATATCTTAATGTTTTGCAAGGTCAGCTTTAAAATTTGTGAAAGAACACTAGACGCAGTTTATATATCTTGGTGTTTAAATGGGTGCACTTTAATCAGAGAAAGAACACTAGAGCGCAGTATATTATATATCTTTGGTGTTTTAATGGTGCAGCTTTAAACAGAGAAAGAACCTAGACAAGTATATATATATATCTTGGTGTTTATTTGGGTCACTTTAAACAGAGTTAAAGAACACTAGACAATTGGTATAGTATATATTCTTGATGTTTATGGGTCACTTTAAATACAGAGAAAGAAACACTAGACAAAGGTATAATATTATCGTTTGATGTTTTAGCAGGTCAGCTTTTAAAAATCAGAGAAAGAACACTAGAAAGTTATATTATATATCTTGGATGGTTTAGCAGGTCACATTTTAAAAACAGAGGGGAAGGGAGGCACTAGGACAAAGTATATATATATCTTGATGATTAGCAGGTCACTTTAAAACAGAGAAAGAACCACTAGACAAAGTATATATATATGCTTGATGATTAGGGCAGGTCCACTGTTAAAAACAGAGAAAGAACACTAGACAAAGTGATATATATATCTTAATGTTTTAGTCAGGTCACTTTAAAACAAGAAAGAACACTAAGACGAAGTTATATAATATCTTGATGTAGAATGGGTCCTTTAAAACAGAAAAGAACACTAGACAAAAGTATATATATATCTTGAATGTTTAGCAGGTCACTTTAAAACAGAGAAGAAGCACTAAGACAAAGTATACTATCTATCTTGGTGTTTAATGGGTCACTTTAAAACAGAGAAAGAACACTAAGACAATTATATATATATCCTTGGTGTTTAATGGGTCACTTAAAAACAGAGAAAGAACACTAGATCAAAGTATATATATATCTTGGTGTTTAAATGGTCACTTTAAAACAGAGAAAGAACACTAGACAAATATATATATAGTCTTGATGTTTAGCAGGTCAAGCTTTAAAAAACAGAGAATAACACGAACAAAGTATATATATAGTCTTGATGTTTAATGGGTCACTTAAAACAGAGAAGAACAACTAGACAAGTATATATATATGCTTGATGTTTAGCAGGTTCACTTTAAAGAACTGAGAAAAAACACTAGACAAAGTATATATATAGTCTTGATGTTTAGGCAGTCACTTTAAAAACAGAGAAAGAACACTAAGACAAGTTTATATATATATCTTGGATGTTTAGCAGGTCACTTTAAAAACAGAGACAAACACTTGACAGGTATATATATATCTTGATGTTTTAATGGTCACTTTAATAAACAGAGAAAGAACACTAGACGGTAATATATATATCTTGGTGTTTAATGGTACTTTAAAACAAGAGAAAGAACACTAGACAAAGTGATACTATATAATCTTGATGTTTTAGCAGGTCACTTTAAAATAAGAGAAAGAACACTAGAACAAAGTATATATATTATCTTAGTTTGTGTTAATGGGTCACTTTATAAAACAGAGAAGAACACTAGGTCAGTATATATATATTCTTGGGTGTTTAATGGGGTCCTTTAAACAACCAGGAGAAGAACACTAGACAAAGTATATTATATATTTTGGATGAATTTAGCAGGTCACTTTAAAACAGAGGAAAGAACACTAGACAAGTCATATATATCTTGGTGTTTAGATGGGTCACTTTAAAGACAGAGAAAAGGAACAACTAGACAAAGTATATTTATAGTATCTTGATGTTTAGTGGTCACTTTAAAACAGAGAAAAGAACACTAGACAAGTATAATATATATCTTGGTAAGATTAGGCAGGTCACTTTAAAAGCAGAGAAAGAACACTAGACAAGTATATATAATATCTTGATGTTTAGAATGGGTCCTTTAAAACAGAGAAAGAAAACTAGACAAGTATATATATATCTTGATGTTTTGAGCAGGTCACTTTAAAACAGAGAAAGAACACTAGACAAAGTATATATATATCTGTGTTTAGTGGGTCCTTTAAACAGAGAAAGAACACTAGACAAAAGTAATATATATAATCTTGGGTGTTCAGTGGGTCACTTTAAAACAGAGAAGAACACTAGACGAAGTAATATATATATCTTTAATGTTTAAGCAGGTCACTTTAAACAGAGAAGAACACTAGACAGAAGTATATATATATCTTGGTGTTTTAATGGGTCACTTTAAAACAGAGAAAGAACACTAGACAAGTATATAATATATCTTGGTGTTAAATGGGTCATTTAAAAGCAAGAGAAGAACACTGACAAATGTATATATAGTATTGTTGGTGTTTAATGGGTCACTTAAACAGAGAAAGAAAAACCCAACTAGAAAACCAAAAAGTATAATAGTTTAAAAAATATCCCCCCTTTTTTTGGGGTGTTGGGGGTTTTTTTAAAGTTGGGGGGTGTTTGTTTCCAACTTTTTTAAAAAAAAGGGGGAAATAAAAGAAAAAAAAAAAGGAACACCTTAAGAAAAAAGCGGCCAGTTATATATATGATATCTTGGGGTGTTTTAATTGGTCACTTTTAAACAGGAGGAAAGGAACACTTAAGACAGGGTTATATTATATCTTTGGAATGGTTTAATGGGTCACTTTTTTAAAACAGAGAAAGAACAACCAGGACAAGTATATATATATCTTTGGGGTTTGACGGTACTTTAAAACAGAGATAAGAAACTAGACAAGTGATATATAATATCTTGGTGTTTAATGGGTCACTGTAAAAC
>SAYR01076450.1:2648101-2665643 GCA_004382745.1 Argopecten irradians irradians
TTTTCCCTACTAAGGGCTATATATAATATTACTCATGACACCAGCAAATCAATGGCAGTTTGTATGTCCCTACCTAAGGCTATATATATTTACTCACGACACAGCATCAATGGCAGTCTGTTGTCCTACCTAAGGGTTATAATATATTACTCCACGACACAGCATCAATGGCAGTTTGTTGTTTCCCTACCTAAGGGTTATATATAATATACTCTCGAACAAGCATCAATGCAGTTTGTTGTCCCTACCTAAGGGTTTATATATATATTACTCATGACACAGCATCAATTTGCAGTTTGTTGTCCCTACCTAAGGTTATATATATATCTTTCTCGACACAGCACCAATGGCAGTTGTTGTCCCTACCTAAGGGTTATAGATATATTACTCACGACACAGCATCAAATGGCAGTTGTTTTCCCTCCTAAGGCTATATATATATTTACTCACGACACAGCATCAAACGGCAGTTTGTTGTCCCTACTTCAAGGGTTATATAATATATTACTCTCGATACAGCATCAATGGCAGTTTGTTGTCCCTACCTAAGGGTTATATATATATTTACTCCGATACAGCATCAATGGCAGTTTGTTGTCCCTACCTAAGGGTTATTATATTTTACTTACGACACAGCATCAATGCAGTTTGTTGGTCCCTACCTAAGGGTTATATATATATTATTACTCATGACACAGCATCCAATGGGCAGGTTTGTTGTTCCCTACCTAAGGGTTATATATATATTTACTTCATGACACAGATCATACAGTCAAACCTCGATGATTCGAACTTCGATGAATCGAATTTCTCGCTGTATCGAACTTTTTGTCTGGTCCCGAATTTCTTCACTATATAACATTACTAACTAACCCATGTATGAATCGAAGTTTTATGAATCGAAGTTCTCGATGTATCGAACTATTTTCATGGACCATTTGTTATAGAATCATAGGTAACTGACACTCGATGATTCGAATAAAAATTTACCTGTACAGATCAGGTGTTCGCCGATACCCCGCGGCATGCTGTCACACTTAGCTGTCTCGCGACGGCCCTTCGCCAGACAATAGGGATTATGACAGCTTGTGTTGCTAGCTTGATATCATCAACATAATTAATATCACTAATCAGGCCGATACCCGGTGCTTTGTTTTTACAAGCTGCGTTATTAAATCATTAGTACGGCAAAGATACAGTTAGTCGTTTTTGATGTTCGTCGCCGCCATTGGTAGCGGTTTGTAGAATTCACGGAACGGTAAATAGCGAGCCACATTATCAGTAACTCATACTCAAAACTGTTACATTGCACAACTTTGGCATAAATACTTGAGCAAATCGATCATTCTAAATCGAAGTATTTTGTAGGTGTTGTAGCGCTTTCGGTTCCTCCTTTTTAGTTTTGTTTTTACAACGTGTTTTCGTTTTTATATTCATTCCGTAATATTAACCATCGCTTAAATAGTCACCAAACGAACACTTGTACATGGGTTAGGCCTAGTACATGTAAGTCTTGTTTATAATATACTATGCATTGCTAACGATAGCAATACATGTGATTAATTGCATACTTCGTTTTTATTTTGTTTTGCTTGTGGTACAATGATTATTAAGTTTACGGAACGGAGACGACATGTACGCAACTACCACAGTTGGTCATGGTAAAAACAACCATCGGTCTAATTTCAACCACGAATAATTCGAAGTCTCGATGTATCGAAGTTTTTCTGACGGTCCCTTGAACTTCGATACATCGAGGTTTGACTGTATATATAACCCTTAGGTAGGGACAACAAACTGCCATTGATGCTGTGTCGTGAGTAATATATATATAACCCTTAGGTAGGGACAACAAACTGCCATTGATGCTGTGTCGTGAGTAATGTATATATAACCCTTAGGTAGTGACAACAAACTGCCATTGATGCTGTGTCGTGAGTAATATATATAAACCCTTAGGTAGTGACAACAAACTGCCATTGATGCTGTGTCGTGAGAAATGTATATATAACCCTTAGGTAGGGACAACAAACTGCCATTGATGCTGTGTTGTGAGTAATATATATATAACCCTTAGGTAGGGACAACAAACTGCCATTGATGCTGTGTTGTGAGTAATATATATTTAGCCCTTAGGTAGGGACAACAAACTGCCATTGATGCTGTGTTGTGAGTAATATATATATAACCCTTAGGTAGGGACAACAAACTGCCATTGATGCTGTGTCGTGAGTAATATATATATATAACCCTTAGGTAGTGACAACAAACTGCCATTGATGCTGTGTCGTGATTAATATATATATAGCCCTTAGGTAGGGACAACAAACTGCCATTGGTGCTGTGTCGTGAGTAATATATTTATAGCCCTTAGGTAGGGACAACAAACTGCCATTGATGCTGTGTCGTGAGTAATATATATATAGCCCTTAGGTAGGGACAACAAACTGCCATTGATGCTGTGTCGTGAGTAATATATATATAACCCTTAGGTAGGGACAACAAACTGCCATTGATGCTGTGTTGTGAGTAATATATATATAACCCTTAGGTAGGGACAACAAACTGCCATTGATGCTGTGTTGTGAGTAACATATATATAACCCTTAGGTAGGGACAACAAACTGCCATTGATGCTGTGTCGTGAGTAATAATCTCAAATCTACTGAGTTGTTACCACAATATCTATATATATGTGTGTAGGAAACAGATCAGCTGAGGAATGTTATGGGGAGTTTGTGGAAAACAGTGGCTATTCTCAGGAATGTTAAGGGAAGTTTGTGGAAAACAGTGGCTATTCTCAGGAATGATTTAAGGAATAGAACTTTTTTTCCTAAAAACCTGAGCTCCTATAACATTAATACTTACAAAATGCTAGTTCATTTTCAGTTAGGAAGGCTCGGACACTTTTAAACGCCTTAGACAAGTACAAACATAGGATACATGTGGTTCACAAATACATAATATGGCCACTACCAATAGAGTGTAATTGTAAAGCTTCAGATATATATCCAATTACAATGATGAACCAACAACCACAGATAGAGGGACTATATAGTGCTCTTCATAACTGTGGACTTTTCAGGTAGAGGGTTTTTCCTCTGTGATATTGTCCATGCAAACTACAAAATCGAATTAGAAAATAAAAGCTTGTGAAATATTTATTTTTTACATATTTATATAAATAAGTAATAATATGCAACACTCTCAACATCCCTTTTGTTTTTGGGGCACTCACTCCCAATTATCTTATTCATTCCTTTTTGGCTTTAAATTCTTGGAGAATTTTCCCCCCAATAGATTTTTTATTTTCATATATACTTTATATGATTCATACTTAAAAATTTAGTTTGTTTATATAAAGTATATGTAGCTCAAATAGGGGTAAAACTAGGGGTTTTAGCCACCAGCTACTGTCTCTTAAGCTTGTCTGTTTCTCTTTTCCTACAGAGTCAAGTAGTACTTGAGTAGCCCCTGTTATGCCAAAGATTTGTTTTATGGTTTCTGATAATCATTCAATTCATAAATAAACAGTCAACGTTCTTTCCTGTTTTGAGTTATGTATAAAATAAGGCTCTTAAACTTCAAACAGGATATGATGCTCTACCTGAAAATACCACAGTTATGATAAAGACGATTCAGCCAATGACATCCATAATAATACACTTGATTTAGTGATTGACTTTAAATATCTTCTCATGTGACACAATAATTAATGAACAACACTGTGAAGTACGTAGCATACATGTATATTACAGAGAAATGACACAAATGGGTTTATATAGGATAAATGTACCACCAAGGAAAATAAAAAGAGTTTGATATAAATGTTAAATGGCATGTCACATAACGATCAAGGAAAACTTTATCTGTTTCCAAAATACACTTAGTTTTGTCAACATATGTTTTTAATTGTAAAGCTCCCGTAAATATCTAAAACTAGTTTCCATGGCCAGTATCAAACGTAAGAACAAGATCTTGGTAGATATCTGTAGGGCCAATCACTATCAGTTCAGCTGCACAACATATACATTGGATTATCTCCCCTTAAGGTACCCCTCATCTAAGATAAAATGCTCCAGTTACCACATGATGTCTATTTTGTTGTCTGGTTTTTTTTACACTTGGGTGAACTTAAAGCAGAGTGGTGAATATCAATAAGCTTCATGCAGATGCAAAATTATAAACAACTTTCAGCACAAATTTCAAAAATGCAGGAGACGAAACTAGCTTAATCAATAGACATTTAAATGAACTCAAGCACGACTAAGACATTCTACCGATACAACAATAAACTAAAATATAAATATATATACACTACCGAGGTAAACTAAGGAAGGAAATGATAAAAATAGGATAAGCATGAAATTATTATAAAAATTGAATTAAGAAATAATAACTAGAAAGTAACTCATGAGAAATTAAATGATATGTAAGTCTTGATGTTGAGGAAACATTTCATGGAATTTCATGCACATATTATATCATCTAAAAAACGTTAGGAATTAATTCCAGTTAAGTGTGTCATCAGCTACATGCATATATACATTTCATTAAGAGTATAATTACTGTGTTTTTTTAACAATTATTTGGTTTATAAATCAGTCATGCAAATTGATGTTTCAGTAATCACAGTATTTAAACTGTCTAAATGTTCTCCTTACATTGTAATAAATTGATATAAAGGTCCAAAAAGGGACTAAATAAACTACTTCATAGAATTACAAGAACATGTATTGTATATTTAAAGAAAAAAAATACAATCTCTACTTTGTTTTGATAAATGGCTTCTTATACCACATGCTGTTTACTTCAATTCTAAACTTCAGATCAACTACGACAGCTAGAAAAGAATTTAACAGCTAATGTTACCTTAGATTGATTTCTATGAAGAATTTACTTTCTTTTTTTTTTTGAAAACATTGACAATTTCAAGAGATCCATTTGCTCAAATTTAAATCTTTCATTGCAGTATTATAGCTTGAATAATAAGTTATAAGAATATCTAACAATGTTTCATTTATATTAACAACTGGTAACAGGTAATGAAATAAAAAGATAAAACTGTAGGAAGGAATTTAACTAGATATATCTTATACCACATCCAAACAATAGGTTTTTAGAAGATACCAAGAAAAATAAAAAAGATTAAGACAGACAGTATACTGTGCCATAGTCCAAACATATACTCCTGAGTCCTGACTTTTAGAATTTGATTTATTTCATGCTTAGTGTGTAAGGAGAGGACATTCTAGCGGGACACGTACCTGCTATATGGTTCAGTGTAAAGTCTGGAGGTCCCTGGCTATATCTCTTCATATTCACATTATCATTAGAGTTAATTTGTGTTGGCCGAAAGACTATCTGTTCCTGGTCCTGTGGGTAAACACTACTTCTCTCCAATGGCTGAAGCAAAAACAAACATATTATCAAAATATAGTTATTAGATATCTTTAATTTTCCATGATTATTCCTCTATAAATAAAATAATAAAACAATCAAAAATAAAATATAGTTACCATAATTTTGTTCTTATTTCTAAATGAAGACAATGAGCAATTTTTTTTCTTTTGTAATACTTTTTCATTATCACTTCAAAACAACACTATAGTATGTATATTACATGTTTTATATGAGAGTACACATATATACTTATTACTTAATTGAATAAAATATCAATTTGTTTAAACTTAACCTTAAACATGACAGCAGATGTATTTTTGAATACTGGTATATCTAACATAATACAATACCTAGTACTAACTCAAATCAATAAAATTACAGTATATAATACAATACAGTGCAGACATACCATCAGGAGTACAAGTATCTATAGACGTAAGGGAGGTAACTCTATGATAGAGATGACACAAAAAAGGTTACTCTTACAGCAATATTATATAGTACTTCAATCACATGCTAACACAGGAAATGATGAAATGATTTATAGATGCAATGATAAATCTTACTTATTCAAAGTAATATTTATAGAAATTTGTATGATAGATATCCATATAAAGTATAACCTTTTTTCAAAAATCTGACAGACTTACATTTCTGGTGGAGCCGAGAGCACGGCCAGTGATGTGATACGTTATGTCACTGACAAACTGACAGACTTACATTTCTGGTGGAGCCGAGAGCACGGCCAGCAATGTGATACATTACGTCACTGACAATCTAACAGACTTACATTTCTGGTGGAGCCGAGAGCACGGCCAGCGATGTGATACATTATGTCACTGACAATCTAACAGACTTACATTTCAGGTGGAGCCGAGAGTAAGGCCAGCAATGTGATACGTTATGTCACTGACAATCTAACAGACTTACATTTCAGGTGGAGTCGAGAGCACGGCCAGTGATGTGATACGTTACGTCACTGACAATCTGACAGACTTACATTTCTGGTGGAGCCGAGAGCACGGCCAGCGATGTGATGCGTTATGTCACTGACAATCTGACAGACTTACATTTTTGGTGGAGCCGAGAGCATGTGTCAGAATGGTGATACATTACGTCACTGACAATCTGACAGACTTACATTTCTGGTGGAGCCAAGAGCATGTGTCAGAATGCTGATACATTACGTGACTGACAATCTGAAAGACTTACATTTCTGGTGAAGCTGAGAGCACGGCCAGCGATGTGATACATTATGTCACTGACAAATGACAATCAGAGAGACTTACATTTCTGGTGGATCCAAGAGCATGTGTCAGAATGGTGATACATTACGTCACTGACAATCTGACAGACTTACATTTCTGGTGGAGCCAAGAGCACGGCCAGCAGTGTGATATGTTTTACTACTGATGGAAGGGAGTATCTGAAGAGATTCTAGTGTTGAGTAGGACGAATTAGTCTGTAATAAAACACACGCATGCAAAGAAAGAGAGAAAAATATTAGTATGAGTTTGTGTTGCCATTATAAAGGAAAAAGTGGTTTTACGTAACAATTGGTTGTTTTTAAAAACTTTCCTGGGCACATAAATATTATTTCTTTTATGAAAATGTCTAATCTTATAATTATATAATTTGTTCCCAAACTGAACCAAATTCATTACTTTAAAACTTCAATTCTTATTAACCATTTTAAATTTTTGACAATATTTTATCAAATCTTTTAGTGAATAAGAGTTCAACACAAACCCTTGAGTTAGTTAAGTTAGATTTGATCAACTGATATTAGATAAATGGAAATTAACAGTACAAAAAACTTGTTAGTATTAATGTGAAAAGTTACAAACCATTAATAACCAGGTAAGTAATGGTTAGGGATAATGATTGATAATCAATAATGTGACATAAGAAAGGGCGGATATGATTTCATGCATTATATATCATGCTACATTTATACTATTATAGATAAATAAATGATAAACATTGTAAAATACATTGTCATTTAAACTTAAAAGACACAGAATTAACTAAAATACAGCTGATGTCTATTTCAGTATTTGCTGGATAACATAGGATAAAAAAATGGATATCACTTTTTATCAATAATTAAAAATTCTACATTGGCAAATCCATGTTCAGTGCAAAGTGATTAGTAATTACTAATGGATACAGTTGTGCTAGATTTAGAAAGCAGAGCAAGAACAATTCAATGTTATCTACTCAGTGGGAGTCTATATAGCTGACAAGTGCAGGATTCCATCATTGAAACTCCCCAATACAGCATACACGTATATCATCAGTATAAACTTTATCTGAACTTTTTTTATTTAAAATTTTATACAAATCACTTTTTGGTAGGACAGATGAAAGTGAACAATGTGTCTATAAGTGTAGGAGGACACTGATGTGCCCAGAAAACCCAGATGTTAACCTCTGACCTTTTCACGTCTGTGTCGAGAATCGAACCCAGGTCAACTAAGAGAAAGGTAAATGACTTAAACACCAGCACTTTTATCATGGCTACTGTCTAAACTTGAATTAGACGCTCCCATCCTTGTAAAACTCAAAAGTTACCTCAATATACCCAATGTTTCTAACTACCGTAAAAGTTTTTTTAAGGAACAATCGGACAAGTAAGAAAAATATTTCCATGCCAGGATGTTATATGAGATTTACGAGTTTGTAACAGCTGAAAAGAAAACAAAACGGCCATGCCAGGGCTTGAACCTTGGCCCTCTGAACACTAGCCGGATGCTCTACTGATCGATTGAGCTAGCTGGTCAGTGATGATCAATCATGTCCAGTCCCATTACAGAGGTAAATGGTACATCATAAATACTATTTTTACTCCAATAGATGTAGTGGGTTGATGCTAATACACGGATTTTCAAATACATTTTTTGTCACTCAGTCAGTTGATGGAGCATATATATTACTTCATATACTACAAGTAAGTTTCTAGAGCAAATGCAGACATGTTAACCCTACCGATTCAGGCGGAAGTCTACCGCTTTTGAGGCTGATGTTCCGCCTACCGCTTCAATATCAAAATATTCCGATTTCTGCAAAACATCTTCTTAATTTTTTTTCTTCCGATTTCTGAATTTTTTATAGTCAGTTGGGGCTGCCATGGCGGCTTCAAAATGCATACCAGACAGAAAGGGGGACTGGCTTGATAATTAAGTAAACAAAGGAGGTGTGAACACTCCATGACCAACACCCACTGGTGCTTATTAGCAGCCTGGGGCTAATTCCACCTTGGCTTGGTGGTGTCACTTATTTCATGCGTCTGTGTAACGATGTGTATTCGTAGGCCTACCGTAAGGAAACAATCATCTGGCCTTTCAATCAATTTTGTGCTTAAAACAAGTAAGCATCATTTCAAAAACAAACACTACTTATAATTGAAATTAATTACTCATGTTTTTAATGTAAAATAGGCGTATAGTGTGTGCTTGGTTTGTTTAGTTTTACGTCCTATTAACAGCCAGGGTCATGTAAGGACGTGCCAGGTTTGTTGGTGGAGGAAAGCCGGAGTACCCGGAAAAAAACCACCGGCCAGCGGTCAGTACCTGGCAACTGCCCCACATGGGATTCGAACCCGCATCCCAGAGGTGGAGGGCTTGTGGTAATATGTCGGGACATCTTAACCACTCGGCCACCGCGGCCCCTCAGTGTGTGCTGAAAGTCATAGGCCTAAGCAGTGCAATCGTAATGGCCGCCATTTTGGAATGGGGTGATTCTAATAGGAGCCGGATTTGGTAAAAAAAATCAGGATTTTACTAAAAAATAAAAAAATAATTTTTTTTGCAGGGGGATTATTTCTCTAGAACATTCGTGTAAATTTTAGAAACAAATATTTGTATTTTTTCTTGCATAAACCAAAAGAGAATGAGTCCAGTATGTAAAAAAAAAAGTGAAAAAAAAGTAGACAAAATGTATATTTAAAAAGCTGATAAATAGCATTTAAATAAAAGTACAGTATAATTATTGGCATCATTTTTCATCTTCTAAATGTAATGTAAGCCTTAATTAACATTAAAAATGCAAAATGAGCAACCAAGGCCTATGGTAATAATCAAAGTTAAAACATAATTTGTTAACAAAATATGCTTTTGTAATTATTTTGCTTATTATTGATATTGTATATCTCAGACACGCCGCGAAAAATGCCGCGTGCAATGCTACCGCTTTTGAGTCAAAAATCTACCTCTTTTTGGTCACCAAAGGTTAAAGTGAACAGTCGGGCAAGGATGGCTAAAGTCGGTAAAAATGGTGTGAATGTATCCAGTATAATTTCTTATGAAATGGAAAAACAAAATCTCTCGTCAAAATAGTTCTGCGTACGAAGAAATTAATTTAAAGTATGGAAATTCTAAAACGTCCTCTCGGCTCACTATGTCCGTGGTAACATTTCCACGCAGCCTCGCTTTCAATGCTTTTAACTTTTCTTTACTTTAATGGTCAGAACTGGGAAACTAAGCAGAACTTGACCGTCGTATTAATATATGAGAACTTTTGGAAGGCCAATGAACGCATTTAGACTGGTTTTCTTTGCCCGACTATTCACTTTAACATGTCTGGCAAATGCATAGTTGATCACACCTGTAGCAAGATTGGACTGGGTCGATCATTGGTGACTAGGTAGCAGTAGAGCATTCGGCTAGTGTTCGGAGGCCCAGGGTTCATATCCCGGTCTGGCCGCTACATTTTCCGCTCTCCTGTTATATACCAGATTTGATTTCTGTATTATTTCCCCAAGCTTCTACACTTCTATTGCATACACGTTCCTATCAATGTTACCCATGGATATTGATCAATGGATGAAACACTAGATGTTAATAAAATAATCAATATAAGTTAGAGTATTAGTTTTGAGATAGAAAAGATATTGGGTTACATGAACTTATAATATGCAATTAAAACGAAATCAATCTGATTGAGTATCACTGCAACATAGAACAGAAAAGATTCAACAGAAAAAAAATATTAATTTCTGTAAGCACTCAGATAAATTGTACGTGGTTATTATCAAATAAATGTATCAGCATGCTAACTAGGGTTATTTTTTTTGTGTCCATGGCATGAATTATTCACAAGTAATTTGTTGGCATCACGACATGTTTTCAGTACCTCTTTACTTGGCAAGTTTAGTCTGCTTCTTGGCTTGTTGAACATAACTGACAACACACCACTTCTGAAAATCCCGCAGATGTGATATTTATACACATCTGTTCATGTTCACAACACATTTTCAACAATTTTGTAAACATTTGAGTTTAAACATTCCTTCATTTCGGTTGACATCGTCCTTAACAGAACCGCCATATTGAATCATAGGAAGCTAAGAATTTGCGCATGCGTACCAGACTTCGAAAGCGGGGTATAAATTTCATGGTTCACACTTATACATGTGAGAGCAGACGTGTGAGTGGTTTGGATTCGTTGCCCAGGATCTTGTGTTAAAACCACTGGAACAGAACAACTTATTCTGATATAGAAAATATGTCTTCTTTCGACCCAACAGGTATCTCAATAACACAAATCAAACTATATCAGACTGTTAATGTTAAACAATGTGAAAACGGGCACCTGTCATTGACACCGGGCGGTGCAGGAGAAAAGTGCACCCCTGTAGTTTAAGATCCGATGCAACAAAGTTGTGTGTGATATAAAAATTGACATAGAGACAATTCAGATGTCTACATGATTTAAAACTTTTTTTAATATCTTTTATGAATTAATCATTTTTGAAAATGAAGTTGATATCTTTTATTCATATTCGTGATTGGACGGGGTTGACCATCGATGACCATGCACTCATGCAAGTATATCAGCAGTATGCGGCTAGCGGCAGAACGATTTACCCAAAAACACCCAAAAACACCCAAAAACTACCCAAAAACACCCAAAAACACCCAAAAACTACCCAAAAACACCCAAAAACTCTCATAAACATACAGAAATTATGCATAACAGTGTATAAGCAATGAATTCAAATGAAATCGGAATTGAAATGTCAGTAGACACGTCGGCTTTCGACCACAGGGGAGATAATCCTTACAAGTCAGTCCCAATCGTTGTCATTTCTACATGATATCATATAACTTTAATTCTAAGAGATGATTTATTAGAGGACGTCGCATCTCAGATTATTTCGTTAATTTATTTACCGAACAGTTATGTTAGCACCCATATCTTTAATTATCGATTAATTATATTAAATATACCAGAATATATAATATAACCAGAATATATAATATACCAGAATAATATATCAAAATATATACCAGAAATATATCCCAAGTAAAGAAATGCACAAGTTTGTCGTCATAGTTGGCAGGATATTTAATTTGAGATTTGATCACGTATATATATCATAATAACTTAAACTTCAAGTTATTTTATAAAGTGAGTGCAAATACGTGGAATCCCATCGTTCACGGGATATATAAATCGTATTTAATTTTAGCATTGGTATTGCATATATACATATAATACATGTACAGTTACTTTGATAACGTATTTATATAATATGATATTAGGATTTGATTGATTAATTCTCCATCGTCTAATTCCACTGATAACATGTAGAATTATATTATGCAAATTCTGAAGTTTTACCACATGGAGATATTTGCGATATATATACCAGGCCTGTACCTGATAACTTTGCACTTTAGTATTTAAGTATTTTTAAACACACAGACGGTAAAAATCATAAAAAAAACCACAACTCGTTGTTTAAGTTTATATATGATTTATTTTGAAAGATCATTTTTAGTGAACATAATTTTAAATCATTTTATGTTTATCCACGTGCATACAAACTACGATACATGTCTTGATGTTACAAACAGTACCAATTAACAAATTTAGATATCTAATGTATGTTAAGCTGAGAATTTACTTGTACACATGTATATAATGGGCTATAGCTAGCATTACACATATAAGAAATCACAAGTTATTTCCTCCAAAATTGAAGATACATAACGAATGACATTTAACATGAAAACAATCAACAAAACAGTAAATTGATATTTACAAAATATGAACAAGTCTATACACAAAAAAATACATTTCCTTATCTAAGTTCCTTTAAATCACTTTTTGAAAAATCATAGGCAAATTCTTTACCCGAAAAGGCGTTACATAATAAAATCTGGTAAATTATGAAGCGATGACATGAATTCTAATCCAAAATAATTCACAAAAAAAGTACTCGTCACGAATTTCGTTGTTTTTTTACAATGCAAAATAATATGGGTAACATGATCATTAAAGGGCATTCCACAATATTACATAATTCTACAATTTGATATTCGTGAGTTTACACAAATATTCAAAATACAATGTACATGACTATTATACTACGGTAAATAAACAGGAGTTTCCAAAGAAAGTGCAAACTATTTTCAAGGTGACGAGCTCGGCAGGTAACTTTTTTTCTTATGTTCGGTTTTTGGTGTTGTGTAAGTCGTGAGAGCCGGTGGGATTGGGCGTTTTAGCTCAGCGTGGTTTTTTGTTGTGTTTGGTTTTTTGTTTGTGGTTTGTGTTGTGGCTTAGTATTGGACCAGACTTGAAAACCTGTTCGGGTCCCCCAATGATTATTTTGCAGAGTCTTAGCATCGAGCCATTATCCTGGGACATCATTGTCCCAGTTTACTTGTACACCAAGGCCTGGACCGACGCATGCTTTGACGGTGACACTGTCAACAGGCGTCTTTGCGGGGTGATCTTGAGCATAGTTTGCCACATTTAGGTCTGGAACGCTCGACTATCCTTCCTAGCCGTCGGGGGAAAGAGACACCTTGGGTATTTATTGACCTCGTAATAATCTCCCTCTCCCGGAGGTCCAGCGCAGGACAGAGGTAGCGAGAGACGCTAGCTTGGTTTCACCCCCGCAATTGACGTCAGTGACGGTTGACAATGTCACATTCGTCTTTTTCATCGTGACCTTCCAGGCCATCATATGACATACCATTTTCGTCTACATTGTTCTCATGATGGGCCGTAACCATCTGGCAGTTACGGCACCTCCAATGGATTTGGAATGTAGGACAGGTAACAGCACTAACCGCTGGTAACCAACAAGTTACGCTCTGCTAGTAACGTTAGGCTGATTGCGAACGTCAATAATGAAAGTGTTGTGTTGGGACAAGTTCCCACCTCTTTCTGGTCATAGCGTTCTCTTCAAGTACGTGACCGGAAATGCACTCCTATGGAAGTATGACAGTATGTCCGGCCTCATATGTACATTGCGCAGCTGAGGCACCTGTTACCCCCTCTGCTAGCAATTTCAGCGATGTAGTGTGGTTTTACACAACACTAGTGTAGGCCTGGCAAACTTGGAGTATCCAGGAGGTTCTGCCGCTTGTTGCTTGCGGGAAAACCTCTATTTAGGAGATCACCCCGATTCCAAAGGGCTTACAAGATTTGACATCGCCAAGGCAATGCCTTTGATGCCCTTTTCTCATATAAAGGTAGATAAACCTTGCAGTGGTCTTGCCTCGTTGTGTAGAGGACATGACCAGAAACTTGAGGAATGTGTTTAATGTTACGCTATTTTAGCTTCACCGTGCCCGAAATGAGCGCCGGGTCGAGCTTTGTCCATGGGCGTGCGTCCTGTCGTCACTCGTCCGTTCCGTCCGTCCGTCCGTCTGTCTGTCTGTACCGTCAACATTTACCTTTCGAAATCGCTACTCAGTCATATAGTTATCAGCATGGATTTGTAAACCAAAATTTGGACCACAAACATCTTTGGGGGAGGGAGATCAGAACTTGCTATAATAATTTTGAGCTCTGACCCCCGGGGGCAGGAGGGGCGGCCAAAAGGGGAAATAAAGGTAAATCCTTTATATCGCTACTTGTTCCTGAGTTCTGCTGGATTGTAACCCAAATTAGCCACAAAACATCCTGAGGGAATAAGGGAACAGAACTTGATAAATTTTGGCTCTGATCCCCCCGGGGCAGGAGGGGCGGGGGATCCCAATAGGGAAATAGAGGTAATCCTTTAAATCGCTACTAGTCATTAGAGTTCTGAATGGAATGTAACCAAATTTGGCCACAAACATCCTTGGGGGAAGGGGAACAAGAACTTGTATAAATTTTGGCTCTGATCCCCCAGGGGAGGAGGGGGCGGGCCTAATAGGGGAAATAGAGGTCAATCCTTTAAATCGCTACTAGTCATCAGAGTTTCTTAATGGAATGTAACCAAAATTGGCCACAAAAATCCTTGGGGAAAAGGGAACAGAACTTGTATAAATTTTGGCTCTGGTCCCCCGGGGGCAGGAGGGGCGGGGGCCCAATTGGGAAATAGAGGTAAATCATATAAATCGCTACTTGTCTAGAGTTCTGCATGGATTGTAACCAAATTTGGTTCAAAAACATCCTTGGGGGAAGGGAACAGAACTTGTATAAATTTTGGCTCTGACCCCCCGGGTGGCAGACGAGGGGCGAGCCCAATAGGGGAATAGAGGTTAATCCTTTAAATTGCTACTAGTCATAGAGTTCTTCATGATTGTAACCAAATTTAGCCACAAACATCCTTGGGGGAGGAAGAACAGAACTGGATATAATTTTGGCTCTGGCCCCCGTGGGCTGGAGGGGTGAGGCCCAATAGGGGAAATAGAGATAAAATCCTTTAAATCGCTCTACTAGTCATAGAGTTCTGCTGGAATGTAACCAAATTTGGCCAGAAATATCCTTGGAGATAAAACTGAGTTTGTATAAATTTTGGCTCTGGTCCCGGAGGCAGGAGGGGCGGGCCCAATAGGGGAATTATAGGTAAATCCTATAAATCGGTACTTGTCCTAGAGTTCTACATGGATTGTAAACCAAATTTGGCCATAAACATCCTTGAGGGAAGGGGAACAGAAACATGTATAAAATTTTGGCTCTGACACACCCGGGGGCAGGAGAGGTGGGGCCCAATAGGGAAAATAGAGGTAAATCCCATTTAAATCGCTACTAGTCATAGAGTTCTGCATGGAATGTAACCAAAATCGGCCAGAAATATCCTTGGAGAATAAGAACTGAGTTTGTATAAATTTTGGCTCTGGTCCCCCGGGGGGCAGGAGGGGCGGGGCCCAATAGGGGAATTATAGGTAAATCCTATAAATCGGTACTTGTCCTAGAGTTCTGCATGGATTGTAACCAAATTTGGCCATAAACATCCTTGAGGGAAGGGGAACAGAACATGTATAAATTTTGGCTCTGACACCCCGGGGGCAGGAGAGGTGGGGCCCAATAGGGGAAATAGAGGTAAATCCTTTAAATCACTACTAGTTATAGAGTTCTGCATGGAATGTAACCAAATTTGGCCAGAAATATCCTTGGGAGAATAAGAACTGAGTTTGTATAAATTTTGGCTCTGGTCCCGGGGGGGGCAGGAGGGGCGGGGCCCAATAGGGGAATTATAGGTATTATAGGTAAATCCTATAAATCGGTACTTGTCCTAGAGTTCTGAATGGATTGTAACCAAATTTGGCCATAAACATCCTTGAGGGAAGGGGAACAGAATATGTATAAATTTTGGCTCTGACACCCCGGGGGCAGGAGAGGTGGGCCCAATAGGGGAAATAGAGGTAAATCCTTTAAATCGCTACTAGTCATAGTTCTGAATGGAATGTAACAAAATTTGGCCAAAACAATCCTTGGGGGAAGAGGGAACAGAACTTGTATAAATTTTGGCTCTGGTGCCCCGGGGGCAGGAGGGCGGGGCCAGTAGGGGAAAATAGAGGTAAATCCTTTAAATCGCTACTAGTCATAGAGTTCTGAATGGAATGTAAACCAAAATTGGCCACCAAAACATCCTTGGGGGAAGGGGAACAGAACTTGTATAAATTTTGGCTCTGACCCCCCGGGGCAGGGGGGCGGGCCCAATAGGGGAAATAGAGGTATATCATATAAATCGCTACTTGTCCTAGAGTTCTGCATGGATTGTAACCAAATTTGGTCAAAAGCATCCTTGGGGAAGGGAACAGAACTTGTATAAATTTTGGCTCTGACACCCCGGGGGCAGGAGAGGTGGGGCCCAATAGGGGAAATAGAGGTAAATCCTTTAAATCACTACTAGTTATAGAGTTCTGCATGGAATGTAACCAAATTTGGCCAGAAATATCCTTGGGAGAATAAGAACTGAGTTTGTATAAATTTTGGCTCTGGTCCCGGGGGGGGGGGGGCAGGAGGGGCGGGCCCAATAGGGAATTATAGGTAAATCCTATAAATCGGTACTTGTCCTAGAGTTCTGAATGGATTGTAACCAAATTTGGCCATAAACATCCTTGAGGGAAGGGGAACAGAACATGTATACATTTTGGCTCTGACACCCCGGGGGCAGGAGAGGTGGGGCCCAATAGGGGAAATAGAGGTAAATCCTTTAAATCGCTACTAGTCATAGTTCTGAATGGAATGTAACCAAATTTGGCCACAGACATCCTTGGGGGAAGGGGAACAGAACTTGTATAATTTTTGGCTCTGGTGCCCCGGGGGCAGGAGGGGCGGTTCCCAGTAGGGGAAATAGAGGTAAATCCTTTAAATCGCTACTAGTCATAGAGTTCTGAATGGAATGTAACCAAATTTGGCCACAAACATCCTTGGGGGAAGGGGAACAGAACTTGTATAAATGTTGGCTCTGTCCCCCTGGGAGCAGGAGGGGTGGGGCCCAATAGGGGATTTAGAGGTTAATATTAAAATTCCTTCAGAAAAGAAACAATGAACCTGTATTCAGAACATTGCTTGGCATTACAAACCAGGTGAGCGATACAGGCCCTCTGGGCCTCTTGTTGTTTGTTGATTTGTGGTTGATTCCTTTTGGGGAGATTTTGGATGTAGTTCATTTTGTTTGTTTTGGGAAGCCATCTTTAAGAGTTAATACTATTCGCTAGCTGTGCCCCCACCCACCTCGGAGCCCAACAGGGGGATACTCATGAATGACATGGATATCCAGTGTCAAAGTGCCAGGGTTACACAGATAGTATACTCGGAAGGATATTTCGAACGTACATGATTCAAATCAAGCTTGCGACAGCACGCTCGCAAGATTGTACACCCACAAGCTCGATCAGAATCAAGACAATCCAAATTAAACTCATGATTGACCCTAAGCCACCGCCTTCTTGGAAATCTAACAGTC
>SAYR01076450.1:2665653-2698932 GCA_004382745.1 Argopecten irradians irradians
ACCCGAAAAGGCGTTACATAATAAAATCTGGTAAATTATGAAGCGATGACATGAATTCTAATCCAAAATAATTCACAAAAAAAGTACTCGTCACGAATTTCGTTGTTTTTTTACAATGCAAAATAATATGGGTAACATGATCATTAAAGGGCATTCCACAATATTACATAATTCTACAATTTGATATTCGTGAGTTTACACAAATATTCAAAATACAATGTACATGACTATTATACTACGGTAAATAAACAGGAGTTTCCAAAGAAAGTGCAAACTATTTTCAAGGTGAATACATTTGAATCCAATAAAATCTATATCATTTGACATAAGTTCCCCAATGTTCTTTACCAGGAGAACTACCAGATTTAATATAATTAGTAAAAGTATCATACAACGAGTATTTTCGTAAAAGTCTTATATGATGTCTCGTATAAAACCTTGTTGAAGAGAGCAGATTGTATTGGTTAATCACATCGTTCTATTGACGTAAAAACACTCTCCTAACCATAAAGAAATATTTCCTAAGTCCAAAGTGTGAGAAATGTACAAGTTTATCGTCATAATCGGCAGGATATTGAAGTGGAACTTTAATCATGTATTTTCCAAACTTTTCTTTAAGAAGTCTGTTGATGGCGTTCCTCTGCTTGTTGAATGATTTTTCGTCTAGGCCTGGCGCCTTTGAAAAGTCTCCTCGTCTGCAGATCTCCGCTATGTATACTGTTGCGCCCATCTCGGTCAGTGTTTCCACGATTGTACATAGGTTGAGGAAAATGTGCCTTGGGTTCGAATCCTGTTGAATGTCGTTGCCGCCAAGGTGAATGAAAACAACATCTGCATCATAGTCTTTCAGATTCACCATCATTCTAGTTGGTATGGAGTCCGTCCTCATCCCACCTTTGCCGTAAAATCGACACTCCCCAGGTACCTAAAAGAAATCAAATGTATCTAATATTATCAACGATTTCTTTTACGATTTTATGAATAAATAATCAAAATTATATTGCTGAATATATGTGTAGCAATCATATTAACATGTGAAGTTAATAAATGAACTGAGTATCTTTGATTATTTTTTCCTTATTTTTGGAGAAATGGTATTGGGTAAGTAATATTTAATAGTCAATTATGATCATGGAAATTATATATGCAATGTTCGATATACATGTCTGATTTTTACAAGGGGAGGTCTTATGATATGGATAGCGATCTCATAAATTCTAACTGTCAGAGTTATTAGTTACTACATTTATTTCTTATAATGTTCGCTGATGACACACACGTTTTATGTTCATCTGTTGTTGGTGATCTACAGAATAATTTGAATTGCCTGGAATCTTATACCAAGAAATGGAGTCTGACTGTTAACACTGGGAAAACCAATAGTTGTTTTTAGAACGAGTAAACGGTTATTACATAAAGAACATTGGAAATAAAGGTTAAAGACATGTGATTATGATGCTTTATTTGACCTAAATGTCAGAAAGCCAAATTGAAAATTGAACTGAATATTTGATGCCAAGGATTATATATTTAGTAATGGCTTTAACCACATCAAATATTTTCGGTAATAGCTATTTTCCTGATGTCATGCGAGTTCACTTGATATTGATATAACTTTAGCGCCATCATGTATGTATGTGATTGTTTATATGTATATATTCACTTACATTAATCCTGTAATATTGTCTATTTATGTATGTAAATATGTATGCAATGTAACCTCCGGGACGGGAGATGACTTATATAGGCTTGCCTGTTGTCAAGTCCCTTTAATATTTGTTATTAATAAAATATGTTGAAATGAAAGGAGAATGAATGAATGAGTATTTTTGAGCAGTTAATAAGCTAAAAAATAATATTTGATTAATTGAATTATCTACACCATTACCGAGAAGATTTATACAGGATTAAAGTCTGTTATCTAATCCATTTATATGTGTTTTCATGTAATAAATTTTGTTTTTGAAATGAAATTGTCTGCACTGTTCTTAATGTCAATCATAATCATAAAATAAGCATATGATAATTTACCTTAAGGTCACCTTCACAGAAGTCCCTGAGTCTTGAGATGTAACTGCTGCCGAGGATCGCAAACTTCGCCATTCGTATTGCTGATAATACAGATGCTTATCGGTAAATTCGGGATAACACTTACAACAATTTAATGAATTCAAAGAATTATCAGTTGTCTATACGTCCTTGATAAAATAGACTGAAAAACTTTAGATAGATATGCTCAGAACTTCAATCTAATCAATTGGGAATGGTAAGTGATCAATAATTTGAATATTACTGATTGCTTTTCAAACCCTAATCGTGTGCAAAGTATGATTTTATTTCTTTAATTTGCCAACGTGTCTTGAAAGTAGGCCGTGAGTGTCAGCCAGATAACATTGTTTGTTTACCCGATTGATCGCGTGCCGCTAATTACGATCGCTGTGTATATATAACAGACATGAGGAGTAATTAAATGACCACCCGTTTCACAGGTGTGAACTTATGACAGCCTTGTCATCGATATCGCCTGCGGGTGTGATTTCACGACTTTAATTAACCGGGGCTGGCTTGGTTTGTGTGATTTCAAGAAGACCTGTAATGGCTTTGAAACTACGTAACTTGTTTTCAGAAACAGTTGATAAAACATGAATTAAAAAATAAAGAAAACAATCTGATACATATTATCTCAACCAATCGCATTTGTTGTGTTCTGTAGGTGTGCTAATATAAACCCGTTTACCTGGACCAAACGCCACAATCTAACCATGGCGCGTGGTAAATGTTTGACAAAATCAAAATGGCCATGTGGTATGTGTAAACTTGATACCCATGACACTGAAAGTTTGTTGTGCGAATCCTGTGACGTTTGGTTCCATGCTAAGTGCGAATCGATCACTGCTGCAAAGTTATCGAAATTCACGGCGTCAGATGAAGCCTACTTGTGTAAAACGTGTCGCTCTAACGGTCCTGATGATGAATTTGACTTTCTACATGGCCTTAGCAGACTCGAATCGGTAAGTACAATGAAAACGAAAAAATGCATATCAAGTGGCAATTCAATTTTTCACTTCCTATAACATTTATAAAACTATGTTCCTTATATGTTTTGTTACATTGGATTCGATAATAGATAATTTACGATCAAACATTATAATGTTAAGTTGAAATGCCAATTGATATGCATAAGATTGTTAATTTGATAAGTATTACGGGACATATATCAGTTTGTTAATTTGATAAGTATTACGGGACATATATATATATCAGGTTGTTAATTTGATAAGTATTACGGGATATATTAAGATTGTTAATTTGATAAGTATTACGGGACATATATAAGATTGTTAATTTGATAAGTATTACGGGACATATATATATATCAGGTTGTTAATTTGATAAGTATTACGGGACATATTAAGATTGTTAATTTGATAAGTATTACGGGACATATATTATATCAGGTTGTTAAATTTGATAAGTATTACGGGACATATATATATATCAGGTTTGTTAATTTGAATAAGTATTACGGACATATTTAAGATTTGTTAATTTGATAAGTATTACGGGACATATTAAGATTGTTAATTTGATAAGTATTACGGGACATATATATATATATCAGGTTGTTAATTTGATAAGTATTACGGGACATATATATATATCAGGTTGTTAATTTGATAAGTATTACGGGACATATATCAGGTTGTTAATTTGATAAGTATTACGGGACATATATAAGATTGTTAATTTGATAAGTATTACGGGACATATATATATATCAGGTTGTTAATTTGATAAGTATTACGGGACATATTAAGATTGTTAATTTGATAAGTATTACGGGACATATATATATATCAGGTTGTTAATTTGATAAGTATTACGGGACATATATATATATCAGGTTGTTAATTTGATAAGTATTACGGGACATATATAAGATTGTTAATTTGATAAGTAATTACGGACATATAAGATTGTTTAATTTGATAAGTATTACGGGACATATATATATATATCAGGTTGTTAATTTGATAAGTATTACGGGACATATATATATATCAGGTTGTTAATTTGATAAGTATTACGGGGACATATATCAGGTTGTTAATTTGATAAGTATTACGGGAATATATAGATTGTAATTTGATAAGTATTACGCGGACATATATATATATATCAGGTTGTTAATTTGATAAGTATTACGGGACATATTAAGATTGTTAATTTGATAAGTATTACGGGACATATATATATATCAGGTTGTTAATTTGATAAGTATTACGGGACATATTAAGATTGTTAATTTGATAAGTATTACGGGACATATATATATATCAGGTTGTTAATTTGATAAGTATTACGGGACATATATATATATCAGGTTGTTAATTTGATAAGTATTACGGGACATATATAAGATTGTTAATTTGATAAGTATTACGGGACATATTAAGATTGTTAATTTGATAAGTATTACGGGACATATATATATATATCAGGTTGTTAATTTGATAAGTATTACGGGACATATATATATATCAGGTTGTTAATTTGATAAGTATTACGGGACATATATCAGGTTGTTAATTTGATAAGTATTACGGGACATATATAAGATTGTTAATTTGATAAGTATTACGGGACATATATATATATATCAGGTTGTTAATTTGATAAGTATTACGGGACATATTAAGATTGTTAATTTGAAATGTATTACGGGACATATATATATATCAGGTTGTTAATTTGATAAGTATTACGGGACATATTAAGATTGTTAATTTGATAAGTATTACGGGACATATATATATATCAGGTTGTTAATTTGATAAGTATTACGGGACATATATATATATCAGGTTGTTAATTTGATAAGTATTACGGGACATATTTAAGATTGTTAATTTGATAAGTATTACGGGACATATTAAGATTGTTAATTTGATAAGTATTACGGGACATAATATTATATATCAGGTGTTAATTTGATAAGTATACGGGACATATATATATATCAGGTTGTTAATTTGATAAGTATTACGGGACATAATTCAGGTTGTTAATTTGATAAGTATTACGGGACATATATAAGATTGTTAATTTGATAAGTATTACGGGAATATATATATATCAGAGTGTATTGAATAAGTATTACGGGACATATTTCAAGATTGTTTAATTTGATAAGTATTACGGGACTATATATATCATCAGGTTGTTATATTGATAAGTATTACGGGACATAATTATATATATCAGTTGTTAATTTGATAAGTATTACGGGACATATATAAGATTGTTAATTTGATAAGTATTACGGGACATATATAAGGTTGTTAATTTGATAAGTATTACGGGACATATTAAGATTGTTAATTTGATAAGTATTACGGGACATAGTTAAGATTGTTAATTTGATAAGTATTACGGACATATATCAGGTTTTAATTTGATTAAGTATATACGGAACATATATCAGGTGTTAATTTGATAAGTAATACGGGACATATTTAAGATTGTTAATTTGATAAGTAATACGGGACATATTTAAGATTGTTAATTTGATAAGTATTACGGGACATATATATATATCAGGTTGTTAATTTGATAAGTATTACGGGACATAATTAAAATGATTGAATTTTGATAAGTATTACGGGACATAATATACATATATCAGTTGTTAATTTGAATAGTATTACGGACATATATATATATCAGGTTGTTAAATTGATAAGTATTACGGGAACATATTAAAGATTGTTAATTTGATAAGATTACGGGACATATATAGATTGTTAATTTGATAAGTATTACGGACATATATCAGGTTGTTAATTTGATAAGTATTACGGGACATATTAAGATTGTTAATTTGATAAGTATTACGGGACATATTTAAGATTGTTAATTTGATAAGTATTACGGGACATATATCAGGTTGTTAATTTGATAAGTATTACGGGACATATTAAGATTGTTAATTTGATAAGTATTACGGGACATATTTAAGATTGTTAATTTGATAAGTAATACGGGACATATTTAATGTTTAATTTGATAAGTATTACGGGACATATATATAGATTGTTTAATTTGAATAAGTAAATACGGACATATATTCAGGTTGTTAATTTGATAAGTATTACGGACATGTATCAGTTGTTAATTTGATAATGTATATAGGGATATATATCAGGTTGTTAATTGAAAGTATTACGGGACATGTATCAGGTTGTTAATTTGATAAGGTATTACGGGACATATATCAGGTTGTTAATTTGATAAGTATTACGGACATGTATCAGGTTGTTAATTTGATAAGTATTACGGACATATATCAGGATGTGTTAATTGATAAGTATTACGGGACATATATCAGGTGTTAATTTGATATATTTACGGGACATTATTAGTTAATTTTGATAAGTATTACGGGACATATATCAGGTTGAATTTGATAAGTATTACGGACATATTTCAGTTGTTAATTTGATAAGTATTACGGGACATATTTAGATTGTTAATTTGATAAGTATTACGGGACATGTATCAGGTTGTTAATTTGATAAGTATTACGGAGACATGTATCAGGTGTTAATTTGATAAGTATTAACGGGACATATATCAGGTTGTTAATTTGATAAGTATTACGGACATATTTTAAGATTGTTAATTTGATAAGTATTACGGGACATATTTAAGATTGTTATTTTGATAAGTAATTACGGGACATATATATATATCAGGTTGTTAATTTGATAAGTATTACGGGACAATATATATATCAATGAGCTAATTTAATAAAAGTTAATCTGGTTAGTTATAGATATTTCGAATATATATAATTGTGATATTTTTAGATAATAAAACTCTAAAAAATTATTTGGATGATAAAAGGTTTAATTTAGTGACTGATTTCCCTGAAGCATTTTTGTTCTGCGATCTTTTTTAATTGTTAATCGGGACTACATAATTGATACTTAGCTGTCTGTGAGGTAAAATTTGTCCATTTCGCCATTTTTACACCCCGTTCGCTTTAATCACTTTGTCTGTCCATGTTAACGCATGGGTCTGGGAGGCGGATCCCACGAAGGGAGGCGGTAGTTTTAATCATCTACGAACCAAGGGCTCGGCATGACCAGCCGATTGATAATACAGGGCCCATATTACCTCTCGTCTAACCGGAGTCTGAAGCCAAAGTAGTGTGTAGCAGTAAAAAAAAAGGAAGAAAAAAGAGCAAAACCTATTCAACCACCAGGACCTTCTTCCCCCGGATACGAGATGCAACCCACGGCAAACAGGTTGGCTCAAATTGGAGCTACTGTGAAAGCCTTCAGCTACACTGATATCACGCGGACGCACATCACACCCCCAAAAGTGGTGTGCATCCGCAAGAGACCAGTGCACCCAGTCTCGGGACGTGGACCCAGCTTTCATGGAGACCAGTATGTAAACACCTACGGTGCCTCTGATTGGTCAACTCCAAGATCTCTTGATTCCGATTGGCTCTCAACTTCGGGCTACTTTTCACAGCACGTTTTCTTTTAAATAGCATTGTATTCACTGTTTAACATGTAGTTGCTTATTCAAAGTGTTAAACAATAGAATATTGGCTCTCTATTTATGCACTATATTTTATGGCGGGAAGTTATCACTACGCATTGTATGGTGGTAAGTTTCCCTGAATGAAGACGAGAGACTGGTCACCACGGTATAAATATAGAGTTAAAGTTATGGGATAAATAAGTTCCCCAACGCGTGACTGTTGTTTATCATGTTTATCTAAACTCTCGTTAGTTAATCTACAAATTAAAAAAAGACACTCGCTAAAGCTCGTGTCTTTTCAAAATTTGAAAATTAACTAACTCGAGATTGATAAACATGATAAACAACAGTCACTTGTTGAGGAACCTCTATATATACAGTGCATTTTTTTTCTCTTCTGGTGCTGGAGTAGATAAAAGTAGATAGGTTTAAAACATGATAAAAATGAGGTGTTCATTTGTGAGTGGGGGCTTCAAGGGCTACGTTGTTTCTGTTTGCCTTGAAGCCCTCCAGTGTAGTGTTTTGTACTGTTGCCACAGGGAGGAGACTCCAGTGTGTGATGGTGTGTGGGAAAAAGGAGTACTTAAATGTATCCTTTGTGGCTGCGATGTGTCTGTATGCATAGGGATGTGTGTGTCTAGTGCGGGTGTCTACAGGTGTTAGGTCATTGTTCTGGGTTGATGGCAACGAGATGGTGTGTGATTTTATATAGGAGGATGAGTCGTGATTGTAGACGGCGTGTTTGTAGTATTGGCCATTGGAGTGTGTATAACATGTCTGAGACTGAAGAAGTGTTTACTCAAATACAGTCAAATATACTCAAATACAGTCAAATATACTCGAATACACCAAACATACATCCATTTGTGTTAAAATATTATACAAATATAGCATTTTGATGAGGTCGATACATGGTTATATCGACCAAAGAAAAAATATTGACCGAGGATGTAGTCTGAGGTCGATATTTTTTCAGTGGTCGATATAACCATGTATTGACCGAAATCAAAATGCTATAATTGTTTTATTATTTTTCTGGATTTTTTACATTTTGAAATGAGTGTGAAACTAAATGAGCATCGCATTGTAAATTCTGCTTCGTGATGACAGTTACAATCCTATGATTTTGTAACAAGTATAATTCAAAAACAACATGTGAAAACAGTATCAATTGATCATGCACTTCGCTTTTATTTCATGGACCCGGTGTATGTGTGTTTGTAAATTGCATACATGAACATGTTCTTCATTATACATGTAGCTCCATGTCTTAAGGACACAGTCAATTAAATGTATAGTTTGTTCTCCGTTGAAATAATACACTTCGACGTCAAACATATGTTAACAGATCCAAATTGACATTAAGATACATTATCTTATGCTTAGTACTCCATTCTGTAAAATAAAAATCGTATACATACAGTAGGATTAGCCTAGGCCTAATGTTGTAAGTAGCCTAGGTGGAATTTAAAAAAATAAATATCAAACATATTCACTATTCAATGGCTCCAGACGCTTAAAGATGCTCCACCGCCGACAGAGCATAAATGATATTCATTATTTAAACAGTAATTGGTCTTCAATCGTGTATATATATGTCCAATTTACACAAAAAATAATATAAATAACTCATGTTGCCTTTGGTGCATGCGCAATGAGTACTTCATTTCATATAGGATATAGTGCGACGGAATTTTTTCGGGATGCAATTAATTATTTTTCATATTTTTAACTTAAAGTAAAATAAGAACCTCAAACTTTTCAATGGTGGTAATGGTGCAAAGTAAGTGACTTTTGTAACTGAAGAAAAATACCAAATCGTCTGCTCCTGTTTTTGATAATGAAAAATACCATTTGTCGGCGGTGGAGCATCTTTAATGAATGTTATTCGATTATTTCCTACTCTCCTACCGTGTTTATATAAAACTTTAAAAGCTTAACCTGTAATCATCAGCTGGAACTCATTATCATCTTTGTTAGAAACCGAAACAATCAACGTCCTCTGTCACATTTTGTGGTTACGCTTCATAATCAGGTCATCAAAGCGTTTGTTTCAAAGCGCCAGGAACACGAAGCGTTTTGGCAACGTAGACGATAACGTTATCTAAAAATAACCGTGCAATATACTTTTTCTATAAACTACTTCCGGAAAAATCATGCAATATAGTTTTTTATCGGTGATCACGTGGCGTGTTTTAATTTTTGACCAATGAGAAATGACAAAAAATCCAGAAAAATAATAAAGTCCTAGAAAATACTTCAATAACTCTTAGTTTTTTTAATATAATTACTTGTATGAAGTAATATCATTTCATTAGTATCATGAGAAAAATCAATAGACCCAGACAACATAATTTTGTAGATACATGTAGATTATGATTCCAACTGAAATCTACGTAGAACTTGATAAATATAATGCGAACTGATATAGATGTATACGTAGACACATGTAAATTATGTATTTATAATAATAGTCTTTATTTCCTCCTAACTGAATATTACAATACCATTTCATAATAATTTTTATAATATGGAAAATTAAAATGATGAAAACTTGCAATTGTTATTGAACATGTAGTTGTAATTACATCATTTTATATTAGATTTAATAAGATTATAGTTTGAATGACATTCAAGTACTTGGTGAATAAATAACTAATAGATAAGTTATTGTAGACAGAACATATTGTAAATATTTATAACACAGACAATTTTAAAATCTTCTAAATCTTTCTGTCGTAATCTGAATTCTAATTTGCTTCGAAAAAGTTTATATCATTTCATCTTCAGTTAAAAAGGTATATACGGAGTAAAATCAGGAATATTGGCTATAGCCATCCATAATTTATCCCTATAATTACTATAAAATATACATAGATACATGTAGATTAACGTAATATTATTCTATTTAATATGTAATCTTCAAACAAGGCAATATTTAAGCGGAATAAAAGTACATGTATAAACCTAACATCTAATGAACATAGAAGATAAGCATATTTAACCAAACAAAAGATCAGCCAAATAGATTGAGATATATATATATCCTAATTTATTCAGCAGATACTTTTTGTAATCAAACCAGAATTATTTTTTAATCTTTGCATTTATTTCCTTCCAGGCTTCTAACAGTGGTATCGTAAAACTGAAATCAGTAGCTGAGAGAGAAAGGCTCTTCTTCATAAGAAATAGACTTGGCGAAGTTCCATCCAACCATTCCACCAAAGTCGATATAGATCACGTTTCCAGCAAACTTGTGCAAAAATATACATTTGAACCAACATTCAAATCGGGTAAATCTAGCACCAACGGTGATTGCTTGTTTAATTCTGTTTCGACAATATTGGTAGGAAACGAGTCCCTTTCTGTAAAGTTAAGGTATGCTTAGAACTCATCACCAGGAAAGAGAAAATTCTCAGCCATCCCCGAAAGGAAAGTTTTTCGCTAATCTCCTCTGAGTACGATGACGCATGTCTAAAATGTGCCGGCCATGGGGATGGATTTTCGTCAATATGGACAATGATGGCTTTAGCCAACGTAGTGGACCATCCAATAATGTCGATATACCCATGTGTGAATGGTGTAAAAGACTTCTATTTCACACAATTCAACACTACACTCAACCCAATCAACACACAATCCAGCAGACAAACCTTGAAGGTGTTATGGACAAGTGTCTTTCCTCCTACACCTGACCGGGAATGGTTTCCAAACCACTTTGTACCACTTCTACCTCCAGAACGAAGCTACACACCGCCAACTCCAACACCAACTCCCATATATGTACCACAGTCTCCACCAAATGCTACAGACAGAAGACCAATTCTACCTTTAAAACAGATCTACAAACCGCCAACTCCAACACCAACTAACAACCCACAGTCTCCACCAACCCAGCGAAATGCTACAGAAAGAAGACAAAAAAGACAGAAATTGCAGAGTGACATATCCATCAAGAAAACTTCAAAGAACGTACTGCGTAAACGGAAGGTTATACAGCTCCCGGAGAAACGAAAAATGCCCAGAGAGTCCTTTGAAAGTCCCAATAGGTTCGACATCCTTGATGTAGAGGAGCTAAGCGAAGACGAGCAAATATCTTCGCCTCAGTATAAGCCATCCAAACAAAAGAAACCAAAAACTGTTCGGTCTTCAACTCCGTCACCTCAATTAGAACCCATTTCCTCACCTGATCTATCCTTTGAACTTACTTGTACAACTCCAGAACCCATTTCCTCACCTGAACTATCTGTTGGACCTTCTTGTACAACTCCAGAACCTATCTCCTCACCTGAACTATCTGTTGGACCTTCTTGTACAACTCCAGAACCTATCTCCTCACCTGAACTATCCGTTGGACCTTCTTGTACAACTCCAGAACCTATCTCCTCACCTGAACTATCCGTTGGACCTACTCGTACAACTCCAGAACCCATTTCCTCACCTGAACTATCTCCGTCAAACTGCCTACCAAATTCAGGTCGCTTCCTTCAGAACAATGAGGTCATATCAAAACTTCTACATTGTACTAAACCACTCAACTCGATTCCTGTGGGGGCAAAGAACAATGTTTTCTATGTAGTTGACAACTCAAGGAACGCAAACAAATCCAAATCAGACTTTCCGGATGATCGTGGTGTGTGGTGTGCTTCGTCAGGTACAAAGGCAAATCAATTATATTCTGTTTCGGAAAACCACCAATTAACAACTGTATTTGAAAAAAATGGTAAAATTTGTATGAAAAAAAGAGAAAAAGGTTCCATCATTTTTGCACCATGTACACCACAACCAAACAGATTGTTACAATTACATAGATACTACACAAATTTAAAAGGGGACAAGACTTACAAAAAAAGAATCACAACAATAACACAATGCCCACTAGATATGCAAGCATTAAAAAACGTTGCGTTGGTAGAGTATAGTGGTATTCAGAAAGATACAATATCCTGTCACGGCAATTCGAAAACAAATGAGAAATATCAAAGGACAGACCCAGCAGTATTGGCCAAATGTGCTTCTCAAGCAAAAACCAAATCCGCATCACAAGTATATTTGACAGCAAATTTAGACAATAGTGATTTAGGACCAAACAGTGCCAGACAGATTAGCGACAAAATTTATAGGGACAAAAAAAAACAAACAACAGAAACATCTAACTCTAATCCAAATTTGGCCGATGAAATTCTCACGATTATGTCAGAAAGAAAATCAAACCCATCAATCAAAAGAGTAGAATTTGGCGAAGACAACTTACCCAATATTATCATATACACAGATGAACAATTAAATGACATGAAATCTAATTGTATCGGTGAAGGCAGAAGCCCAATTGGCATAGACAGAACATTTAATCTGGGGAAATGTTTCGTCACAACAATGACGTACAAAAATCAAGGGGTAGTCAAGAAAAAGACGGGAAAATCCAATCATGTTAGGGCCTTTATTATTACATTGGGACGGGGAGGAAGGGACATATAGATACTTTTTTCAGCATATTCGGTCAAAACTTGGGGATGTCAAATTGACGATAGGTAGCTATATATATAGCGATGAAGAACGCGCGATGACAAATGCCTTACATGACGTCTTCAAGAACTCAGACTTTCTTCTATGTACCAGACACATTAAAGAATTGACGATAGGTAGCTATATATATATGTACTAGGTATCTCGAAAAAAACAGGAACTTCAGAAATTGAAAGAAAAAGAATAATTCGAATGCTTTTGGGGACTGGTGGCCTTGTCTTTTCAAGAAATTATCATGAATATTTAAGTCGACGGGTCGATTTGGAAACCTATTTGGACAATTCAAAGTTTAGAAAATATTGGGAAAGGTTTCTTGAACCCAAACTGAAGGCATATGTCATCGCGCCACTTAGACTGGGCATAATCAAACAAATGTGGACAAACAATAACGCCGAATCCATGAACAATAGAACAAAACAGGTAGCAGACTCTCAGAAAGTACTGAAGGGATCTTTCTCAAATTTCATATGTAGGTTTCCCTAGGGCCCTAGTTGTGCATATTGTATTTTGGGACCAATCAGTCAACAAAATGGCCGCCAGGCGGCCATCTTGGATTTTGATGGTTAAAGTTTGTTACCGCTATTTCTCAGAAAGTACTGAAGGGATTCTTCTCAAATTTCACATGCAGGTTCCCCTAGGGCCCTAATTGTGCATATTGCATTTTGGGATCGATCGATGAACAAGATGGCCGACAGGCCGCCATCTTGGATTTTGATTGATAAAGTTTGTTACCGCTATTTTTCAGAAAGTACTGAAGGGATTCTTCTCAAATTTCACATGTAGGTTCCCCTAGGGGTCTTGTTGTGCATATTGCATTTTGGGACCAATCAGTCAACAAGATGGCCAACAGGCCGCCATCTTGGTTTTTGATAGATATAAGATAAAGTTTGTTACCGCTATTTCTCAGAAAGTACTGAAGGGATCTCTCTCAAATTTCACATGTAGGTTCCCGTAGGGATGTAGTTGTGCATATTGCATTTTGGGGACCAATCGGTCAACAAGATGGCCGACAGGCTGCCATCTTGGATTTTGATTGATAAAGTTTGTTACCGCTATTTCTCAGAAAGTATCGAAGGGATTCTTCTCAAATTTCACATGTAGGTTCCCCTAGGGCCCTAGTTGTGCATATTGCATTTTGGGACCGATCGATGAACAAGATGGCCGACAGGCCGCCATCTTGGATTTAGACAATTGAAGTTTGTTACCACTATTTCTCAGAAAGCACTGAAGGTAGCTGTATCAAATTTCATGTGCATGGTCCCCTAGTTCCCTGGTTATGCATTATGCATTTTGGGACCAATCGATGAACAAGATGGCCGACAGGACGCCATCTTGGATTTTGACAATTGATGTTTGTTACCGCTTTATCTCAGAAAGTACTTTAGGGATCTGTGTCAAATTGCATGTCCAGGTTCCCCTTGGGGTCTAGCTGTGCATATCACATTTTCGGACCGATCGGTAAACAAAATGGCCGACAGGCCGCCATCTTGGACTTTGATAGTTGAAGCTTGTTACCACTATTTCTCAGAAAGTACTGATGGGATCTGTCTCAAATTGCATGTCCATGTTCCCCTAGGGGTCTAGTTGTGCATATTGCATTTTGAGACCGATTGATGAACAAGATGGCCGACAGGCCTCCATCTTGGATTTTGTTAGTTGAAGCTTGTTACCACTATTTCTCAAAAGTACTGAAGGGATCTGTCTCCAATTTGTCTTGAATTTTAGAACCAATCGGTCAACAAGATGGCCGACAGGCCACCATCTTGGAATTTGATAATTGATATTTGTTACCGTTATATATCTCAGATAGTTCTCAAAGGATCTTTCTCAAATTTCATATATAGTAATATGTAGTAAAAGTTTGAAAAGCAGAGAAAAGATCCCTCTTTCGTTTGTCAGACATAGATCATTCTTTGGTGGGCACCAAGATCCCTCTGGGATCTCTTGTTTACTGTTACATTAGAGACGCTCATTTAATGCATGTATAAATATTTCTGTGTTGTTTTTTATGAAAAATTGTAAAATTAAAACCTATGCATTGAAAATTCTGTAAGTAATGATCAAAATGTTGGTAAATTTTGGTGATTAATGAAATATTATAAGAATACGACACATATGAATTTAATGAGTTAAAACCTGGAAATTCAATTCGGCTTTAGTTAAAAAATTGCATGGTAAAGTACGATATTTAAATAAATTATATTCAAATCTCTGGTAAAGCGGAATATTTGCATTTCAATTAAACACCAATTATTGTTCAAATGATGAATATCATTTATGCTCTGTCGGCGGTGGAGCATCTTTAAACACTAGCTATTCTACCTTTCATTTTAATCCTACAGACCACCAAGGTATCATGTATGTATTCCTGAGTCAGCCTCCTTAACTACATCAGTGAGTGGTCCATTAACAGAGATAGGTGGGTAGGTGCCCTACAGACCACCAAGGTACCAGGTATGTATTCCTAAGTCAGCCTCCTTCACTACATCAGTGAGTGGTCCATTAACAGAGATAGGTGGGTAGGTGTCCTACAGACCACCAAGGTACCAGATATGTATTCCTAAGTCAGCCTCCTTAACTACATCAGTGAGCGGTCCATTAACAGAGATTGGTGGGTAGGTGCCCTACAGACCACCAAAGTACCAGGTATGTATTCCTAAGTCAGCCTTCTTAACTACATCAGTGAGTGGTCCATAAACAGAGATAGATGGGTAGGTGTCCTACAGACCACCAAGGTGCCTGGTATGTATTCCTAAGTCAGCCTCCTTAACTTCATCAGTGAGTGGTCCATTAACAGAGATAGGTGGGTAGGTGTCCTACAGACCACCAAAGTACCAGGTATGTATTTCTAAGTCAGCCTCCTTAACTACATCAGTGAGTGGTCCATTAACAGAAATAGGTGGGTAGGTGCCCTACAGACCACCAAGACAAATACATTTTTAGCCCACCATCATCAGATAGTGGGCTATTCAAATCGCTTTTCGTCCGTGGTCCGTCCGTCCGTCCTTCCGTCCGTTAACAATTCTTGTTAACGCTATTTCTCAAAAAGGACCTAAAGGATCTTTCTCAAATTTCATATGTAGGTTCCCCTAGGGCCCTAGTTATGCATATTGCATTTTGGTATCAATCGGTCAACAAAATGGCCGCCAGGCAGCCATCTTGGGTTTTGACAATTAAAGTTTGTTACCGCTATTTCTCAGAAAGTGCTGAAGGGATTCTTCTCAAATTTCACATGTAGGTTTCACTAGGGGTCTAGTTGAGCATATTGCATTTTGGGATCAATTGGTCAACAAGATGGCCGACAGGCCGCCATTTTGTATTTTGACAATTAAAGTTTGTTACCGCTATTTCTCAGAAAGTGCTGAAGGGATTCTTCTCAAATTTCACATGTAGGTTTCACTAGGGGTCTAGTTGTGCATATTTCATTTTGGGACCAATCGGTCAACAAGATGGCCGACAGGCCACCATCTTGGATTTTGACAACTTAAGTTTGTTACCGTTATTTCTCCGAAAGTGCTGAAGGGATTCTTCTCAAATTTCACATATAGGTTCCCCTATGACCCTAGTTCTGCATATTGCATTTTGGGACTAATCGATCAACAAGATGGCCGACAGGCCGCCATCTTGGATTTGACAATTGAAGTTTGTTACCGCTATTTCTCAAAAAGTACTGAAGGGATCTGTCTCAAATTTCATGTTCATGGTCCGCTAAGTCCCTGGTTATGCATATAGCATTTTGGTACCGATCGGTGAACAAGATGGCTGACAGGACGCCATCTTGGATTTGACAATTGAATTTTGTTACCGCTATTTCTCAGAAAGTACTGAAGGGATCTGTATCAAATTGCATGTGCAGGCTCCCCTAGAGGTCTAGTTGTGCATATCACATTTTCGGACCAAAAGGTGAACAAGATGGCCGACAGGCCGCCATCTAGGATTTTGATAGTTGAAGCTTAATTTGAAATTGTTACCATTTTTCGCACAACATACACGCAACACACCGCATACATGGGAGGCCGTCCTTACATGACCATAGCTGTTAATAGGACGTTAATTAATCAAACAAACAAACAAACAAACTTACCATTTTTTCTCAGAAAAATACTGAAATGATCTGTCTAAAATTTTATATGTAAGTTCCTCTAGGACCTTAGTTGTGCATATTGTATATTCAGATCGGTCAAAAAGATGGCCAACAGGTAGCCATCTTATTTTTGATGATTGAAGTTTGTTACTGTTATATATCTCAGAAAGTACTCAAAGGATCATTCTCAAATTTCATATGTAGTAATATGTAGTAAAAGATTGAAAAGCAGAGAAAAGATCCCTCTTTCCTTTGTCAGACATAGATCATTCTTTGGTGGGCGCCAAGATCCCTCTGTGATCTTTTGTTTTGTATACGACTTATAGTTAGACTCAAAAAGCTTATATCGGGGTTTGGGTTAACGTTTTTGTTCCCTGCTGTTGATTGTTAATGATCTCAAACACACTATTTACTTATTGTGACAATTTTAAGTAAATAGATTCTACTCTTTTCAAATATTCCTGATTACTATTCATGTGTAATATCTCAAAACATTGACATGTGCACGGAGTACGGCGGACTAGACCGCTGATGTTTTGGACATCTTCTAGATATTTCAGTTTCAGGTCACGGTGGCCAATAAAAGAAAACAAACACAGTGCGGTTTTAATATGCTATTTCTTCTAAATACAACACTTCTTTGTGCAAGTTGTCAGGCATTGATGGGATATATTTTGCATTGAAATTGTCACCATCATACATCGATTTTGGGACTTTCTGGACATCGTTTTTTCCCAAATTTTTTGATGCGCAAAATATACTGATAGTAGATTTTTTCAGCATTTTCAGCCCTAAAAAGTACCTGCGTAAACTACACTGGTGCACAAATTATACCAGTTTTTACGGTACATAGTGTAGTAAGAATGGGAATTTGTTTATGGATTGAAATACACTTCAGGCAATACAAGATGCTAGACAAAAGGCAATTACAAAATTCTAATGTTAAACAAGATTTTGGTATTGGTGGAGAAAAAAAGAAGAAAAGAACACAAAAATGTTTAATATTAAAATTAATATTTATTCTCCATACACATATTATGCCTCTGCAAAATTTCACAATTTATTTTCTTCTATAGATGCAATCACTTATAACAAAACATGAAGGATAAATAAATTATTTCCCCAAGAAATATATGTACCATTTTCTACCCAATAAGAGCTAGGGGCACTTAAAAAGATTGAAAAAAATGAAAGAGAGCTAATAGGAACAAATTTGATCATGAATTTCACATTATTGCACAGAGATTGAGTAAACGATCAATCTAATTGCTAAAAAAAAGCAAATAGAGAAACCTGCACAGTTTCATATTATTAGTCTTTATTGAATTCAAAGTAAGTGAGTGAAATTGTGTCCTCAAAAAGTGGAAGGAGTGCTAATATAGGGATGAGGATGCTTATTGGGTCGAATACGGTACATTGTATATTGAAGACAAAGTCCTATTCATACAAATTAAATTTAATGTCTTGAAGAAATACATGATAATTGTTGCACCATTGTCAAGGCATTCAAATACTGTAATTTGGTGAAGGAATCCTTAATACGACAATTTTAACTCATCAAGTATACAAATTAACATATTTAGTAAATGTAAGTATGTTGTTTATTATACAATGTAAAATAAACAAAGAACTAACTTTGTAACTTACTATCTTTTGAGTCATATTTTAAATAGAATAGAAACTCTCAAACAGATGAGTACAAGTCAAGGCATTTGGCACAGTCTTTGAAAAAAGTAGCAATTGCATTTAAGTTCGTACAATGTTTTTTGTTTGTTTGGGTTCTTTTTATTGCCTCTAATCAAAACTTCATCTCACACCAGACTAATAAAATCTGTTACCTGTAAGTGATCCAGATCAGCTTATCTCAGTCGAGGACTAAAATTTTGTAACATAATCCCAACCGATCACTTAAAGGTAATAGCTTTTTTCTCGCGCCTTTCATCTGCGCTTTGAATTCAGTCATTCCGCGTGAAGTAGTTTGGTTAAATATCAAAGAAAAACGATGATCAATCGGTACATACTGATTGAATAATAAAAAAATTATGTTTCCAAGGTTACTGTTACAGGTGATGTGTCAAATTATTGACATCCATATGTTATGCCAATTGATCAAGTTTGAATAAAATTGATGAAAAAGCTAATAAGTTATTGGCAATTTTACAAAACCTGTGTATACAGTATAGTGACCTGGTTACCATGACAACCGAAATCTTAAAAACATATCCAACAGACAGACATAAACCATGATCTTCATTATGGATGAGAGTAATTTCATGATTGTCTATTATTTTGTAAAGTTCACATGATCTATGGACCGGCGGATGTTATCAACCCTCCAGCCTTCATACAGTTCTACAAGTAAGTGGTACCAGCTGCTCAGAAGTCTTACCAGTATATCAGAACATATGAACATTAATCTAATAATTAGGCCACTTACACATTCATTTAAATATTTATGATCAATAATGACCACATTAATATTACTCATTGTGAACCGAACCATTAATATAAAAGATTATGATTATAAACCTTTTACAGTAAAACAAAAGAACACTGGCATTTCCAAAATGTAAGTTTGAAATATTTTCACAGATCTTCAATTCAGTTCAATTCCTTTATTACCTAAATCTAAATATAACAAAACCTGACCACTTATTAAATAATTACCCCAAACAAGACATTTAACAAAAACATCGACAAGTTCAACAAATAACACATATACCAGAAATTAACTTTAAAATGATTAATGAGCAGTTTTAAAAATATCACTGGCCAACATTTACCACAACATGATTTGTAAATCAGAAATAGCTTCTACAAATTATCACAGATTTATATCACAACTCCACTCTTGAGTTTCGATCTTTTATTCCTCCTATTATTGTACTGTAACTATATACTTACAAAAAAGTATTAAATAAAAATTGTGTACCAGGTATATGATGATGGAAAATTAAATCAATCAAAGTAAAATCTGTAGACATTAAACTGTGCACCCACTATAATTCCTGACAATTTTTAGTTAAGTATACATATTTGATTTTTTTCCAGAGAAAATGTTCCTAACCCAAGTATAACGGTGCTGAAACCAAGGACCGGACACTATCCCCAATTTGAAGCACCAAAGGAATTTTCTGTGGCATACATAACTTTTATAACATCTAAAAGGACTTAACTTTACTTCAATACGTAACATGATATTATGTCTTTTAAAAAATTATCATATTTTTCATGATGTATCTTTTCGACCTTGACACTATTACTACAACAATAATGCTTGAATATTGGTGCTTTTATTACCTCATCATTGACAATGTTGTTAAAGTTTATACTTTAACTGTCCCTTACCAATTTGCATCATGTACTGCATTTACAGCATATGCTGAAGCCATGCTACTCTGACTATGCTGGCATAATAGATTTTTTTCTCGCGCCTTTCATCTGCGCTTTGAATTCAGTCATTTCCGCGTGAAAGTAGTTTACCTGGTTACCATGACACCGAAATCTTAAAAAAAATTGTATACACACGGCCCGTTTCGAAGGTCTTTTTTCCATTTGGCTGCTTGTTACCTATACCCAACTTGAATACCTTAATTTCGAGATGTTTTAAGTTCTACATGAACAATGTACACAATCGCAATGTTTGCGTTTATACACGTACAGTTATATGTGTAGCTACACCGCATGTATGGGAGACCATCCTTACGTGAACCTAGCTATTAATAGGACGTACATTTAATCAAAGAAAGGTAATGCACAAACCCAATAACTGACAGGTTCAAAACCTTTTATGTGTGTGGCAAAGCTGTCACCTGTGACACCGGATGTTTAAGCAAAACCGGTGCTATGTTGGGGAAAATACACGGCAGTTTTGAAACCACAGAACCAAACAAATTTACATCAAAATTCTTTACAAATTTTACATCTACATGTATTGCCCGACGCACACATTAACCATTAACTGATGTACCCTGAATATATCCAATCAGCAGGCTCCGATATATTCACCTCTCTATGAAATCTTGATTCTCCTAAATCTGTTTTTCAGTTGGACCAGACTACTTTCGTAAGAAACGCTTTCTGATTATAATTAATATTGAGTGAGATCGTCCGTTCGTTCAAGCAATCGTCTGTTCGCTAACATTACTTATATCATTACATAGGTGGAAGTCTTTTGATCGCGATCAAATCTAGTTTGCATTGAAATTGTCACCATCATACATCGATTTTGGGACTTCCTGGACATCGTTTTTTCCCAAATTTTTTGATGCGCAAAATATACTGATAGTAGATTTTTTCAGCATTTTAAGCCCTAAAGAGTACCTGCGTAAATTACACTGGTGCACAAATTATACCAGTTTTTACGGTACATAGTGTAGTAAGAATGGAAATTTGTTTATTGATTGAAATACACTTCAGGCAATACAAGATGCTAGACAAAAGGCAATTACAAAATTCTAATGTTAAACAAGATTTTGGTATTTGTGGAGCAAAAAAGAAGGAAAGAACACAAAAAATGTTTAATATGAAAATTAATATTTATTCTCCATACACATATTATGCTTCTGCAAAATTTCACAATTTATTTTCTTCTATACATGCAATCACTTATAACAAAACATGAAGGATAACTAAATTATTTCCCCCAGAAATATATATACCATTTTCGACCCAATAAGAGCTAAGGGCATTTAAAAAGATTGAAAAAATTGAGAGAGCTTAATAGAAACAAATTTGATCATAAATTTCACATTATTGCACAGAGATTGAGTAAACGATCAATCTAATTGCTAAAAAAAGCAAATAGAGAAACCTGCACAGTTTCATATTATTAGTCTTTATTGAATTCAAAGTAAATGAGTGAAATTGTGTCCTCAAAAAGTGGAAGGAGTGCTAAATAAATATAGGGATGAGGATGCTTATTGGGTCGAATACGGTACATTGTATATTAAAGACAAAGTCCTATTCATACAAATTAAATTTAATGTCTTGAAGAAATACATGATAATTGTTGCACCATTGTCAAGGCATTCAAATACTGTAATTTGGTGATAGGGTTTGGAATCCTTAATACGACAATTTTAACTCATCAAGTATACAAATTAACATATTTAGTAAATGTAAGTATGTTGTTTATTGTACAATGTAAAATAAACAAAGAACTAACTTTGTAACTTATTATCTTTTGAGTCATATTTTAAATAGAATAGAAACTCTCAAACAGATGAGTACAAGTCAAGGCATTTGGCACAGTCTTTGAAAAAAAGTAGCAGTTGCATTTAAGTTCGTACAATGTTTTTTGTTTGTTTGGGTTCTTTTTATTGCCTCTAATCAAAACTTCATCTCACACCAGACTAATAAAATCTGTTACCTGTAAGTGATCCAGATCAGCTTATCTCAGTCGAGGAATAAGATTTTGTAACATAATCCCAACCGATCACTTAAAGGTAATAGACTTTTTTCTCGCGCCTTTCATCTGCGCTTTGAATTCAGTCATTCCGCGTGAAGTAGTTTGGTTAAATATCAAAGAAAAACGATGATCAATCGGTACATACTGATTGAATAATAAAAAAATTATGTTTCCAAGGTTACTGTTACAGGTGATGTGTCAAATTATTGACATCCATATGTTATGCCAATTGATCAAGTTTGAATAAAATTGATGAAAAAGCTAATAAGTTATTGGCAATTTTACAAAACCTGTGTATACAGTATAGTGACCTGGTTACCATGACAACCGAAATCTTAAAAACATATCCAACAGACAGACATAAACCATGATCTTCATTATGGATGAGAGTAATTTCATGATTGTCTATTATTTTGTAAAGTTCACATGATCTATGGACCGGCGGATGTTATCAACCCTCCAGCCTTCATACAGTTCTACAAGTAAGTGGTACCAGCTGCTCAGAAGTCTTACCAGTATATCAGAACATATGAACATTAATCTAATAATTAGGCCACTTACACATTCATTTAAATATTTATGATCAATAATGACCACATTAATATTACTCATTGTGAACCGAACCATTAATATAAAAGATTATGATTATAAACCTTTTACAGTAAAACAAAAGAACACTGGCATTTCCAAAATGTAAGTTTGAAATATTTTCACAGATCTTCAATTCAGTTCAATTCCTTTATTACCTAAATCTAAATATAACAAAACCTGACCACTTATTAAATAATTACCCCAAACAAGACATTTAACAAAAACATCGACAAGTTCAACAAATAACACATATACCAGAAATTAACTTTAAAATGATTAATGAGCAGTTTTAAAAATATCACTGGCCAACATTTACCACAACATGATTTGTAAATCAGAAATAGCTTCTACAAATTATCACAGATTTATATCACAACTCCACTCTTGAGTTTCGATCTTTTATTCCTCCTATTATTGTACTGTAACTATATACTTACAAAAAAGTATTAAATAAAAATTGTGTACCAGGTATATGATGATGGAAAATTAAATCAATCAAAGTAAAATCTGTAGACATTAAACTGTGCACCCACTATAATTCCTGACAATTTTTAGTTAAGTATACATATTTGATTTTTTTCCAGAGAAAATGTTCCTAACCCAAGTATAACGGTGCTGAAACCAAAGATCGAACACTATCCCCAATTTGAAGCACCAAAGGAATTTTCTGTGGCATACATAACTTTTATAACATCTAAAAGGACTTAACTTTACTTCAATACGTAACATGATATTATGTCTTTTAAAAAATTATCATATTTTTCATGATGTATCTTTTCGACCTTGACACTATTACTACAACAATAATGCTTGAATATTGGTGCTTTTATTACCTCATCATTGACAATGTTGTTAAAGTTTATACTTTAACTGTCCCTTACCAATTTGCATCATGTACTGCATTTACAGCATATGCTGAAGCCATGCTACTCTGACTATGCTGGCACCATGCTAGTACAGGCTTTAACAAGAGGCCCAGAGGGCCTGTATCGCTCACCTGGTTTTTTTTTTTTTTTTTAATTATCACAAAGATTCTTACAATTAGAAAAATTAGTAAAATTGACTCCAAAATTTGTTTCATTTTGTAATACAACCATATAATGATACTATAGATAACATACAAATATGCTATCCAATACAAAGGTTCAGAGAGGAAGTAATTTATATGAAAATAGTAGCCTAATTGACCTTTTTGGCCCCGGGTCTAAGGCCCCAGGGAGTCAGCCCTATATTTCGCCATACCGTTTAATTTTAAATCCCCATCTAATAAGGATGTTACTATTGCATTATGAGTGCTCTTCCATGCTGTGTTGCAGAGAAGAAGTCGTTCATATGATAACAGCAAAAATTGCTCCCTTTCGACCCCGCCCCTCAGCCACCGGGGGATCAGTCCCATCATTTGTACAATTTTGAATCCACACCCTATAAGGATGTTACCATTGCATTATGAGTGCTCTCCCATGCTTAGTTGCAGAGAAAAAAGTTGTTTATATGGAAATAGCCAAATTGACCCCTTTTGACCCCATCCCTCAGGCCCCAGGGGATCAGCCCCATCATTTGCACAATTTTGAATCCCCACCTTATAAGGATGCTACCATTGCATTATGAGCGTAATCCCACGTTTAGTCACAGAGAAGAAGTCGTTTATACGGAAATAGACATATTGACCACTTTTGACCCCACCCCTCAGGCCCCCGGGGGGTCAGCCCTATCATTTGCAGAATTTTAAATCCCCACCCTAAAAGGATGCTACCATTGCATTATGGGTGCTATATTTATATATCACATGCTTAGTTGCAGAGAAGAAGTCATTTATATGGAAATAGCCAAATTGACCCCTTTTGACCTCGCCCCTCAGGCCCCTAGGGGGTCAGCCCCATCATTTGTACAATTTTGAATCCCCACCCTATAAGGATGCTACCATTGCATTTTTGGTGCTATCCCATGCTTAATTTCAGAGAAGAAGTCGTTTATATGGAAAAGCCAAATTGACCCCTTTTGACCCCGCCCCTCAGGCCCCCCGGGGGTCAGCCCCATCATTTGTACAATTTTCAGTTAGTAGCCCATAAGGATGCTACCAGTCAAATTTTGTTGAAATCCGACCAGCGGTTATGGAGAAGAAGTCGATTGTTGACGGACGGACGGACGACGGACGACAGACGACGGACGACGGACGACGGACGCCAAGGTATGGCATAAGCTCACCTTGGTCCTTCGGACCAGGTGAGCTAAAAATCATGAATGTAGCTTAGTGTAACCATGCTTTTAAACACTTTCAATTACCAATCTTATTACAATATCTATGCTTCAACATTGTCCATTCCCTAGTATACTGTGATATTATTGTGTTAAATCAGCATTAAGAACAAATTTACCAATTACAAAAAAATGAAGTACAATAGTGAAAATATTTGAAATCCAAAGTTTCATGAAGTATCAAGAACAATATTATACCAATATGAAGTAATATGAAAATAATTTAAAATCCAAAGTTTACGTTTTATAACACATATAAATGAATCAATTTGACGCTACCACTAGAAGGTCCTTAAATTAAACTTAACTCAAGGTTTTTGTCATATAAATGTTACATTAGGAGCATATGGCCCCAGTCAATACATATTTAAAGAGTTTAATGTGTTAATGTGTACCCTGACTTAAGAATAGTATCAATCAATATGTTGATAAGTAACTTTCTGATCGAATTGGAATTTCCCATTTGCAGAATACTTGAGCAATGTATTTAAGTTAAATGAATATTGATGAAAAGCAGGCTAGGTTATCTCCCCTTACCAAGTTAAGTGAAATTATTTGTTAATAAATGTGATTTTCCTCTTGGTCAAAGTATTATAATATTTATAGTTATGTTATACATACACTGTATGTAACTTTTAATAGGTGCTATTAATAGTTATTAAGATCATTATTAATATCAATCTTGTGAATATAAATACCAATGATCAGACAAACACAATGAAAATAAATACCTGTAATATGCATGTTCTTATTACATATCAAGACATTTTTTCATTTTCAAGTAATCATTTCTTATCATTTTTATCATTTTTTATTAGACTGTATCTTTGCACAACATTTCATTATTGCAAAATTTCTCCTTAATATTATTTGAATGACTGAAATAAAAACATAATTATTTTCGTATTAAGTTGGCTTATCACTGAATTTCTGAATGTTGGCATCAAATATACAATGTTACAAGACATATATAGCAATGTTATTAAATAGAGGTGTAACGATTCACTAAAAATAACAAGAGGCCCATTGGCCTTTACGGTCATCTGACTATTGGCACAAAACAACATAGTCACAGTATACAGTAGTGACTAACAATTAAGGCAATACAACAGACCCCTTATTTCATGATTTTGACCTTAAAAGTATGTAAAGGTCATTCACATGAACAAACTAGGTAGCTCTTTATCCTAGTAATAGTATGTTAAAGGCCAAATATCAGTACTCAAGGCCTCTTAGTTATTCAAAAGAAGTTGTGTAAAAATTTTAGCCTATTTGATCCCTGTGACATTAAATGAAGGTCAAGGTAATTTATTTGAATAAACTTGATAGCCCTTCCTCCCAGCATGTCACAGGCCCAATATCAGGTCTCTAGGCCTCCTAGTTAGTCTCAAGAAGTCGTTTAAAGATTTTAACCTACATGACCCCTGTGAATTTGAATGAAGATCAAGTCATTCATTTGAACAACGGGACTTTTGGTTCTTGAGAAGAAGTGGTTTAAAGATTTTAGCCGATTTGACCCCTGTGAACTTGAATGAAGGTCAAGGTCATTCATTAGAAAAAACTTGGTAGCCCTTCATCCCAGCATGACGCAGGCTTAATATGAGTACCCTGGGCCTTTCGGTTCTGGAGAAGTTGTTTAAATAAAAAGTTTATGCACGGCAAACGGGCCACAATGACGGACGGTGCATGATGACAATAGGTCATCCTGACCCTTCGGGTTATATGACCTAAAAATCGAACATAGGGTTATCCTCCTTGGTCAACGTCAGCCGACATTTTGTTGGTAACAAAATGGCGGAATCCCATGAGGAGCAAACCACTAAACTTTATTCGGTGCCTGTGGCCTATAAGGCCACTTGCTGGTCTTATTCCAAGTTTATTAGGTCACCTGACCATAGGTATTCATTGTGATATCATGTGTCTGAGCGTAACGTCATGCCTTTCAGATGAAGAGATGTAATTATGTCACAATGGATACCTATCCGCAAGCGAGGTAACACTATTTAATAATATCCAAAGATGGAATAGGCCATGAAGAAGTTAGTCCACGTCATCATCTTGAATTTTTGGGACTTGTTTTTCCGATTGTGGGAAGTTCCATGTCTGGACCATTAAACCTACGGCTTTGGTTCTGTGAAATCGTTGAGCAAAGTTTTCTCTAATACACACAGAAGAAAACAAAGATGTTTGCCGCTGAGAAACAAACTGTAAATGACCAGTTTCAGCACCACATTGATATTCGGCACCTCCTGACTGGATAGGTGGTGTAGCTGCTTCAGAGTCGACAGTATTGTTTACTGACCCTATACCAGTGTCTTCAGGGTTATTTGAATTCTCCATATTTGGATTGACACTCCTCTCCTCTTCAACTAGACTCTCAAAATCATTGTCCATTGGAGGTCCAAGGACTGACTCTGCTTCAGACTGCCACAATTGGTTCCCTACAGAGCTTGGCAAGTCATCTGTTCAAAAATAAGAAGTAAGAATTTGCAATTGATTTACAACAGACTTCAACTGTTATCTTCAACTTTTAATAATCTTATAAAATTGTTACCTGTTTACGTTATATAAATATAAATATATATATAGAATAAATAAATGCAGAATATCCTTGTGATGGAGTTGAAATACAAATAAACTAAATTAAAACAAATCTGCAATCCGTAGCGCTTTTTGCGACTACTGATATCATGAACATCATTAAACATCCCCTGAAGAGCAGCGGTGACTGCGAAAGTACTAGGGATTGCAGATTTACTTTAATTTTGTTTTTTTCATATATACATATAAAGAAACAAGAGGCCCAGAGGGCCTGTATCGCTCACCTGGTTTTTTGGGTTTTTTTTTGTAATTATCACAAAGACTCTTACAATTAGAAAAATTAGTAAAATTGACTCCAAAATTTGTTTTATTTTGAAACACAACCATATAATGATGCTATAGATACCATAAAAATATGCTATCCAATACAAAGGTTCAGAGAGGAAGTAATTTATATGAAAATAGTAGCCTAATTGACTTTTTTGGCCCCGTGTCTAAGGCCCCAGGGAGTCAGCCCTATACGTTGTACAATTTTGAATCCCCACCCTATAAGGATGCTACCATTGCATTGTGACCCCGCCCCTCAGGCCCCCAGGTGATCAGCCCCATCATTTGTACAATTTTGAATCCCCACCCTATAACGATGCTACCATTGCATTATGAGTGCTCTCCCATTCTTAGTTTCAGAGAAGAAGTCGTTTATATGGAAATACCCAAATTAATCCCTTTTGACCCCGCCCCTCCGGCCCCCAGGGGGTCAGCCCCATCATTTGTACAATTTTGAATCCCCATCCTATAAGGATGCTACCATTGCATTTTGGGTGCTATCCCATGCTTAATTTCAGAGAAGAAGTCGCTTAAATGGAAATAGCCAAATTGACCCCTTTTGGCCCCGCCCCTCAGGCCCCTGGGGGGGTCAGTCCCATCATTTGTACAATTTTCAGTTAGTAGCCCATAAGGATGCTACCAGTCAAATTTTGTTGAAATCCGACCAGCGGTTATGGAGAAGAAGTCGATTGTTGACGGACGGACGGACGGACGACAGACGACGGACGTCGGACGCCACGGTATGGCATAAGCTCACCTTGGTCCTTCGGACCAGGTGAGCTAATAAAAACAATAACGACTGACCAGTTAAGAAAGCGCTCACGTAACTAGTCAGTCGTTATTGTTTTTATTTCTTATATTTTTTGTCCGTAAGGATTTTACTCCAAATTTATTACAGCAAAGCAAACTTTTATGGATCAAAACCCTGAGGTGGAGAGCTTGTGGTAACATGTTGGGACATCTTAACCCCGAGGCCACCGCGGCCCCAACACTAGCTAGCTCTATATAGACTTCTAAACAACTAATAACAGTTAAACTGATATTTAGCGCTACAAATGGTGCCTAATTAACGCTAGTGGTAAATTCCTCAATACATATTAAATTTTATGATGCATCTTATCTGACCTATTATCACCCCTTATCAGTTCTATTTGAAGTATATATGATTAATTTTGATGCCATTTTATATACTTTATAACTATCCAGGAAAGTATGTGTATTGCATGTAGGCCATAACATATTTTTGTTCCATTTAAAGATGCTCCACCGCTGACAAATGGTATTTTTTCACTATCAAAAACAGGAGCAGACAATTAAGTATTTTTCTTCAGTTAAAAAGTTACCTACTTTTCACCATTACCACCATTGAAAAGTTTGAGCTTATAATTTTATTTAAAGTTAAAAATATGAAAAATAATTAATTGCATCCTGAAAAAAATTAGACATACATTTACACGATTAAACACCAATTATTGTTCAAATGATGAATATAACTTATGTTCTGTCGGCGGTGGAGCATCTTTAAACACTAGCTATTCTACCTTTCATTTGTTTGAAACTATACTTGTACATTTATGCTCACCTTCAGCTGTGATGTGTGATTTATTCTCTTTCAACCCCTTTGTATCTGTCAAATTTGTTTTCTTCATTGAATAATCAAAGTCATGTTCTGATGGAGAGTGATTAGACTCATAACCTATAACACAAAAAATATTAATAATTTCTGTAGTATGTTCTAATGTTACATAGTAAGATTTCTATGATTGCAGCTTTTTTAAATTAAATTAATACAATTTTATTTTTAATATTTTAACTAGAACAAGAGATCCCAGAGGTGGGTAGGTGCCCTACAGACCACCAAGGTACCAAGTATGTAATCATAAGTCAGCCTCCTTAACTACATCAGTGAGTGGTCCATTAACAGAGATAGGTGGGTAGGTGCCCTACAGACCACCAAGGTACCAGGTATGTATTCATAAGTCATCCTCCCCATTGTCTTATATGAAATGATGGACAAATACATTTTTTGTATATGACTTATAGTTAGACTCAAAAAGCTTATATCGGGGTTTGGGTTAACGTTTTTTGTTCCCTGCTGTTGATTGTTACTGATCTTAAACACACTTATTCTTATTATTTCCACGAAACCTTCTTAACACTTTTTCTCACGAACGGAACAAGGTACGACGCTCAAATTTGGACACGTTATGTAGGTACATGAGTGCTTGAAACGTACGTTCGATTTTGTACGATAAAGGACAAGGTCAAGGTCACAGACGTAAAAAACTACTTTTTTCGAACGAACTTTAAACGGTCATAACTTTATAACTAAACGCTGTACATCGTCCATGTTTAGTTATTCAGGAAGATCGCGATATTGAACGTTTTTTTCTCATTACATGTTATCAGAGATTATGTCTAGGTCATGAGTTCGCTAGAGGCTCAAATGAGGTCAAACAAAGGTCAAATATGAACTTTACCATAGAAATGTTTCGAAGGGCGCATATGAAAGAGCATGTTTTCAGGTACATAAAATGACCAATTTCAAAGTCATATGATTCAAAATGACGGAGATATTGAACATCAAAAATCGAAATTTTAGTTCATATTTGTCCCTCCGCGAGACGTTTCAGCGCTTTTAAACCTGTATGTACAGTCTTGATTTTTCGTACCTGTGTCGTATGAACTTTTGTTTTGAAAACATATGAGTTGCATGTGGTTATATAGAAAAATGGCGGAAATATAGCTCTCCAAATATGGCAATTTGTGTCATTTCCTTATTTTTTTTACCGTAATTTCTGACCTCGTGGCGCCTTTATCCTTTATTGTAAGGTGTTGATTGTTTGTAAATATAGACATTGGCACATTCTCTGTACAGAGTTTTAATTTTAAAGTCATGAATTTGAAAATGGCGGAAATAAAGCCCTCCGAATATGGCGTTTCGTTCATTTCTTTAAAGTAAATTTTACCGTTATTTATGAATTTTCAAAGAAAATTGTTTTGAATTAGATGTGAAAGAGCCATAAAATGACCAATTTCAAGGTCATATGATTCATAATGGCGGAGATATAGGACATAAAAAATCGAAATTTTAGTTTATACATTATTGTATTTGTCCCTGCGCGAGACGTTCCAGCGCCTTTAAACCTGTATGTACTGTATGTATGGCGGAAATAAAGCTCCTCAAATATGTCAATTTGTTCCATTTCCTTACCTTTTTCCATAATTTGTGAGATCGTAGAGCCTTTATCATTTAATTTAGGGTGTTGATTTTATGTGAATGTAGACATTGGCATATTGCCTGTACAGGGTTATAATTTCAAAATCACGAATTAGAAAATGGCCGAAATATAGCCCTCTGAATATGGCGTTTCGTTCACTTTTTTAACGTAAATTTTATCGTAATTTAAGAAATTTACAAGAGAAAGGTCTTGAATCGAATGTGAAAGGGCACGCTCTCAGACACATATATTGACCAATTTCAATGTCATATGATTCAAAATGGCTGAGGTATAGACCATCAATTGTCCTTTCTACATGTAGTTGAGATTGCATGATGTGGCCTGTGGCCAAAGGGAGATAATCCGTATCTAATACTAAAACTCTAATTGTACGAGTTATTCCCACGAGTTATTCCCCATTGGTCCAAGATCTTCATAAGAAAAGGAGAATTTTTGCACTTTAAAAAACCTGAAATTCTAATGTTTTTACCTATTCAATATCAAAATTGATATTTTGAACCTTAATCTCAATCTGAATTTCCAATTTCATATCATGGTTATCAAGGAATAATTACCAGTCAGAAAACATTTTTACTTTTGAAATTCAAGATTAGCCAGCCAATCAGCGGCCGGGTTAAAATTCTATCCTGGGCTCAATCTTCTATACACACGGGCCGTTTCGAAGGTCATTTTTTCATTTAGTTTTGAATACATTTCGGGATGTTTTAAGTTCTACATGTACACGTATATATGAACAATGTACACATGTTTGCGTAAATACACGTACATGTGTAGCTACACCGCATACATGGGAGGCCGTCCTTACGTGATCCTAGCTGTTAATAGGACGTACATTTGAACAAACAAACAACAAAAGTAATGCACAAACCCAATAACTGACAGGTTCAAAACCTTTTATGTGTGTGGCAGAGCTGTCACCTGTGACACCGGATGTTTAACCAAAACCGGTGCTATGTTGGGGAAAATACCCGACAGTTTTGAAACCACAGAACCAAACAAATTCACATCAAAATTCTTTACAAATTTTACATCTACATGTATTGCCCGACCCACACATTAACCATTAACTGATGTACCCTGAATATATCCAATCAGCAGGCTCCGATATATTTACCTCTCTATGAAATCTTCTGCCCAAAAGGGGATTCCCCTAAATCTGTTTTTCGGTTGGACCAGACTACTTTCGTAAGAAACGCTTTCCGATTAATATTGAGTGAGATCTTTCGTTCGTTCAAGCAATCGTCTGTTCGCCCACATTACTTATATCATTACATAGGTGGAAATCCCGTGTTTTGATCGCGATCAAATCTAATTATTATTCTTATTATTTCCACAAAACCTTCTTAACACTTTTTCTCACAAACGGAACAAGGTACGACGCTCAACTTTGGACAGGTTATGTATGTACATGAGTGCTTGAAACGTACGTTCGATTTTGTAAAATAAAGTTCAAGGTCAAGGTCACAGACGTAAATGAAAGTACTAAATGGCTCGGTCTCGAGGATAGGAGGAATATATTTCTAAGGTCAATACTACTGTAGTTTTGTACAATAAGAAATAAATTTGGCTGGTGTTCCTTCCAGTTTGGACTTTTGAGGATTCCTTGGACACCAAGGTGTAAAATAAGAGACACATACTAAAATCTTGGAAGCCCATTCTAATATTTCCTATGATGTTATATATCAAATGATTTTATAACACCTTTAGCATTTTCCTTGTTAATTTGATGTTAATGAAAATATCCATTC